>JAJHSJ010000010.1:18030611-18112364 GCA_021015155.1 Magnolia officinalis | reverse complement strand
GGACTACTTCTCTGATGATAGGAGGAATTCTCCTATCGTATCTCTCTGGCAGGTCAATGAAGACCTGAATTGTATTGACGGGCTATGGTACATGGGATAGGAGGCATTACACTTCCTCACATTTGATACATTTTAGAACTGCACTTGTATTTATTTAACCTGGTAATGTTATCACACTCTGGAGAACTCATCATAAGTTATATATTTTATCTATCTATCACAGTCTTCCGCTTGCAAACTTACCTGCTCTGGAGTATGATATGTGTTTTGGCTTAATCTCACTCATGTTCAATGCACGAATACAGTCAGCATTCAATCATCATCATTTTGTTGCATAAGTGATGTTCTGGAACTCGGGAGTTGAGTTTATGCTCGACCCCGTTTCAGGGCGTTACAGAGACACTACCTTAAGGGTAGGTGATGAAGAAACAATACTTAAACAAAACATTGCTACAAAGGTCTAAGTACCACCTCAGACCGAAATCACTCAAGACTAAATCCTTTAGAAATTAGGCGAGATTTGGCTAGTGTTAAACTAGAGTGCCTGTGAAATTAGCACCAATCACTTTAAATACGATCTGCAAGACCCAAAACTTGTAGAATCATTGACGCTAGGTTACCCTAAAATCTAGGATCAATCTCATTACCCGGCTGCTCTCTGGAGCATCTCGAAACTCCGTATCGGATCTGGACCGCACGTCGGATGTCCGATTAACACGAAGTTAAGGAACTAGGACCGCCTCGCTGGGCTTGACAACCATCTCATAAATCAAATCCAGATAGTGTCCCAGCGCTATTCGCTTGAGCTCGGAGTGAAGAGTGTGAGAAATGTGAAATTATTTCAAAATAAAATATCTTGAATAGTAATCTGGCACCTCTCGCTTGCGGATCAGTTTTAAGCAACCAGACCGTCAGAATCAAACCAAATTACACCCTCAGATCAGGAAAAATTTCATACACATTTACATGTACTCGGAATCTCCGATCGAGATCCGCTGACTGTTGAACTGAAACTGTCCGCCACGCGTGATCTGGAATCCCGACCGAAACGAAAACTTAATAGAACGTAGATCCAGCGTTAGTGAGCTTAAGTCCGACCTTTGGCTCAAGGAGGCCGCCAGAAGTCCTCCATTGAGCTGAAACTGACCCGCTTTGGTTAAACCTAAGTATACTTTGACCTGGAATCTGTTTCGGTGAGTTTTTAGGCTATATAAGGACCTTAAACCCTCTCTCATTGCAGCCATACAAATTTGAGAGAGAGAAAACCTAGAGAGAGAAGAGAGAAAGAGAGAGAAGAGAAAGTGGGGGAGCAGTGGGAGAGAACCTCCCTGCCACTCTTCCCTGCCGCTCCACGAGCTCCACCGCTCCGTTCTCATCGTTTTCCCGGCGATTCCAGCCCCGTTTTTTAGGTAAGAAACCCTAACCCTAATCTGATTTGGAGTGTTGATGGTTGTAGGTTATGAAATAGCTAACCGGTTGCCAAACTGCCGAATACGGAAGCTTAGTAAACCTATCGACTTCGTTCGATTTTACGACAAAAGGTGCGGACTTTAGGTGTATAGGTTACGGTTTTTCAACGCTTTCAATGTCAGATAATGATAGATTCATGATTTGCATGCAATTGCACATGTACAAAGTGCTATCTGTTTTCCGTTTCGATTAAGATGAAAAATATGGAATTCTACATACTCTAGGTATTTGAAGAGAAGTACCGTATACGTACAAATTTTGGAAATGTGTATGACATGATATTTGTCATATAAATATATTATATGTGGATAATTACCTGTTTGGCGAAAGGATTCGCCCTAATACATGTTTTGCTTATTAACACTATGTATGTTGAAATTGCTATTCTAGAAAATACCGTATACGTATAATTTTGGAGATGTATTTATCATGATTATTTGCTGTAGGAATATATTACATGGATAAAATACTCGCTTGGCTAAAGGATAGCCCTAATACATGTTTTGCTAACATACACCATGTATGTTGTAATAGTGTATTCTAAGTGTTTGTGAAAATGACTGAATGAGTATAGAATTCTCATTCGTGCTCGCCATGACTAATTGTCATGGATTCATGATTGTTGTATTGGCGATACCCCCTTTAACGAAAGGATTTGCCCTAAATCACGCCACGGCCAATACACACTATATATGCTAAAATGTGTGGCCCAAGTGTTTGTGGAAATGGCTGAATGAATATGGAACTTGGATTCCTGCTTGCCATGATTATCCGTCGTGGGTGTATGCGTGTTATGATTGGGGTAACTCCCTAGTGAAAGGTTTTGGCCTAATGCCTATGTGATCAACATATGTCATGTATGTTGATGTATGTCTTTTAAAGTGTTTGTTGAAATGTCTGAATGAGTAGTAGTTAGCAAATTGTAATGTATAAGGGTGTTAAGATATGATTCTCAACTTCTCTTAACTATGTGTATGTTTTCCTTGGATAGTTGTGTTATTAGGAATTGAATATGTACAAACTCATGCTTGTGTTGCGCTTCCTAACATGCTCAACTGTTTTTATGATTTTATCTATGTAATGCATATGTTAAATTCATGTTTATGTTGTATGATCCGTCATGGGTGATGGGGGAGTGGAGCAACGAATGCGTGCAACAGCCCTGGCTGCCCTAAACAGATAATATCAGACCTTGATTGTATGAGTTGAATCTTGATTCACTACTGCTTTATCTATCTGCAATTGATTGTGTTTGGGGCTATGATTATAGTCCAGACAATCGGTACCAGAGTTGAATTCGTGGCTGTGATTCATTTGCCACGTGAGATGTGTTTGACGAACTCGAGTCGTACTTCGGTTGGCGATAGTGGTTGGCCACACGAAGTGCTCATGCGCTTCATATTGTTCAACTTGATGTGCGCTCGAGCTAGCCGAGCTCGTCAAGTAACCCGATCTGTCTTATGTATGTTCACCATGTGGATGCCTCTGCTTGACCTAGGGTACCAAACTTACCAGTGGAATCCCTTTTAACCATGGTACCTCGATCCGCTAAGACTCATGAGCCGGGCATGGTGGTATGGGACACCGTGGTCGAGCTGTCGGCCTACGCTGGGGCCACGTGCCTCCCCGTAGTGACCAGTGAGCAACCAGACTCGTGAGCCGATTATGGTGGTATGGGACCTATATTCGTGCTGTCGGCCTACATTGATAAGGTGATGGGGGAGCGGTGCTACCTTTGTGCGTAACAGCCCTGACAGTCCTTTGTAGTGACCTCGAGCATACTCTGAAATCGCAGTGAGCCTTAGGGTTTGCCGCGGTATATAGAGTATGAACTAGGCTGTTTCTGTATTGTGATGAATCGTTTAAGAGGTGATGGGGGAGTGGTGTAACCTTTGTGCGTAACAGCCCTGACACCCTTTGCAGTGACCTAGAAAACACACCGTCGTCTGATATTAACTAGGACTGACGACCCTAGAATGGATCATGTTTGGGAATGATACAAGGGAGGTACCTTAGTTTCTCAATCCTGCTGTTTGAAATGGACTAATTAAAAAACTCGGTAATCATGCTCATCATGCATTGCATGTGCCTGGAAGATGTGGAGCACTGAGGGATGAAAGCATGCCGCGAGCGTGAGATGGTGTCGCATGAGGGAGTATGTCAGTGAGGGCATCCATCATACCTGCATCCATACTTGCATTAATAAGAGTAGCTAGGAGTGTTTGATTTTACTGCTTGACTGTATTGATAACATGTTAACCTATGCTTTATTGTTCCACTGAGTTAGCTACTGACTACCACGTTACGGGATGATGTTTCGAACACCCACCAGACATTGTCTGATTTCAGATGGCGACGCTACTTCTGAGGTGGAGCCGGACTATTGTGATGTGGAGGAGGTGTTCTCGTACATGTAGTTCTCTGTCAGGTTTATGAAGACCTGATATTGTATTGACGGGGCTATGGTACTTGGAATAGAAGACATTACACTTCCTCACATTTGGTATATTTTAGAATTGTACTTGTAATTATTTAACCTGGTAACATTATCACACTCTGGAGACCCACCACTGTTTTTATACTTTATATATCTATCACAGTCTTCCGCTTGCAATTTAACTGTCTCTGGAGTATGATATGCTGCTTTGGTTTAATCTCACTCATGTTCAATGCGCTAATACAGACAACATTCAATCATCATTTTCCATGTTGCATAAGTGATGTTCTGGAAACTCGAGAGTTGAGTTACTGCTCGACCCTCGATTTTTCAGGGCGTTACAAGATGGTATCAGAGCATGATTTGGATTAAACCGGACCTGGGTTATGGTCACACGACGCACTCTGACGCACTCTGACTTAGGAGGGAGCGACGGAATGTTGAAACAGACTTAGGTTCTCTAATTTCGCCAAATAGCACAATTGGTTGAGATCAACCGTAGATATTGGACCCGTAGGCCTCAATGATTGCACGAAACGATCTCGAATCACCTCTAGGTCGTCAGTTGACGGGTTTGAGTCTTTCCCTAGAAATGAATGTTCTTAGGTTGTGGGTCAACCACAACACCAACGCCTAAAACCCATTTTTACCCAATTCCTTTAAAATCTCTCCTTGCACCACTTCATTCTTTAATTTTTTCTAAATCCTTTCATACTAGATATAAATTCTAACGTATAAATGATGAAGGATAATACTTAAACAAAAAGTTACTATAAATAGTAAATATATGTATAAATTGGATTTTTTTGACCATTCAACTTTGGAATATAACCAGGTAAATGGGTTAGTTGGATAGATTAGCTCCTCCTACCCCAAAATCATATGCCACATGTCATATAAACTCATTTCAGTTTACAAATTAGCCCCAAAAATGCCTCAAATGGAGTCGTGGGCCACACTATGCAATCCGGGGGGACCCGGGACAGACCCGGGGTACCATTGGCCCCTTGGGAGGGTGGAGAACACCACCCAACTATGGTGGCGTGGCGCCGGATAAGGCGGACTGCGGTCCAGCGGGCCCGGGCGGGCCGCAGTTCATTGGCTGGCCCGTTTTCGGCCACATTTTTTCTGTGATTTTGGTCCGACTTCAAAAAGTCATATCTCCCTCGTTATAACTCCGATTTAGGTGATTCAAAAGCCAGATTTAAGATTGATAAGTCTAGTTTCATATAAAATAAGTAAAAAATAATAAAATATTTAATATAGTTAAATATGGGTCGTTGTGTCAACTGTCCAAAAATTATTAATTTGGACAGCTTCTGCTTCTAGAATTTTTAGAATTTTTAGAATTTTTCTACAAGACGAAATCTAATGAAATTTGGTGGAGATGAAGTATACTTGATGATGAACTACTAGAAAAATAATTAAAATAATAGACCAACTAGAAATGCCAGAAAAAGGCGTAGAACTTCCCTAGGCCCGTGTGGTGCCTACCAAATTTTGTTGGGGCCCTTGTTTCACGTCCGTTTTGCCCTCTCTCTCTCAAATACCCCTCCAAGCACTCCCTTTCCTTCAAAATTTATGTTTTCTCTCATTTGATCTCCTACACCTCCTTTGAAGCTCAAAAATGTGTAACCTCTCTAACCCATCCTACCTTTCCATTTTTCATCTTCCATCATTGTCTTTCAGGCCTTTACAATCCTTGTTGAGGCTCAAGTCCGTGGAGAACCAAAAACTCCAGCCCTTACTTTCTTTCCCCTTCACTTTTCATTCACTTTCCATGGCCCTATTCGAATTAGTTATGGCCATTTTCTCAATTTCATGGGGTTTGGGTGTATCCCATGTTTTCCAATACCATATTTGGAGTGTATGCAGTTAAACGTAAATTCCAGAATTTTCTTTCAAATAACACTTAGAAATTCCCCATCGTAGGATTTGGAAATCCCATCTCACCCTTTTCCAACACCAGGCTCATTTTCCAAAGCCTATACCAATAATTTTAATCCCCACCCACCCTCCTACCAAACCATGTCACTCCCAATCCTGAGGTAGGATTAGTAATACAGTCCCATTTAGTACGGCTTAAGACCACTGGCCGAATAGTGTGTTGAAGTGATAAAGTCCCTTGATATACATTAACCCACCACACTCTGATAGCTTAAGCTTAGAGTAAATGGTTGTTTGACAAATAGACCCTTGGAGTTTGGACCTAGAGCGGTGCTTCGACAGACCTGACCGTATAGGAAATCCAACAAATTAATAATGTGAACCTTAGGACCCTCTTAGCTGGTATGAGCATGTGTGACATGTTCGGGCGTAGTTAAATTCAACTTTAGGCAACTCAATTTCAATTAGACAACTTTGACAGTAAGTGATAAAACCCTTCCTTGTATTAGAAATGAAGTGAAATCATCTAGCGTATAAGCATAGACTTTGGACTCACCTATGGATTTCCGCTACTCCTAAATTAAGACTAGACTATTGGTTAGGCTAAGGAAAGTAAAAGACTAATTAATTATGTTAAGCCAATTAAATATAGACTTAGTTATTCGGCTTAACTGACTCAGACCCACTACACAATTTTCTTTCCGTGTTGGCCCGACCATTTGCAACTAAAAGTTTATCACTTTGTTCTTGAGAAGTGTTAGGAGTATATAGCCGATAGAGACTTTGTCTTTTAGGCCTAAGGAATTGCCCAAATGGGCAACAAACAGTTAGGAATTAGGTCCCAAATCGCATGCAATGTCGGCATACATATTGTGCTTATGAAAGTGGAAAGATGGCCTGCCTATTAAGCTAGACATGATTAAATAGGATAAGTCTGGACCGCGACAAAACCCCTTGGTAGAATTAGGCATCTTGCCTCAAACTCACACCTGCCCCTGAAATCAACCACAATACCCATCATCTTTAACTTTCTATGACCATAGGTATCAATGCCATTGTACACATCGTCGAAGAAAGGCAGACCAATGTTTTTCCCATTTCATGTCAAGAGTAGGTCCTAAATTGCACCTTGTTCCGATATACGGAGCAGGATATAAATCTTGAGCCTTGAGGGTGAAAATAAAATTTTAAGGGGGGTAGAACATTATGAGCCCAATCTAGATAGGTCGGCTAATACACTTTTTGATCTAGGTGGCGCAGTGAAGGCGTGGTGGACCCTTGCCCTACTGGCCCAGGATCGAAACGGTGCTCGTTGAATACGAATATTATAGAAGCCCTAGTAAGTTCTACTATGAGAAACCGTTTTAGGATGATCTAGTAAGATTTGATTCATCATTTCCTTGGACATAGATAATATCGAAGACTATCTTAGACTAAGACCTAAAGGACAACCTTAGAATAAACAATTTGAGCCTTTCAATGATGGGCATTCCCTAAGTTTTTTTTTGAGTGATCGGACTACGGAGTTACTGAAATATACAACTGCGAAGCATTCGCGGCTTGACCCAATTCTCAATCCTGGGCGACTACCAATGGACTCACTGCTTGACCGAGCAGAAGACCAGGATCCACCAGGATTCGGGAGGGATACGATGAGCCTTCTATCTTGGTCAGGTAGATGATCGATGTATCGGGATCAAGCCCACCAAAAACGTCTATCCGTGTTGGTCAAACATGGAAAACAACTATCTTACTCTAAATTGCTGGGATTTGTCGTCAAGACTCCAAATAGGTACAAAAATAAATTGTAGCAAACTATCAGGGTATGAGAAATGGATAAAGAAATAAGTTTTAATGGGGGTAGACTAAAATGAACCAGGCTAATATATACCCTACCACGCGTTGAAACTCGAAATCAATAAAACTTCGGCAAAAGAAATAATTAAATCTTCCCTTATTACCCTTAGCCAATTTCGGGGACGAAATTTTATTTTAAGGGGGGTAGATTGTAACATCCCGAATTTTTTCCAACCTGGAATTAGACGTCCTTAGGCGATGGGTCGATCCTAACACCTTATTAACTTGTCAGAACTGAATCCCACAGTCTAAAATCGCTTCTTAACCCATTTCCTTCACAAATCCCACCCTTTACCACCTTATTTTTTTAAATTTTCTAAGTACTTTCACATGAGACATTATCTTAAAGTTTAGGTGATGAAGAACAATACTTAAACTAAACATTGCTACAAAGGTCTAAGTACCACCTCAGACCGAAATCACTCAGGACTAAATCCTTTAGAAATTAGGCGAGATTTAGCTAGTGTTAAACTAGAGTGCCTGTGAAATTAACACCAATCACTTTAAATACGATCTGCAAGACCCAAAACTTGTAGAATCATTGACGCTAGGTTACCCTAAAATCTAGGATCAATCTCATTACCCGGCTGCTCTCGGGAGCATCTCGAAACTCCGTATCGGATCTGGACCGCACGTCGGAAGTCCGATTAACACGAAGTTAAGGAACTAGGACCACCTCGCTGGGCTTGACAACCATCTCGGAAATCAAATCCAGATAGTGTCCCAGCGCTATTCGCTTGAGCTCGGAGTGAAGAGTGTGAGAAATGTGAAATTATTTCAAAATAAAATATCTTGAATAGTAATCTGGCACCTCTCGCTTGCGGATCAGTTTTAAGCAACCAGACAGTCAGAATCAGACCAAATTACACCCTCAGATCAGGAGAAATTTCATACACATTTACATGTACTCGGAATCTCCGATCGAGATCCGCTGACCGTTGAACTGAAACTGGTCCGCCACGCGTGATCTGGAATCCTGACCGAAATGAAAACTTAATAGAACGTAGATCCAGCGTTAGTGAGCTTAAGTCCGACCTTTGGCTCAAGGAGGCCCGCCAGAAGTCCTCCATTGAGCTGAAACTGACCCGCTTTGGTTATAACCTAAGTATACTTTGACCTGGAGTCTGTTTCGGTGAGTTTTTAAGCTATATAAGGACCTTAAACCCTCTCTCATTGCAGCCATACGAATTTGAGAGAAAACCTAGAGAGAAGAGAGAAAAGAGAGAGAAAGTGTGGGAGAACCTCCTGCCACTCTTCCCTGCCGCTCCACGAGCTCCACCGCTCCGTTCTCATCGTTTTCCCGGCGATTCCAGCCCCGTTTTTAGGTAAGAAACCCTAACCCTAATATGATTTGGAGTGTTGATGGTTGTAGGTTATGAAATAGCTAACCTATTTCGTTCTATAGGTTGCCAAACTGCCGAATACGGAAGCTTAGCAAACCTATCGACTTCGTTACGATTCTACGACAAAAGGTGCGGACTTTAGGTGTATAGGTTACGGTTTTCAACGCTTTCAATGTCAGATAATGATAGATTCATGATTTGCATGCAATTGCACATGTACAAAGTGCTATCTGTTTTCCGTTTCGATTAAAGATGAAAAATATGGAATTCTACATACTCTAGGTATTTGAAGAAAGTACCGTATACGTACAAATTTTGGAAATGTGTATGACATGATTATTTGTCGTATAAATATATTATATGTGGATAAATTACCTGTTTGGCGAAAGGATTCGTCCTAATACATGTTTTGCTTATATACACTATGTATGTTGAAATTGCGTATTCTAGAAAATACCGTATACGTATAAATTTTATAGATATATTTATCATGATTATTTGCTGTAGGAATATATTATACATGGATAAAATACTCGCTTGGCTAAAGGATAGCCCTAATACATGTTTTGCTAACATACACCATGTATGTTGTAATAGTGTATTCTAAGTGTTTGTGAAAATGACTGAATGAGTATAGAATTCTCATTCGTGCTCGCCATGACTAATTGTCATGGATTCATGATTGTTGTATTGGCGATACCCCCTTTGACAAAAGGATTTGCCCTAAATCACGCCACGGCCAATACACACTATATATGCTAAAATGTGTGGCCTAAGTGTTTGTGGAAATGGCTGAATGAATATGGAGCTTGGATTCCTGCTTGCCATGATTATCCGTTGTGGGTGTATGCGTGTTATGATTGGGGTAAATCTCTAGTGAAAGGTTTTGGCCTAATGCCTATGTGATCAACATATGTCATGTATGTTGATGTATGTCTTTTAAAGTGTTTGTTGAAATGTCTGAATGAGTAGTAGTTAGCAAATTGTAATGTATAAGGGTGTTGAGATATGATTCTCAACTTCTCTTAACTATGTGTATGTTTTCCTTGGATATTTGTGTAATTAGGAATTGAATATGTACAAACTCATGCTTGTGTTGCGCTTCCTAACATGCTCAACTGCTTTTATGATTTTATCTATGTAATGCATATGTTAAATTCATGTTTACGTTGTATGATCCGTCATGGGTGATGGGGGAGTGGAGCAACGAATGCGTGCAACAGCCCTGACAGCCCTAAACGGATAATACCAGACCTTGATTGTATGAGTTGAATCTTGATTCACTACTACTTTATCTATCTGCAATTGATTGTGTTTGGGGCTATGATTATAGTCCAGACAATCGGTACCAGAGTTGAATTCGTGACTGTGATTCGTTTGCCACGTGAGATGTGTTCGACGAACTCGAGTCGTACTTCGGTTGGCGATAGTGGTTGGCCACACGAAGTGCTCATGTGCTTCATATCGTTCAACTTGATGTGCGCTCGAGCTAGCCGAGCTCGTCAAGTAACCCGATCTGTCTTATGTATGTTCACCATGTTTGGACGCCTCTGCTTGAACCTAGGGTACCAAACTTACCAGTGGAATCCCTTTTAACCATGGTACCTCGATCCGCTAAGACTCATGAGCTGGGCATGGTGGTATGAGACACCGTGGTCGAGCTGTCGGCCTACGCTGGGGCCACGTGCCTCCCCGTAGTGACCAGTGAGCAACCAGACTCGTGAGCCGATTATGGTGGTATGGGACCTATATTCGTGCTGTCGGCCTACATTGATAAGGTGATGGGAGAGCGGTGCAACCTTTGTGCGTAACAGCCCTGACAGCCCTTTGTAGTGACCTCGAGCATACTCTGAAATCGCAGTGAGCCTTAGGGTTTGCCGCGGTATATAGAGTATGAACTAGGCCGGTTTCTGTATTGTGATGAATCGTTTAAGAGGTGATGGGGGAGTAGTGTAACCTTTGTGCGTAACAGCCCTGGCAGCCTTTGCAGTGACCTAGAAAACACACCGTCGTCTGATATTAACTAGGACTGACGACCCTAGAATGGATCATGTTTGGGAATGATACAAGGGAGGTACCTTAGTTTCCCAATCCTACTGTTTGAAATGGACTAATTAAAAACTCGGTAATCATGCTCATCATGCATTGCATGTGCCTGGAAGATGTGGAGCACTGAGGGATGAAAGCATGCCGCGAGCGTGAGATGGTGTCGCATGAGGGAGTATGTCAGTGAGGGCATCCATCATACCTGCATCCATACTTGCGTTAATAAGAGTAGCTAGGACTGTTTGATTTTACTGCTTTATCATTACTGCTTAACTGTATTGATAATATGTTAACCTATCCTTTATTGTTCCACTGAGTTAGCTACTCACTCCCACGTTACGGGATGGTGTTTCGAACACCCACCGGACATTGTCTGATTTCAGATGGCGACGCTACTTCTCAGGTGGAGTCAGACTATTGTGATATGGAGGAGGTGTTCTCCTACATGTAGTTCTCTGTCAGGTTTATGAAGACCTGGTATTGTATTGACGGGGCTATGGTACTTGGAATAGAAGACATTACACTTCCTCACATTTGATATATTTTAGAATTGTACTTGTAATTATTTAACCTGGTAACATTATCACACTCTGGAGACCCACCACTGTTTTTATATTTTATATATCTATCACAGTCTTCCGCTTGTAATTTAACTGTCTCTGGAGTATGATATGCTGCTTTGGCTTAATTCACTCATGTTCAATACACTAATACAGACAACATTCAATCATCATTTTATATGTTGCATAAGTGATGTTCTGGAAACTCGAGAGTTGAGTTACTACTCGACCCTCGATTTTTCAGGGCGTTACAGCACCGAGTACGAAATATATTGTGTCGCTGTGGATGTAATTCCTTTCGTGGGGTATAAAGTAATCGCCTCACAACTAGAAATTCGCCACAATCCTCGCTTGTCATTTCATTGCCACCTGCTATTTCCTCAGTGGTTTGTTCATGTTCATCATACCCATGGTCTTCTTCTACAGCCTCATCTTCAGTGCCCCCTTCGTTTATAGTCAAGTGTGTTGCGGGACGTTGAGGACAGGTGTTTGATAAGTGGGCTGGCTGGCCACAGCGGTAATAATTGTTCGACCTTGGTCGAGTATAAGGATTTGGAATCCTACTCGGGCTCGCTGTTGTGGGTGCTGTACGTTGAGGTCTGGATGAGCCGCTCCCCGTATCACGGTTTGCGGTTGTAGGATGTTGAGGACGTTCTCCTACTTGATCTTTTCCTCGTGCCAGCACTATATCTTGCATGGGACCTGTCATGAAGGGTCGAGTTGAAGGATATGGACGAGCAGGAACTCTTGCAAGTTGTGTTTCTGCCCTACCCGCCAATTGAACTGCTTCATCCACGGTCCCAATTGGGTACATCTGAACTCGGTCCTGAATTGTCGGTCGCAACCCACTTATAAATCGTGTCACCTTCTGTGACTCAGATTCTGACAGATCGTTTCGTGTAGCCAACCGCTGGAATTCTTCAGTGTAATCGGTGATAGTTTGATTTCCTTGTCGACAATTTTGGTATTGCTCGAATAATATCTGCTCATAATCACTGGGGAGAAATCGTGATCGAAGAAGGCGTCTCATCCGTGGCCATGATGAGATGGGTGCACTACAAGAAAAGAGGGCTTTAGCCTCGGTTCAAAACTGTGGCTAAAAAGGTTAAAAACTGAGGCTAAAGCCTTTAGCCTCAGTTTTGCCTCGGTTATCCATACCGAGGTTGAAACCCCCGTGGCTAAAGGCTTTAGCCTCAGTTTTAGCAACTGAGGCTAAAATGACTTTTATAGCCTCGGTTCTTCAAGTGAGGCTAAAAGAACTTTTTTAGCTTCAGTTTTCTCGAAATGAGGCTAAATCAAAATTTTAGCCTCCATTTTATCCAACTGAGACTAAATCCAAATTTTAGCCTCAATTGCCTCCAATGGAAGCTAAATCTATTTTCAACCTCGGTTCTCAACAACCGAGGCTAAAGCCTTTAGCCACGGAAATTTCAGCCTTGGTTCTCAACAACTGAGGCTAAAGCCAAGCCTCAGTTACAAATTGAGGCTAAAAATGTTTAATTTTTTAAAATATTTATTTAAACTACTAATCCATTCATTCAATCCACTCATGAAACAATCAATCATGAAAGCCACAATACAACAAAACAGTTAACAACAGTCTATTTAAATATTTCAAAACAAACTCAATCAAACAATTAGACAACATTAGGTTCCACAAATAATACAAAGTCACAACGCAAGATTTGGGTATGACTTTTGCTTGGCTGATGAACAACTACAGCTTGTGCGGTTGTCTGAAAGCATCTGCAAAGAAGAACTCACCATTAGCAACAATTTATAGTGGAGTCCATCATATCGACAGTTCAGATTGCTCCACTGACTCCTTATTTTACTTTTAACAGCTCTAGAGGTTTCTTTCTCAGCATTTAAATGTCAAAAAAGCAAAGTTACCATATGAAGTCTAAAATAGACTTGTTTGACACATGTACAAGCATATGGATATCCGAGCAAAAACATATGAGAGCAAAAGAAACGAAAAAAAAACCTTCATTGCTACTTTGCAATAAGACAGAAACATCAATATCATTGTGATATCTGTCAAAAATCAGTAGAATAACACACTGCATAAACTGAGCATATAGTTGTACACTGTTCGGTTTTTTCTATTGTGGTAGTGGATTCAAATTTGCTGTGAATTTTGAGAGGTTGGTGATTTGTCTTGCTAGTTGCTACAAAAAGTCTGATTCACGGAGATGTTGTGCTGAAGTCAGGTATAACTATTCCCTTTCCTGCAGACTGACTTCCATTCAAATTTAGTTGATATCGTAGTCACTATTATATAGATCAAAAAACAATTTATGAAGTTGGAAGTAGAGAACTAGTCAGCAACTCACCACAGCTACTAGAAACGCTGCTTTCAAATTTCCACAGGCTTCACAGCAAGCTCTTGTTTTCAAAAATGGAAACCACCTGCTTAAAAATGAGTACTCAAATAAAACAATCTGATAGAAAACCGAATGTCCAAGTTGAGTCATGAAAAGGACTCTAAAATATTTTTGTCATTAAAACAAGGTAGGATCACTCAAAGGTAAGTAGTTCCCATCCACACAAGATCCCAAACCATATGCAAAGAAAAAATGAGAATAGGAGATCATTAAGCAATTCGAGAGTAAATTACATACCTTAATTCAGTCTGAGATAAGGTTAAGGTTTATATTGTATGGAGGATAATTTACGGCATTACCATTTGTCAGCAAGAACAATGAATAGAAAAGCAAAGTAATAAATTAATAATATAAGCCAAGAAAATTTCTCCTGTGCCAACTTCCACTAGCACTAGAAGAATACCCTACAATGTTTCCAATAGCCATCCATGAGCAAAATATTGCATTTGCTGCATTTTTTGGTCAGGCCCTGTGACAACATAAATAAATCTTGTAGCACATTCTTCAAAAACATTGTGATATGGTGTAATTTATTCTTCAAGGAGTAAATATATGTAAGAAAAAATAATAATAATAAAGAAAGAAAGAAAGTTGATCAATCCTGCAAAGACTGTAATGGTAGTAGCACTAATTCACCTGAGAGATCAGCCAGAAGAGCACGAGCTGGACCCTACAATGGAAACAATACCAGGAAGTCAACAGACATACAAACAAGATGTTAAACATTAGAAGATGATTTATGCATGGTAGTAAATGTTATCATATAAAGTAGATTAAATATAGAAGGCAGCACAACTATTTCAACGAGCTTACTTGCACTATATTGTTAGCCAAATCCAGCATCCAGAAACCAATGATAAAAACAATAGCTGCCCCCACTCGAGTACCTTTATAAGTACTGTAGTTGTTTAAGAAACTAGGTCACATAATTTAAACCCTCAATACAGAACAGTGTATTGAATGCTAGAAAGAGTGCTAGTATCAACAGACAAAAATCTCACATCTTGAAAAAGTACAGATATTATAACATAGTGCAATGAGGAAAAAACCATGACCTCGGTATTATGACCGTTGCATCTTATAACATAGTGAACTGCAAGGATCACCGGATCATTGTGCAAGGTATCCCATTCTTGAGCTACGCACAAGAAGTAAATTCATGTCCTGTACCAGGTTAGAAATCTCCCTGTTTAAAAATGCAAGAAACAGCAAGGCTTACCTCAACTGCAAAATTAAAGAAAATCCAATACAGCTTCTTCTCTTTGAGATCCAGTTTATGCATCTAATTTCACAATAAAAGCATTCTACACTTCACAAAAACTCAACACCCATGAGGAAATTGCTTTAAGAAAATAATAACAATGATAATCAAAATACAAACACCATTTCAAAGTAGAAAATAAATAAATGGAGAATGTCATTTGAAAAGCCATGAATACATCAGAATTAAGCTCACCTGCATAAAAGTGGAATTGGATCTACTAATTTATCTTTCTTTCAAAATCAAAGCGTTAATGGATTTGCAGTCCATGCCACTCCTTAGGTGAGTTGATATCTCTAAAAACCTTCAGCCCACATAAAAATGAAAGATGGATCCTCTGTTTGCTTGTTAGAATCTATCTTGTTGGTCCCTAAATTATAACGTTTCCACTGATTCAGTATGAATTCTGTTTTGCCAATCAAATCCTGCTTTGCTAGACTTGCACAGAATTAGCTTCAGGTTTTTTTTTCTGACAATTAGCACAGACTTGACATGAATTTTTTGTCACAGTAGCAATCCTCTTATTACAGATTGATGAATGGAAAATGTAGGTGATGGGAAATTCAAAATGAAGTATAAATTGATACAAAAATATTTTTACTTCCAACTTCTACGTTTTTCTTTTTGGTTGTTGTTGAAGGGTTACTTCTAAGTAGTAAATGCTAAAAAAGAACAAATTGAAAAAACAGAAGAAAATCGTCTAATTTACATAAATAGAAAAGATTGATATTACCTTTCCATGATAATTCCTAAAATTCCATGATCTTTAAAAAAAAGTAAAATTCCTGAGTTGACTTGGGTGAGTTACGCCTGTCAGCAAGTTTCCAAGAGTCTTGGCTCGAAATCTTCTCTAGCCGAGTTGACTTGGGTGAGTTTTGAGTCAAGCCACCAAGTTTTAGAATTATGGTATGTGCAGTGAGGCTTACTTAATAAATGGTTTAGATGTTCAACATACATAAGAAGAGGTGCTACACTATGGTTGGTAACATTTATAAAAGACTAAATTTTCATTTGCCATAATTTTAAAGCTAAGTGGCTCAATTTGAAACTCACACAACTTGATGTGACCAGGTCTACTCAGTCAAAGCGCTTTTTGTTGCATCAGCTATCCCTTGCTTGAAATACATTCCAAATTCCAATGACCTCATGGCGACCTCACTTTTCTTCTGTTGAGAGGACTAAATTCACAGTCCAAATCCATCCCTGAAAGTTACACAAAAATTCAAAAATGAAAATTAATATACAATTCAAAGAAGAAAAAAAAACACTAGCGAGATTGAATGAGAAAATGGCCTGAAAAAAGAAAAAAGAGTTTGGATAACAAATAAAAGAATGAATTCCACTAAACGATATCCAAGTCATCTACCTATTACTTTTGAGTAGATTGCAAACTAGTGAATCTAATGTTTCATATGAGACTAATGAGTCTAACTTGTCATATGAGCTTTAGGTTAAGCTTTATTCTGTTCCACTGCTTGATAGAAATGCAGAGTCCAAGAATTTTATCATATGAGCTTTATTCACAATTTTATCACAGGCATTATAAGAAAGTCCAAGAATAATGTCTTTGGGCTTCAAATTGACGCTTCCATTATTCCCATTAAGCCCAATTCCATCGCTGCTATCAGCTTCCAAAGTATTGTCATGTCTGTTACTCATAATAGTTCCAGAGTTGTCACTGTTAGCAACTGAAATCTTATCATGGTTAGAATTCAATACTGTTAACTGTCGTTGGTCTTTTTCAGATGATTGATGGAAGAAAAAGATGCCATCATTAAAAGACCATGGTGTGGATCCAAAGAGGGTAAGTTTCGCATCGGCATACCGTTGAGCAGGAAGGTTTCCTTTGAGATGATTGAGCAGCGTGGTTTCACCGTAACAGGGGGAGAGACACAACGTGCAAAACAAGATGAACCGTTTCCCATTTTCCCTTAGCTCGACGTATGGATGCCCCTGATTCCGAATACCACGGAGCGTCACCTTGGCCATCTCTTCTTTCAAACTGCAACTGCCTGCCTTTCTCAACACCAATTCACTTCCCGCCACCATTAAAACCTTTCCAACATATGTCCTTCAACTATCATTCAAGTAATATAAATATTGAAACCTACTTTTTGCAAGAAAAGCCTTCTGTGAACCATATAAAACTTAAAAAGGCTTAGTTCCAGAAATCTGCAGCTTACAAAACTGCTTAATTCAATTTCCTAATCACCTCGGGAAATAGGAAAGACCGAAACCCAAACAGAAACCCCTTTTCACTACAGCATATCAACCCAAAGCACCAAATTCCGCCAAAGGAGCCATTAGATAAACCTAATTCCACAAAATTTTCATATAAACCGCTCGATGGAGACTATATTGATGGAAATAACCCCAGGAATCGTTCAAAATTCCAATAAACCCTTCTCATCCACCACACAAAACCCAGAAACCATAATTTTTTGAAAAAAAAGGAAATCTCAAAAAACCCTAATTGTGCCAATCTGCCCTCAATTATGTAAATAACAAGAATACTTGAAACCCTTCAAAACCCACAGAAGCTCACAACGAACCCTAAAAACTGCCATATCATTCAAAATAAAAACACCACAGAAAACCCTAATTCTCTGAATTACACCAATTACAACAGAGAACCCCGGAATCTGTTACAAATCGAGAAAAAAAAAAACTTGAAAATCACCAAATTTGCTAAAATAACCTTCAGAAAGCTTGAAAGTAACAATTCCGCAGCGTACTCGTATGGAAAATCGTCGAAAAGCATGGTATTCGTCTGTCTCTGGCTTTAAACACGTCTCAATTGCGGGAAAATGCAATATCTGAGAAGAAATCTGACATTTCCATGGCCATATCCACACGGATGTATGGATAGAGAGAGATGCTTCCGACCAAAATGAAATTGAAACGTCTCCAAGGGCAGAAACCCTAATCTTCCTCGGCATACGGCATAAAAGAAGGAAAAAAAAAACACCCTAAAACGTGGGAAGAGGGGCATAGAGATGAGAAAAGACTCATATTTATTGCAAGAGAAGAGAAATACCTCTTGATATTGATGAAATCTCTGAGAATGAAAAAACGAAACCCTAGATCTGCACCTCTCTCTCTCTCTCTCTCTGAAAATGGCGATTTGAAATAGCAGCGCCTCTCTCTCCGGAGATATTTCTGTGTATTATTTTTTCGAATGGATGGAAGAGGCGGGAGGAAGTGAAAGCAAACGCGACTTGCCAAACCCTAATTTATTTTCGAAAGGGGGAACTTTCATACTCTGCCTGGCTGTGTTGGATGATGCGCAGGCCACTTAGAAATTACAAATTTGGCATAAATTTAGTCAAATTAAACAATCGAACTTATGCTAACTAGATTACATGTATCATGAACTAAACATTATGCTTATTTTATTATCCGATAATTGAATTGGTAGATATTTATTGGACGGTTCAAAATAAAAAAATCCAACGGTCAAATTTTTATAAGTGTGCACATGAGACATGTGCCAGGATCCATCAAACATTTGCTAAAAAGTAGACTTTTCGCTTCGGTTCCTATGCAATTGAGGCCAAAAAGTAGACTTTTCGCCTCGGTTCTTATGCAACTGAGGCTAAAAAATAGACTTTTCGCTTCGATTCCTATGCAAATGAGGCTTAAAGGTAGACTTTTTGTCTTGGTTACTATGCAACTGAGGCTAAAAGGTAGACTTTTCGCCTTAGTTCGTATGCAACTGAGGCTAAAAGGTAGACTTTTCACCTTGGTTCCTATGCAACTGAGGCTAAAAGGTTGACATTTCACCTCGGTTCCTATGCAACTGAGGCTAAAAGGTAGACTTTTCGCCTCGGTTCCTATCCAAATGAGGTTAAAAGGTAGACTTTTTGCCTCGGTTCCTATACAACTGAGGCTAAAAAATAGACCTTTCGCCTCGGTTTCTATGCAACTGAGGCTAAAAGGTAGACTTTTCGCCTCGGTTCCTATGCAAATGAGGCTAAAACATAGACTTTTTGCCTCGGTTCCTATACAAGTGAGGCTAAAAGGTAGACATTTCGCCTCGGTTCCCATGCAACTGAGGCTAAAAGGTAGACATTTCGCCTCGGTTCCTATGCAATTGAGGCTAAAAGGTAGACTTTTCGCCTCGGTTCTTATGCAACTGAGGCGAAAGATGAACTTTTAGCCTCAATTCCTTAGCAACCGAGGCTAAAAGACACATTTAGCCTCCTTTTTCTTCAACTGAGGCTAAAAAATTGTGGCTAAAGGCCTATTTTCTTGTAGTGGTGCCTTGTTCTGGCGGGCTTGTGAGAGTTGTAATTGTTTCCACCATGCAGAAGCACCAAATTTTAACTTAAACGTTACCAATTTTACCCTTTTATGATCTGACACGTCCATATAATCAAAATATCTCTCTACTTCGGCTAGCCAATCGAGGAAATCTTCTATACGTAATAAACCATTAAAACTAGGAAGTTCAGCCTTACCTCGATAGTTTCTCTCAGCACGATCTAGATGATCGCCTCCATAGATTGGTCGTCGGGCAAAATCCTCATTAAGGTCCTCTTCGCTAGAACTTGAATCATCTGGTGTAGCCTTACGGTTTGCCACTGGTAGTGCCCTATGGAAATCGGGGTTACGTCGTACAACAACCATGGGTGGTGGAGCAACCATAGGTGGTGGAGCACCGCCTAGGACTCGGGGCGGAAGTAGAACATCCGCAAGACGATCGAGGGTTGCCTGCAGCCCTTGCATGGTCAACTGATTCTCCCGGTGGAAAGCTTCCATTCTTTCCGAAAGATAACGAATCCCTGGATCACCGTCCACAGGATTTTGATTCATACCTTCATTGTTTGCCATCGGCCCGAAGGGAATCCTCACTCTTATACCAATTGACGCAGGGATGAATGTGATGAGGATAAATACTCCGAATCCACGGAGCTTCTCTGGACTCCTCACAAAGACTTCTCGAATCCATGAGGAAAGAAAGCAGAAAATAGAAATAAATTATAATAAATTCGAAATTGATTAATTCATGAAAAAAAAATGAGTTCACAACCCTTTAAATAGGGGTACCAAGCAATGGGAAAGAAATCAGAATTAAACTATAACTAAAACTCCTAGAATTCGCGACTTACTATAAATAGTAAACTTACTATTTATAGACGGTCGTGATGTCTACTAGTGCGTAGCAGGGTTGGTTGGCTAAAGTAGCTCGTTCTACCCCAAAACTATATATTTTACGTCAGCTAACTCATTCCGGATTGCGAAATACGTCCGATCTAAGGTCCGACTATCCGGATCACTTCTGTCGTCGACCGGGCCTTTTCTGATCCATCTTGGCCATGAAACTGTCCGCGACCCGCTCTACATCAAGATGACATTAGCTTGCATTGTCAATTAAGTACTTTTTTTTTTTCCCATTATTTATGGTTGTCCAAGTGCATATATGCATTTGGGTGGGCCTTAATTTCAGTGGTTTGGATGATGGAAGAGAAAAACTTTGATTCTCTGGCTGATACATGGATTTGATGGTCAAGGTGAAAAATATCCAATGACCCCAATTCAATAGAAAAAACAGACTGTCAATCAAAGGTTAGGATTGCTCGATTGAATGGACTTTTGGATGATAGCCATCGTTCTTTAGTGGGTCTGTAATTTCGACGGTTTGATTTGAGTTAATGTTTGTCACATGTATAAATTTTTAAGTGTCTATTTATCAGCCATAAGACCCCTATGGTGTTAAACGAGTAAAAATAAGAAAATACTTCTTCACATGTAATCTAAATAGAGGTCTAGTTCTTGAGGGAGTGATCATTATAAAATATTACATTATTATTATTATTATTATTCTAATTAAAAAAAGGCACTTATTTATGGCGCATTTCAACCATTGGATCCTGATCACCCAAAACTTAGGTAGGCAACACCACAGGAAATTGGTTGTGATGGAACGCCAACCCTTAGTTTTATGTAGGACCTACTGTGATATTTATGTGCCATCTTATCCATTAATCTAATGTGCCTCAAAATGATGATGGACTTACCCAAAATTCATAGTTTTGCAAAACACATGTTTTTCTTTTGGAATGGCTTGTTTGACCATTGAATCATTCTGAAGTTTGGGATCAAGCACCAAAATGGAATGGTGTGCACGATGGACGAAGTGAATTTCATGTATTCCAAGTCATCTTTCCCATTTAAGTGAAAGTAGTCCCAGCAGGTATCTAGTGCGAGGGAAGCGGATTGCGTCCTACCCCTGCGCAGGGCTATGTGGGGTCCACCGTGATGTAAGTGTTTTATCCACGCCGTTCATCGCTTTTCTCAGGTAATTTTAAGGTATTTATAAATAATGGAAGCAGGTCCACAGCTCCAGTGGACCACACCGGAGGAAGCTGCAGTGATAATGACACCCACCGTTGAAATATTAGCTTGATACGAAACTTCTCCAGCTCCCAAGAAGTTTTTAATGGTGGACATTAAATCCCCACTTTGTGGTCCACTTAAACCCTGTACCTTGCTCGTATTTGGATCAAAGCTTAAAATGATCTGAGAAAGCTATTAACGGCTTGGATAAAACACTTACTACACGGTGGGCCCCACAGAGCCCTGCCTGGAAGGAATCCGCGTCCCTGGTGCGAGGTACTTTGGCCTGGTTTTTTCAGGAGTTGCCACCCACATCTAATAAATCTCAAAATATTATAATGAAAATTTGGCGGCAACTTCGGCGTGGTGAGTGGGATCCCTGACCGTGGGCCCTTGACGCATGTGCCTTGTATCCACACCGTCCATTTGCTTTTAAAACTCACTTTAAGGCATGATCCCAAACAGTAAAGTAGACGAGCGGTGGGACCCACCTGATGAGCGGATTGAGCCTTTTTGTGAGTTATTGGCACACACATGTATATGGAAATGGTATTATGAGGTCGGCCTCATGGGAACTTCCCGTGAGGTCGAGTTGTGTGGGCCCACTGTGATGTGTGTTGAAAATCAACCTAGTGAATTTGATGGTCCCCTTTTAAGTTATGGGATATCCCAAAAATCATCCGTATATGGAACTCAAGTGGGCCAGTTGAGTATTGGATGCGGTTGAAAATTGGGCTGACCCCTTATCCAAGTGGGACACACACAATGGATGGGATGGATTTGTGAACTACATCTCGGTGGATGCAATAAATGATTATTAATGTTTTAATGGGAGGGTGGATGCAATAAATGATTATAAATGTTTTAATGGGAGGGTAATTCCTCTCAACTGTTGTATGTGGTGTGGCCAGTCAAGTCATAGATTGACTTGATTTTCAAGTCCACGGCCCACCATGGAATGGTGCATCTGACAGAAGGGATAGATTTTCGACAGAAATAAAGGTAGAGCCCACAGAGCTCGACCTCATGGGAAGTTCCATGAGGTCGACCTCATGTAGACACACACAATTAACTTACCAAAGGGTCTTGTTTGAAACCTACAAATGTGGACCACCAATTTAACGGCTAAATCTTGTTGTATACTATTTGCTACCTCGTTATCATCACAAGTTGGCCCTGGCATACCAGATGGACGGTTGAAAACACCACATGGTAAGATCAGTCCTCACGTATCGCATACTCTCCTAAATGCACTCATGGGGCCAGCATCATTACAGCTGTCAGATTCTCAGTTTGCTAGGGCGGGACGTGAATTAGATACTGACAAGGTCAGTAGCCAAATCACTACTGAAGTGACGTCACCAAGCTATGTGGATCCTATCATAATGCATGTGTTGTATCCATACCGTCCATTGATTTGAGAGATCATTTTATGGTATGAAAAAAAGACTGAGATAGATCTAAAGTTCAAGTGAACCCCATTGTAGAAAATAGTGGGGACAGTGAAAATCACCGTTGAAAACTTCTCAGGGGCTATAGAAGTTTCCGGTCAAGCTGATATTTTTATTTTCACTATCTCTATGTTAACTTATGAATAGGTTGATTCTTAAATATACATCATGGTGGGCCCTATAAATTTTCAACGGTGGGTGTGACTACTCCCACAGTTTTATGTGATGGGTCACTTTAACTTTAGATCTATCTCATTCTTATTCTAATGCCATAAAAAGATCTCTACAAATGGTTGGACCGCATGGATACAACACATGCATCATGGTGGTTCCAGAGTGATGACGTCACTCCAGTATGCATTTGGCTACTGACCTTGTCAGTATCTAATCCGTTTCCTATGTGAGCCCACCGAATCAGCCTCGATCCTGACTTCTGACAAAACGTGAGTTTGAAGCCTTAAATGATAGGTGCGGTGACATGGACCCATGGTACCTCGTCTAACAGTCTGCTGTGGGGTCTATGTCGATTGTGCATCAGATCCACCCCATCCATTAGATGGGCCCTTCTATGGTAGATGTTGGGACAAAAATCAACGCGGATGGAAGCTCAATCAAGGGAACCCCACAAAGAACAGTCAGGAGTGGACACCCAACTCATAAAACCTTTCTCATTGTCTATGGAGCCCGTTCTGTTGTGTATATGCTATCTAATCCATTCATCAGACGTCTTCCCGTCGGATGAACGGATACACCAAAAATCACGCCATTCCAAAGATAAAGTGGGCCTCACCGTTATAATTTGGAGGTTTTAGTATGACTTTATATTGTTCCTATGTTGCTGCCCACCTAAGTTTTATATCTGCCTGATTTTTTTTTATTTCTACGATGAGCATGATGATTGGATTGTTAACAGGGTTTTTGGTCGGTTCTTTTTTTTTTTTTTTCGTGGTATGGTCCACTTGATGATTGGATTGTTAATAGGTTTTATTAATGGGTATTCAATCACCATTATTTCCTGTGGTGTGGTCCACCTGATATTTGGAATTGGTTTTTTTTTTTTTTATTTAAAATTTTATTTAAAATTTTAAATCATGGCGTAGAATGAGCTTTCGAAATGGATGTACAGCGTGGATTTAAGGAATATACATAACGGTCGGCCCCACAGCCAGGTATCCACCCGCCTTGGTGGATTACGAATCCACCGAAGCCGTTCACCATCGAATCACCCTCACCCGGAAAAAAACCTGACGCCTGACAAAAATGATGATTTTTAGCCTTAATGAACAGGTTCCCTCTTATGGTAACCGTGTGGAAGACTGTTGCGGGGTCCATTTCAACCGTGCATCAGATCCGCCCCCATCCGTTAGATGGGGTTATTTTATTTTAACGTCATGGGACAATAAATCAGCCTGAATGGAAAATCAGCTGTGGGCACCAAACAGAGACCGTTGTGATGGGACACCCAACAACTAATAAAACCTTTCCCATTATTTGTGGAGACCGGTGTATTGGGTGTTGTTGTTCAATTTAGATATTTGGCCGCACAGATAATGAACGGCTAAAGTTTGATTACACGCGTGTGATGCAGAAAAGGACGTGAGGTCAAGCACCATCTTTCTCAAGAGGATAACTATTCTGAATCTACTGAACTTATCTGGACTCCTCACAAATACTTCTTAAATCCACTAGGAAAGAAGACAAAAAAAAATAGAAATAAATTCAAAATTGATTAATAAATCAATAGAAACGAGTTCACACCCCTTTGAATAGGGGTGCCAAGCAATGAGAAAGAAATTAGAATCAAACTACAACTAAAACTCCTAGAATTCGTGACTTACTATAAATAGCGTGATGTTTACTAGTGCAAGGTTTTTGGCCAAAAATAGAAAGTGTTCTATTTGGCTTCACCAAACCATTCTCCTAATTTTTCTAAGCTCTTTTCATGTTGGACGCAACTCCTAAAGCCCAACGGATGAAGAGTTATAATCAAACTAAAACTTACTATTTATAGTAAAAACGAAATTAAAATAGGAAAACAACCGTCGATCTGTTGGTATTTCACAAATCCGGCTTGGGCAACCTGGCATAGCAGGGTTGGTTGGCTAAAGTAGCTCGTTCTACCCCAAAATCATATATTTTACATCAGATAACTCATTCCGGATTGTGAGATACACCCAATTAAGGTCTGATGGTCTGGATCAATTCTGTCGTCGACCGGGCCTTTTCTGATCCATCTTGGCCATGTAACTGTCCGCGACCCGCTCTACATCAGCGTGCTATTAGATTTTATACTACTCGAATTAAATTTACTTGTAACTCAAGCACTAAATTAACTGACTTAGAACTATAAATGTTCAACCACTGAATGTTACAATGATGAAGGTTAGTCCCTTTGAATGAGCTATTTTTGTCTTAAAGACTACTTTACTTTCAACAATGGTAGCTTAGATTGTTTTTGGTCTTGAATTGGACCATGTGTGGGTGGGTGTGCCAAGATCGATTGAGCCCCATTTAAACAGTAACCACCAACCCTTAGCGCCGAGACTACGGTCGACCTTGCGTATTATAGTAGGTGGAAGATTCCTAAAACAAAAGTTGGTCTGACGAATGGACATGGTGTAACGCCCTGAAAATCGGAGGTCGAGTATAACTCAACTCCTGAGTTCCAAGCGCATCACTTATGCAACATAAATAATGCTGATTAAATGTTGTCTGTGTTAGAACAATAAACATGAGTGAGATTATACCAAAAATAATAATTCATACTCCAGATCATTTGTATAAAGGCAAGCGGAAGACTGAACTACATATACATGTATGTAAAGAAACAAAAATCATTTTTGTTCTCCAGAGTATGAATCTATCTGAGTTACCATATACATATGTTTGTTTGCGAACAAAATGTCAAAAATAATCTAAGGAGTGATCCCTGCAAATCCCGTCAGTGCGGCAGCCTAGTCGAAGCCGCCATAGTACTGCATATACGAGAACTCCTCCTGATCCTCGTCATAATCGGGCTCCGCCTCCTGTGTCGTCGGCTCGTCTAAACCTGAGACAAAGTCTCGTTGGTGTGCGCAACACCGTCCCGTAACGTGGGAGTGAGTAGCTAACTCAGTGGAATAATAAAGCATATGTTAACATGTTATCAACACAGTCAAGCAGTGATAATAAAGCAGTAAAGTCAACACTCCTAGCTACTCTTATTAATGCAAGTATGGATGCAGGTATGATGGATGCCCTCACTGACATACTCCCTCATGCGACACCATCTCACGCTCACGGCATGCTTTCATCCCTCAGTGCTCCACATCTTTCAAGCACATGCAATGCATGATGAGCATGATTACTGTGTTTTTAATTAGTCCATTTCAAACAGCAAGATTGAGAAACTAAGGTACCTCCCTTGTATCATTCCCAAACATGATCCATTCTAGGGTCGTCAATCTAGTTAATATCAAACGATGATGTATTTTCTAGGTCATTGCAGAGGCTGTCAGGGCTGTTACGCACAAAGGTTACACCACTCCCCCATCACCCCTTAAACGATTCATCACAATACAGAAACAGGCCTAGTTCATACTCTATATACCGCGGCAAACCCTAAGGCGCACTGCGATTTCAGAGTATGCTCGAGGTCACTACAAAGGGCTGTCAGGGCTGTTACGCACAAAGGTTGCACCGCTCCCCCATCACCTTATCAATGTAGGCCGACAGCACGAATATAGTGTCCCATACCACCATAATCGGCTCACGAGTTTGGTTGCTCACTGGTCACTACGGGGAGGCACGTGGCCCCAGCGTAGGCCGACAGCTCGACCACGGTGTCCCATACCACCATGCCCTGCTCATGAGTCTTAGCGGATCGAGGTACCATGGTTAACGGGATTCTCACTGGTAAGTTTGGTACCCTAGGTTCAAGCATTAGCGACCAAACATGGTGAACATACATAAGACACACGGGTTACTTGACGTGCTCGGCTAGCTCGAGCGCACAACAAGTTGAGCGATATGAAGCGCAGAAGCACTTCGTGTGGCCAACCACTATCGCCAACCGAAGTACGACACGGGTTCGCCAAACACATCATGTGTGGCGAGATGAATCTCAACCACGATCTCAAGTCTGGTACCGGATGTCTGGACTATGGACATAGTCCCAAGCTCAATCAATTCTCAACCATAACATGTGGAGTAAAGCATGATAAACAAAGTAATTCGAGCACACTAGCAAGCATGTCATAAAGCATATTATAAAGTATGTTATGACACAAGTTACAAAGCATGTTAAAAAGCATGTTATAGAGCACTATACAAATAGGGATACAAATACATGTATTTCATAAGTGAGTGGTTAAAGTAAACAACCACATGGAGGGAATCATACGTGACTCTAAGGTAGTTGAGAACCCCATCTCAGCACCTACCTAAGGCACTAACATCTAAGCACTTACACCCACAAGCAATTTCACAAACACTTAGAGTGCACTATTTCAACATACATGACGTATGTTAGTAATATATGTATTAGGGCTGTCCTTTCTCCAAACTAGTATTTTATCCGTATATATCATATTCACACAGCAAATAATCATGACAATTACATCTCCAAAATTTATACATATACGGTATTTTCTAGAATACACAATTTCAACATACATAGTGTATACAAGCAAACATGTATTACGGCGATTCCTTTCGCCAAATAGGTATTTTATCCATATACTATATAATCATACAACAATTAATCATGGCAAACACATTTCCAAAATGTGTACGTATACGGTATTTCTACGTATACCTAGAGTATGTAAAATTCCATATTTTGCATCTTTAATCGAAACAGGAAACGGAAAGCACTTTGTACATGTGCAAATACATTCAGATCATGAATCTATCATTATCTGACATTGAAAGCGTTGAAAACCGTAACCTATACACCTAAAGTCTTCACCTTGCACCTTAGAATCACAACAAATCAGCAAGGTTTGAAGGGCTTCCGTATTCGGCAGTTTTATCTCCTAAAGAGTGAAACCGGTTAGCTATTTCATAACCTATAACCTTCACTCACCCAAACAGATCTAGGGTTAGGGTTTCTCACCTTAAAACGGAGTCGGTATCGCCGGGAAAGCGTCAAGGAAGGGGTGGTGCAGCCCGTGTGGTGGTCGAAAGCAGTAGGAGGAAGATTCTCCCACAACTCTTAAGCTTTCTCTCTCTTTTTCCTCTCTCTCCTTAGGGTTTTATCCCAAATTCGTATGGCTGTGAGAGGGGCTGTTCTAAGGTCCTTATATAGCCCAAAAACTCACCGGAATAGACTTAAGTTCAAGGTATACTTATATTATAAGCAAATCGGCGTTGTTCCAGCTCAAAAGAGGGTTTCTGGCGGCCCTCCTTGAGCCAAACGTCGGACTTAAGCTCACAACCCATGGATCTACGTGGGGTTATGTTTTCGTCTCGGTCGGATTCCCAGATCACGCGTGGCGGACCATTTTCAGTTCAACGGTCAGTGGGCCTCGATCCGAAATTCCAAGTACATGTAAATGTTCCTGAAATTTTTCCTGATCCGAGGGTGTAATTTGGTCTGATTCTGACGGTCTGGTTGCTTAATACTGATCCGCAAGCGAGTGGTGCCAGATCACTATTCAAGATATTTATTTTGTAAAGAAAACAATGGTTTTCACACTCCCTCGCTCCGGACTCGAGCGAACGGCCGTGGGACATCGTCTGAACTTGATTTCCGAGATGGTTGTCAAGCCCAGCGAGGCGGTCCTAGTTCCTTAACTTCGTGTTAATCGGACTTCCGATGTGCGGTCTAGACCTGATACGGAGTTTCAATTCGTTCCCGAGAGCAGTCGGGTAATGAGTTTGATCCTAGACTTTAGGGTAACCTAGAGTCAATGATTTTGCAAACTTTGGGTCTTGCTGATCGTATTCAAAGTGATTCCATGGCTAATCTAGTTTAGCACTTAGTTAACTTTGTTAAATTTCTAAAGGATTTAATCCTAAGTGATTTCTGGTCGAGGTGGTACTCGAGCCACAGTACGAAAATTTACGGGTCGTTACAATCTACCCCCCTTAAACAAAAATTTCGTCCTCGAAATTTGTACCTTTTCGTATTCCTCGAGAATCTGAGGGTAGTTCTTCCTGACCTCGGCCTCAGTCTCCCAAGTAGCTTCCTCCTCTGAATGATGCGTCCATAGTACCTTCACAAGTGGAATGACCTTGCTACGCAGTACCTGCTCCTTCCTGTCAAGGATACGCGTCGGGCGCAACTCATACGTAGCATCCTCGCTCAGCTGTACCTGCTCCCATCTGATGATATGTGAAGGATCAGGAACGTACTTCTTCAGCATAGATACATGAAATACGTTGTGTACAGCTGCAAGTGGCGTGGGCAAAGCGAGACGATACGCCACATCACCCACTCGATCCAGTATCTGAAACGGACCGATAAACCTCGGTGTGAGCTTCCCCTTCTTCCCAAACCGAAGGACTCCCTTCATAGGGGAAACTCGGAGGAATACATGATCCCCGACCTCGAACTCAAGCGGTCGCCGCCTCGTATCGGCGTAACTCTTCTGCCTACTCTGTGCTGTAAGTAGTCGACGCCTGATAATGTCGACCTTCTCTGTAGTCGCCTGTACCAACTCCGGGCCAATCAAACTACGCTCGCCAACCTCAGCCCAACAATGCGGTGCTCTGCAAGGACGACCATATAGGGCCTCATATGGCGCCATACCAATAGTCGCCTGGAAGCTGTTGTTGTAGGCGAACTCTGCGTAAGGAAGACAGTCATCCCAGCTGTCCTTGAAGTCCAACACACATGCCCGCAACATATCCTCCAGAATCTGATTCACCCGCTCTGTCTGCCCATCAGTCTGAGGATGAAACGCCGTACTGAACTTCAACTTCACACCCATCGCTTCCTGGATACGAGTCCAGAAGATAGATGTGAACCGAGTGTCTCTGTCCGACACAATCTCAAGTGGAACTCCATGCAGACGCACAATCTCTCTGATATACAATCTAGCCAGCTCGTCTGCAGAGTTCGTGACTCTGATAGGGAGAAAATGGGCCGATTTGGTCAACCGGTCCACAATCACCCAAATGGAATCGTGTCCCTTCCTCGTCTTCGGCAGCCCAGATATGAAATCCATGGAGATGAAGTCCCACTTCCACTCTGCTATGGGCATGGGCTGAAGCAGTCCAGGAGGTCGGCGATGTTCTGCCTTGACCTGCTGGCACGTCAGACAACGAGACACATACTCAGCGATGTGGGCCTTCATGTTATCCCACCAATACGACCGTCTCATATCCCGGTACATCTTCGTGCTACCAGGATGCATCGCAAGCTTCGAGTTATGGGCAGACTCGAGAAGCTCGCGTCTCAAGTCAGGCATGTCAGGAACGCATAGGCGGCCACGGAATCGTAGACCCCCATCAGAACCAACTCTCCACTCGGAGTCCTCGGCGTCGCTAGCTTGCTCTCGAAGCTCAGACAGCCGCATATCGCCCTCTTGGGCCTCAATAATCCTGTCGTCAATAAGTGGTCGCACCCGAACGTGCGCAACACACTCAAATGGCTCCTCCACAGTGAGTCTCTGCTCGAAGTCCCGCACGAACTCAACCATGTCCCACTCAGCTATCATCAACGGTGCCGCAAATGCTATAGCCTTCTTGCGGCTCAACGCGTCTGCCACAAGGTTCGCCTTGCCAGGATGGTAGGAAACCTCGAACTTGAAGTCCTTCAAGGTCTCCATCCATCGGCGTTGTCTCATATTCAAGTCTCGCTGTGTGAATATGTACTTAAGGCTCTTGTGGTCGCAGAAAAGCTCGAACTCCTCTCCGTAGAGGTAATGTCTCCAGAGCTTCAATGCAAAGATGACAGCTGCCAACTCCAGGTCGTGTGTAGGGTAATTCTCCTCGTGCTTCCTTAATTGTCTCGAGGCATACGAAATCACCCTGTCCTTCTGCATCAGGACACAACCCAAACCAACGCGAGACGCGTCAGTATATATCGTGTATTTCTCCCCTTGCTCTGGCAATACTAGCACAGGGGCGGACGTCAACTTGTCCTTCAGCTCCTTGAAAGCTGCTTCCGCCTTCTCATTCCAGGCGAACTTCAGGTCCTTCCGGGTCAACTGAGACAATGGCCTGGCAATCTTCGAGAAATCCCGAATGAAGCGCCTGTAATACCTTACCAGACCAAGGAAACTCCTCACCTCGGTAACCGAGCCAGGCTGCTGCCAATCCTGAACCGCGGCTACCTTAGCAAGGTCCACTGCTATCCCATCCTTGGACACTACATGTCCGAGGAACTTGACTTCCTCCTGCCAGAAGTCGCACTTCTTGTACTGTGCGAACAACTGGTTCTTCCTCCAGCGTACCCAACACCGCTCTCAGGTGCTCCTCGTGCTCCTCCCGAATCGTAGAGTATATCAAAATGTCATCAATAAAGACGATGACGAATCGGTATAGGAAAGGCCGAAATACCCGGTTCATCAGGTCCATGAACACGGCTGGTGCGTTCGTAAGGCCGAACGACATCACTAGGAACTCATAGTGCCCAAAGCACGTCCTGAAGGCTGTCTTCTGCACGTCCTCATCTCTCACGCGCAACTGGTGGTACCTCGACTGTAGATCAATCTTCGAAAAATACTTCGCCCCCCTCAACTGATCAAACAGATCATCTATCCTGGGCAAAGGATACTTGTTCTTCACCGTGACCTGGTTCAACCTACGGTAATCAATACATAACCGTAGTGACCCGTCCTTCTTCTTCACAAATAGTACAGGTGCTCCCCAAGGAGACACACTAGGTCGTATAAAACCCTTCTCTACAAGCTCGTCAATCTGTCTCCGCAGCTCCTCCATCTCACATGGAGGCATACGATAAGTCGGCAATGAGATGGGTGTCGCACCAGGCGTAAGATCAATTGTAAAATCGATCTCGCGCCAAGGAGGTAAACCAGGAATAGTCTTAAACACATCTATAAATTCCCGAACCACCGGCGTATCTTCCAATGTCGGACCATCAATCGGCACTAATAAAGCAGCATAACAATCAACACGGCAGGACCAACTGACCTGCACTGGAAACGTGAAAACTGTGCCGTCAGATCCATAGGCGGTCACGATCCGAGTATCACAATCTATCTCTGCCCTCATCTTAGCGAGTCAGTCCATACCGAGGATAACGTCGTAGTGCCATAGTGGAGCAACAATGAGGTCGACGAGCACTGTGCTGCTACCCAAATCTACAGAGCAACCCTCACATAACCGTGCGACATCCGAAAAAGTCCCAGTGGCCGTAGTGAGTCTCAGTCCCTTAGTGGGAATAGTACGCAAAGATAGACGTTTAACTGCCCCACAAGAAATAATAGAAGTAGTGGACCCAGTGTCCACCAACAAGGAAACAGAAGTACCGTGAATGTGAGCCGTACCCTCAAAAGCTGTCGGGGCCGAAAGCGACGTCTCAGGTGCCTCAGCAACGAGCGTATGTACGCGAGCCTGCTGCTGACGGTTCGGCTGAGGAGCCAAGGGCCGTTGCGGCGGCCTGAAGCGTGATACAGGAGGTCGGAAGGAAGGATGGACAGGGGCAGTCTGTAGAGGTGGAGTCGATAAGGCCTGCGGGCGAGAACGACCCAACATCTGCGGCGGAGAGAAACCACTATCCTTCATCCCGCGAAACAACTCCCAATAAGATGACCCTGTTTCCCGCAGTACGTGCAGGTCACAATAGGGCGCCTCACCGGAGCCACTGGCGCTGCGATCCTGGGAGGCGAGTCAGCACGAGGCCTCTTGCCTAGGATAGGCCTGCTCTGTATCTCCTGTCGTGGTCTCGCAACCATAGCACCACGAGATCGGGCCAACCGGTCCACATCCTGCTCGGCCGTCATAGACATGTGAACCAGTGCCGCATAGGTAGGTATACTGAGGCAGCATATCTTCGACCGTATGTCAGGTCGCAAACCTCCAGAAAAGCGACGCATCCGCATCTGCTCATTGACGAGGATAGTCGGGACAAAACGGCCCAACTCTGTGAAGCGGTGCTCGTACTCAGTAACCGTCATGCCTCCCTGCCTGAGGCGCAGAAACTCATCCTCCCGCTCATGTCGGTAAGTCTGCGGGTAATATTTCTCGTGGAACCGGAACTCGAATGCCTCCCAGGTCCACACATAACCCTCTGCGACCGACCGCAGCACACTATCCCACCATAAACTGGCCTCCCTCTCGAACATGAAAGAGGCCAACTCGACCTGCTCTGCCTCTGTACAGTGCAGCATCCGTAGCATCTTGGAGATGCGGTCAAGCCAAAACTCTGCCTCCTCGGGTCTGTGAGAACCCATGAATGAGGGAGGCCTCAAGCGCTGAAATCGCTCGAGTAAACCGCGGGTACCAACATCTCCAGTAGGAGGTGCGACGGGTGTGGGCAGAGGCACATCCTCAAACTGAGCAGGAGGCTCCGAATGCTCAGCAGGATGTGCGATGTCGTAGGTGGAGTCGCACTACCACCCTGGGATAAGGCCTCAGCAATAGTGGCCATAAGCTGCTGGTGCTGCTGGTGCTGTATCTGCTGCTGCTGCATCTGCTGCTGATGCATCATCAACATCAACCGCTCGATCCTATCCGTAGGCGGAGCAGCCTGTGAGTCATGCTGCGCAGATGATGATGGCCGGTACTGCTCACGAACCGGGGGCGTGTAAGGTGGCAGTCCACCTGTAGGACCAGCAGGAGGCTGATCAGAATCTAACCCACGGTCCGCAGGACCACCACTACCAGAAGGAGTCTGGTCCATCGAGCCAGTAAGACGGAGGTGTGCCGTGCTCCGCGTATACTGTCGCGGCATGCCCTATACAACATAGGGTATAACATTGGTGAGATAAAGCATAGCAACGCATCATATAAGCACTTTAAGCATTCCACACATCTCATAACAAAAGAGGCTACATGCTTTTCATTTACCCAAAATTGTCATAATACATGGAATACAGAGTTACATGAATCATGACAGAAATTACATGCGAGCCAATACATCCACAACATCGAACACTTAAAAAAACATATAACTAACTACTACATCATCAACATGAAACATAAACCTACTACAGGGAAAACCAAAACAACTACAAGCAACAGTATGGATGGCTAGGCATCCGAATCAGGCGATGGAGGAGGGGCATTCTTGTCCTGCAGACAACACAGGATGACCTTCAAGGTGCGAGACACCTTGCTGAGCTTGGTTCGGACCCGCCCGACTTCCTGCTGTAGGGCGGCTTGGCCCTCCTCAAGACGGGCTAAACGTGCATCAATGGCAGCCCGATCCACGCCCTGCTCCTGAGCCGCAGGAGGTGAACTCTCCTCTGTGTCCTGAGCCTCAGGTTCTCTTCCTCTTCTTCAGCTTCACTCCCATCTTCACTCTTGTCTTCATCGCTCTCAATCTCATCCTCACTCTCCCCCCGTCGGGCCCGTTGTCGCTGTGCCCCAAGCTTCATCTGCTTGAGAGTATTCTCGTCGATCTGGTGGACCAGTATTGGCATTTCCGCCCCTAGACTATAGCCATACTCCCGTGCAATCCTGCATATGAGTCGGCCGAAAGGAAGCGAATTAGAGCTCCTGGTGGAGCGTGCAACATTCATGATCTGTCGCAACACGAAAGTGGGTACACACAAGTTCGCCCTCTGCCCCACTTAGTACAGAAAATCAACCATAAGGCGCGTGCACTCGCTGCGATTACTGTATCTGGGGTAGAGGTTGTATGTGAAGATGTGATGTAGTAGGCGGAAGTCTTCAGACATGTGGGACGCTAGCAGGCTTTTGTTCGGTTGCCATTCAGCTAGTTGGCCACCACAAAGGTATCGGGTGCGACGATCCCTTTCAAGAGCAGTCCCCAAATTCAGCTCGCTAGCATGTACATCACCAAGGGGCATATTCATAAGCCGTGCGATCGTCCTCACATCAATGGTGACGAACAGATCCACCCCAACTAAGAGCCGGAACTGCAAAGGGTCTAGTGTAGGCTCACGAATGTTGGCGTAGAAGGCTCTGACAGTGCCGGAATTTGTGCGACCTCTGACCTCAAATAGCGGACCCCAGAGGGCCGCCTCCACTTGCTCGAACAAATAATATTCCCCAAATAGCCGACCATCCACCTGGGCTTCAAAAAGAACTCTGCGGTCCTCATAGACTCCATGAGGTAGCGCCGCCAACTGTACCCGTTCAGCAGGGATCCGGGGATCAAGGTCCCGCTTCGTGCGAAACTCCCGGGCAAAGCTCGAGCTAGCGGCGGTGTCTCGCGGCCGCCTTGATCGTGTAGGGCGACTAGGCCCAGCCTCATCAGCGGCACTCTTTCTCTTGCCCATCAGAGAGAGGATGGTGGAGATGGAGAAAATGGCCGCCACAACTCCAAAAAGGCCATGAAAAAAGACGGAATAGGGGAGAAGGGGCTGACTTCCCTGGTCCCCCACGATCAGCTGCCCCAACAGGTGTTGAAGGGGGCCAAAAGGCAGGGAATGAAGAAGGAAAATGGGGAGAACAGGTGGGGAGCAAGCTCTCACGAGTTTTGGAAGCTCCAACGGCGTGTGGGGGGTCCAAAAGAGGGAAGCGAAGAGGAAATGGAGGATGGGGCTGCAGTCCACGATGGAGGAGGGTAGGGTGTGGTCGAAAATGGTAGAGAAGAGGGTTGGAGAGGCGATTTGCAAGAGAGGGCAGCAAGGTAAGAGGGAAAAATGGCTAGGGGAGGGGGTTTGTGAAGGAGATGGGGGTTTTAGGAGATGGGATTAGGACGGGAGTTAGGGCAGGGGGTTTTAGGGACCCCCAAACACGTCCGGCCCAGGCCGCGGGCCCAGCCCAACCAAAAAGTCGGCGAGGCCTCGCCAATTTTTTTTTGATTTTTGAAAAGGGGGCCCCATGGCCCTGTTCGTACAGCCCCCTGGGCCCCAAAAATATCTGGGTCCCACCCTGGGTACCCCTGGATTAGCGTGGGTAGGCCCCGGACCCCGATTTGCTCTATTTCAGGCAGTTTCGGGTAGTTTCGAACACATACAGACATTTGTAAATTTTTGACTGCTGGAATAAGGCATATTGTGATCTAGACACGTCCATAGACGGTCTAGAAGTGATTTGGGATCGATACGTGCGGTCGGGATCGAGTACGAACTCGATCAAAATGTCTATTTTCGATGAACTTCGCCGAATGGCGAAATCGGGAAAACCTAAGACTGTTTCTATATTTTTGTGCACCCTCCTAAGTTGTAATGCGTCAGCGTACGTAGTGGGAACATAACTCAGGTCCGGTTTAATCAAATCATGCTCTGATACCAACTTGTAACGCCCTGAAAATCGGGGGTCGAGTATAACTCAACTCCCGAGTTCCAGCGCATCACTTATGCAACATAAATAATGTGGATTAAATGTTGTTTGTGTTAGAACAATAAACATGAGTGAGATTATACCAAAAATAGTAATTCATACTCCAGATCATTTGTATAAAGGCAAGCGGAAGACTGAAATACATATACATGTATGTAAAGAAACAAAAATCATTTTGTTCTCCAGAGTATGAATCTATCTGAGTTACCATATACATATGTTTGTTTACAAAAAAAATGTCAAAAATAATCTAAGGAGTGATCCCTGCAAATCCCGTCAGTGCGGCAGCCTAGTCGAAGCCGCCATAGTACTGCATATACGAGAACTCCTCCTGATCCTCGTCATAATCGGGCTCCGCCTCCTGTGTCGTCGGCTCGTCTAAACCTGAGACAGAGTCTGGTTGGTGTGCGCAACACCGTCCCGTAACGTGGGAGTGAGTAGCTAACTCAGTGGAACAATAAAGCATAGGTTAACATGTTATCAACACAGTCAAGCAGTAATGATAAAGCAGTAAAGTCAAACACTCCTAGCTACTCTTATTAATGCAAGTATGGATGCAGGTATGATGGATGCCCTCACTGACATACTCCCTCATGCGACACCATCTCACGCTCGCGGCATGCTTTCATCCCTCAGTGCTCCACATCTTCCAGGCACATGCAATGCATGATGAGCATGATTACCGAGTTTTTAATTAGTCCATTTCAAACAGCAGGATTGGAAAACTAAGGTACCTCCCTTGTATCATTCCCAAACATGATCCATTCTAGGGTCGTCAATCCTAGTTAATATCAGACGATGGTGTATTTTCTAGGTCACTGCAGAGGCTGCCAGGGCTGTTACGCACAAAGGTTACACCACTCCCCCATCACCCCTTAAACGATTCATCACAATACAGAAACAGGCCTAGTTCATACTCTATATACCGCGGCAAACCCTAAGGCGCACTGCGATTTCAGAGTATGCTCGAGGTCACTACAAAGGGCTGCCAGGGCTGTTACGCACAAAGGTTGCACCGCTCCCCCATCACCTTATCAATGTAGGCCGACAGCACGAATATAGTGTCCCATACCACCATAATCGGCTCACGAGTTTGGTTGCTCACTGGTCACTACGGGGAGGCACGTGGCCCCAGCGTAGGCCGACAGCTCGACCACGGTGTCCCATACCACCATGCCCGGCTCATGAGTCTTAGCGGATCGAGGTACCATGGTTAACGGGATTCTCACTGGTAAGTTTGGTACCCTAGGTTCAAGCATTAGCGACCAAACATGGTGAACATACATAAGACACACGGGTTACTTGACGTGCTCGGCTAGCTCGAGCGCACAACAAGTTGAGCGATATGAAGCGCAGAAGCACTTCGTGTGGCCAACCACTATCGCCAACCGAAGTACGACACGGGTTCGCCAAACACATCATGTGTGGCGAGATGAATCTCAACCACGATCTCAAGTCTGGTACCGGATGTCTGGACTATGGACATAGTCCTAAGCTCAATCAATTCTCAACCATAACATGTGAAGTAAAGCATGATAAACAAAGTAATTCAAGCACACTAGCAAGCATGTCATAAGGCATATTATAAAGCATGTTATGAAACAAGTTACAAAGCATTTTAAAAAAAAGCATGTTATAGAGCGCTATACAAATAGGGATATAAATACATATATTTCATAAGAGAGTGGTTAGAGTAAACAACCACATGGAGGGTATCATGTGTGACTTTAAGGTAGTTGGGAACCCCATCTCAACACCTACCTAAGGCACTAACGTCTAAGCATTTACACCCACAAGCAATTTCACAAACACTTAGAGTGCACTATTTCAACATACATGACGTATGTTAGTAATATATGTATTAGGCTGTCCTTTCTCCAAACTAGTATTTTATCCGTATATATCATATTCACACAGCAAATAATCATGACACTTACATCTCCAAAATTTATACATATACGGTATTTTCTAGAACACACAATTTCAACATACATAGTGTATACAAGCAAACATGTATTACGGCGATTCCTTTCGCCAAATAGGTATTTTATCCATATACTATATAATCATACAACAATTAATCATGGCAAACACATTTCCAAAATGTGTACGTATACGGTATTTCTACGTATACCTAGAGTATGTAAAATTCCATATTTTGCATCTTTAATCGAAACAGGAAACGGAAAGCACTTTGTACATGTGCAAATACATGCAGATCATGAATCTATCATTATCTGACATTGAAAGCATTGAAAACCGTAACCTATACACCTAAAGTCCTCACCTTGCACCTTGGAATCACAACAAATCAGCAAGGTTTGAAGGGCTTCCGTATTCGGCAGTTTTATCCTAAAGAGTGAAACCGGTTAGCTATTTCATAACCTATAACCTTCACTCACCCAAACAGATCTAGGGTTAGGGTTTCTCACCTTAAAACGGAGTCGGTATCACCGGGAAAGCGTCAAGGAAGGGGTGGTGCAGCCCGTGTAGTGGTCGAAAGCAGTAGGAGGAAGATTCTCTCACAACTCTTAAGCTTTCTCTCTCTTTTTCCTATCTCTCCTTAGGGTTTTATCCCAAATTCGTATGGCTGTGAGAGGGGCTGTTCTAAGGTCCTTATATAGCCCAAAAACTCACCGGAATAGACTTAAATTCAAGGTATGCTTATATTATAAGCAAATCAGCGTTGTTCCAGCTCAAAAGAGGGTTTCTGGCGGCCCTCCTTGAGCTAAACGTCGGACTTAAGCTCACAACCCATGGATCTACGTGGGGTTATGTTTTTGTCTCGGTCGGATTCCCAGATCACGCGTGGCGGACCATTTTCAGTTCAACGGTCGGTGGGCCTCGATTCGAAATTCCAAGTACATGTAAATGTTCCTGAAATTTTTTTTGATCCGAGGGTGTAATTTGGTCTGATTCTGACGGTCTGGTTGGTTAATACTGATTCGCAAGCGAGTGGTGCCAGATTACTATTCAAGATATTTATTTTGTAAAGAAAATAATGGTTTTCACACTCCCTCGCTCCGGACTCGAGTGAACGGCCGTGGGACATCGTCTGAACTTGATTTCCGAGATGGTTGTCAAGCCCAGCGAGGCGGTCCTAGTTCCTTAACTTCGTATTAATCGGACTTCCGATGTGTGGTCTAGACATGATACGGAGTTTCAATTCGTTCCCGAGAGCAGTCGGGTAATGAGTTTGATCTTAGACTTTAGGGTAACCTAGATTCAATGATTTTGCAAATTTTAGGTCTTGCAGACGTATTTAAAGCGATTCCATCGGATTTCATGGCTAATCTAGTTTAGCACTTAGTTAACTTTGTTAAATTTCTAAAGGATTTAATCCTAAGTGATTTCTGGTCGAGGTGGTACTCGAGCCACAGTACGGAAATTTTCAAGTTGTTACACATGGATAGACTAAACTACTCCTATAAACTAAATATCTCAAGCTAATGAGCAGTGAAGATGGTAAGCTAAGCTAAAATAAGCCCAAATATACTTCATCGCTGACATAGCTAGCCCTAACGGTTCTTATACTATAACGGTATAAATTTTTGCTGCTTAGGATTCTATAAGTCCTTGTAAAGTTTCTCACTAGAATTATTTTAATCCATCATCTAGTGGTCTTTAATTCACGATTCTAACAAAAATGTAAGTTTTATTATTAAGGAAACCATGCAAATTTAATTAGACACCTTTAGGGAGCTGTTAAATCCGCCCGATTATTTAAACCTTGAGTCTAACCTCATGATTTATCCATCTAGGGCCCAAATGTAGATGACTCATTGCCGATTAATCAAGATAACTATAACTTAATGAAGGTTTATTTAAAGCTAAGCTAACTGATGGATAAAAATTATATCGTCCTATGCACATAGACCAAATTGACCAAAGTGTCTTATAACCTTCAAATCAACGATTTAGGGCGATTAGGACCGGATTACCATTTTTGCTCATTGTTACTAGCTCATGTCACAAACTTAGGTAATCCAACCTTAGCTAATTGCACATAACGAGTTTTGTTAGTTGTTTTATTTCAGAAATGCCATAATTATCAGAAATAGCTCTAAACTGCTCGTTTGTGGTCCGCTAAAATCAAAACTATAGAAAATCGTCCATCTTATTGGGATTGATATCCATTGTGGATATTGAGCTGAGATGACATTTAGGATCGCTCAACTTAGACTCGCAAGCCAAGTGCATGGAATGCGCGAGTGCCTTATGTGATAACCTAAACTTAAGTTAAAATGTTCACCCTCCACTCTTTGTCGAAGTTGTGACTATTGGACTGTTAGATTGTGATCAAACTTAAGACATTGATTTGAGTTATCACTATATACATACCCGTATCGCTGTAACTCCAATCGACGCTTAGTGACCGTTGAACTGAATTAGGACCTTCCCCATCAATTGGTACATCTGATCATTGTATGGTTGTATCTAAACATAAATTCCCTAGTGGGACACCTACTCCATGGCGTAAATCGACCCATGCATATCCCTATGGGTATCAATGGTTGGAAACAGCCTCCCATAGAGGTAGTATAGCAAACACCTAACCCTTAGGGTCATTTGTACCCATTCTGTCAGTATAACTAGCCTTCTATTTCACACTCTGTCGACCCATATGAATTCGTGCCCTAAAGTTGGGAGAGGAAGAAAGGAAGAGAGAAAGAGAATGTGTGTGTGTGTGTGTGTGTGAGAGAGAGAGAGAGAGAGAGAGAGAGAGAGAGAGAGAGAGAGAGAGAGATTGGAAGTGTGAGGACTTGCGCACCTTCACCCTCTTATCCCCTCGATAACAACCTTACCCACTCTTGAATCCTTCGTTGGAGATTTCTCGATGGCGATTGGAGATAAGAAACGTATTATTCTTTTCAATATAGTCTTTTAAGTTGAGTTTTCTAAATCTTATAATGGCTTGTATGATTGTTTAGGTTTCGATGGTTTTTTTTTTTTTTTTTCTAAAACTCTGACCTTATAAGTGCTCTAAGTTGGGCTAATCCCTTCTAAGGTACAAACTATTCTCTTAAGTTTTCATATATCAACCGTTGAGAGTGATAAACTATGATCTCTTTTGATTTAATAGGAACCCTTAAGTCAATTATGCCCTAAATTCCTTGCCCTAGAAATCCTTAATTTTGTTAGTATTGGTAGCTAACATGTATCACGAAATGCACGCTCATTAAAATACTTACCTCATTGGTGATTGATAAGAGTTCGTGATGATAATGTCAGATTTCAAGTATGTTTAATGTATTTATAGCCTTGGGCATGTTCTTTGCAAATTTTGTTATGACTTGACTATGGATACTTGTAAATTTCGATTGATGTTTGCCTTGAGATACATTGCTTTGTTAGAGCTAAGTTTGAAATCCTATTAATGTCAAATAAATGCTACATCAATTATTAATCATATTCTATAAATTATGTTATGATAGAAAGATGTTGAGCCTTAACAAACCTTATAACAAAGGATGGTCGCCGAATTCGGCTATCCAAACACATGTAGATGATCGAGGCAGAACTCTGGCGATCGATAATAGTTGAAATTACATAGAATGTTGTGTTGAGGGTCAAATATTACATATTATCCCCCATTTATATCTTGGTTTTATGAACATGATAATGTTGAATGTTCTATTTTACTCATGTTTGTGTTGCAAGGTGAATCTATTCCGGTAAAGACTGAAAATTCTAAGGATCAGGAAGAAGACACGGATGATAGACCTACAATTACCCCACATGGGTTAGAATCAGAACCTCAAGGTAAACCGATTGCTCCATTCCCTCAGCGGTTGATTGCACCAAAACCTCTATCAAACTCTCAGGATATTCTAGAGGTACTTAAACAAGTGAAGGTCAACATCCCTCTACTGGGTGCCGTTAAACAAATCCCTTCATACGCCAAATTTTTGAAAGATCTATGCATTACCAAGAAACAATAGACTCTTCAACAGAGAATTTTTCTGACAGAAACAGTGAGCGCCATCCTTAAGCAATATGTGTCACAAAAGTACAAAGACCCTGGTAGCCCAACCATGACTTATGTAATTGAAAACTACCAAATCGAGCCGCACTTCTTGACATGGGGGTGAGTGTTAATCTGATTCCTTACTCGGTTTATGAACAACTGGGCCTAGGTGAATTAAAACCCACCCGGACCACATTACAACTTGCCGATCGAACAGTTCGTGTACCGAGAGGGATCATTGAGGATGTCTTGGTCCAGGTTGACAAATTCTACTATCCAGTAGATTTTATTGTCCTGGATACTCAACCCATCATGGACATGAGCACTCAGATTCATGTCATTCTTGGCCGCCCATTCCTTGCTACATCAAATGCAATCATTAATTGCAGGAATAAAGTTATGAGTTTATCTTTCAGAAATATAACATTGGAGCTTAATATCTTTTTCAATATAAGTAAACAGGCAAAGGATAATGATGAGGCCCACAACGTTAACATGATTGACTCGTTCGTGGAAGATAGAGCGCTCCTGACTCTATACTCCAACCCTCTTGCAATGTGTTTGGCCCACTCCCCTGATTTGGATGATGACATGATTAGGGAGATGGATGTCATGCTTGAAACTATGTTGGTACTTGAAGTTAACCGGTGGAGGCTACAATTTGAAGATTTACCCCAAACTGATGTAATGTCTCTACCGTCTAGCTTCAAGATACCGAAGCTTGACCTAAAACCTTTGCCCACTGATCTTAAACAAGTTTATTTAGGTCAAGAAGAGACATACCCAGTGGTGATTTCATCCTACCTTGAAAAAAACAGGAGAGTATGCTCATTTCTACTCTCGAAAAAGATAAAGGAGTTGTTAGGCATATCATAACAGATCTCGATGTGGTGAATGAACTCCTTTCAACTGAATGTTTCGACTCTCTGGAAGATTGCTTGGCACACTTTGAAGATTCAAATGATCCCGTGATACAAAATATGGTAAATGCCTTGCAAGACAATACCTCGGTAGTTGATACTGACCGAGAGAACCCTTACTCTGAAGAACCTCCTTCCAAAGATCCTGAATGTTTACTATCAAAGGAGTAGGAGCTGAAAATTGAACCTAAGTCTAAAACTTCGAAATATGTTGAGGCTATATCACCTACTGAGAATTTTTCTAAATTTTACTTATAGTCTCTCATTTACCGTATTACTCTAACTTTGAAAATTTGTCTGTCACAGGTGAATCATATATACTTTGGATACCTCAGGCGATTTATTGACGATTTTTTGTTGAGGCTCAGAAATTTCTCTAAAAAATCATGCTACACAGCGTCCAAGTTTATTGCAAAAAGGGCTTTTAGATGATCTTGTTGAGAAACCTACTGATGAATTTATCAAGATACTGGCCAGAGGAGGAACCTTGTGGCATGACTGAGTAGCTTTCTCCTACTTTCTTAGTTTAGGATTATTGCTTTTATATACTTTAGGATTATGATCTTTGCTTTTCACTGTTTAACATAGTTTGTTTTTCGTTGTTTAGGATAGTTTGCTTTCTGTTGGTTTAAATTCTTGTGCTAACTCATCTTCACATTGAAATCCTTGTGAAAAAGCCTCAAAATTTCTTCTTCAGGTACTACCTTTCCCTCACGTCTCCTTTATTTTTGTTTGGTTAATTGCATTGAATGCCTATCTCTTTTACATTGAAGACAATGTAGATTTTAGGTTAGGGGTGTGGATTAGGCAGGCTAATCAGTTGTTATCTTAGTCTTTGGGCGAACTTGTGAAAAATTGAGAAAATTTTCTGAAATTTTTGCAAATTTAAGTGATCTCGAAGTTAATCCAAGAATTAGAATTATAAGATACTTAATGTTGATGCGTTATGTCTCTTGGATTTTTGTTACGCCTCGAACTCAGAAATCGGGCTAAAAAAATTATCGATCGCCGAATCTAGCACCGACAGCCTCCATAGTACCCTATTCTCGGCTCCCGACACCCATACACCAGGTTCCAATCCTGGGAAGCTACAAGGAGGATTTTTAATCATCAATTTGATTTGTAATGAGCATAACCATAAGTATAACCCACGAACAATAACCACAAGAACACCATCACAAAATCAATTATGATAAAAAACTTTGAGTACAAGGCGTATGAAAGGAAATACAATATAATGCAAATAAAGAAAACTTCAAAAGCTCGACCGCACGCTCCTGCTGCTACTATGATACGGCTGCGTCTTGACGTCACCTGCACGCATTAATCGTGCATAAGCTTATATAAAGCTTAGAGGGTGGTGTAAGTGTGTACGCAATACGAGCGTGCTCAGAATGTAAGGTCAGAATAATGAGGAAACATGCTGATGAGTACATGAATGCAATCAGCTGTACCAAGGCTATACGGTGCAAGATATGAATACTATTGGCCATGTCAAGGCCATGCGATGCATAATGCAAGTCAAGCATGTCAATCCACATCCACATATCAATGCAGCTCCTCACTAGAGCATCAAATCAGTACGGTTTTCAGTCTGGATAATCAACGGGGTTTAGTACACTCCAAATGGCATTGTCTTTCTCTCAGCCGCACAGTCCAAGTGAGTGTAAGAAACCTCACTATTTGCCTGGCCGATAGTCGCCAATACCTATCCGGTATGTCGATAGCAGATCCATTCACGAGCTGATCGAACTCAGCCTAACAATGCCCCCTATGCTCGGGCAGGTAAGGCCACACCCCTTTCCAACCGACCACGACACAGTGGGAGACACGGCCTCTTTGTATTCGGCCCTCATGCGCTCATGAGTTCACTCGGTCTCGACGTTGGAGTCATCCTCTGGTACTATTGGGTTTAGGGATTTTCACCTAGGGACATCTATGGCGCCCCGATGCTAGAAACAGTATTTTCGGTATCCAATCTAGCCATCCACGATGTGTCTGTGAAGGCTATGGCCCTGATGTCGCTAGGATATACAATAATCATAATCACACACATGCAAGTGCATAAATCACTCTACCAGACATGTAACAATCCTGCACATAACGCGCACTCATGTAGGACAACTCTGCCTATCAGGGAGTTCATAAACAATCTGCCCGAAGGCATATGCTATGATCAGTCACTCCTCACATCAAGCACACATATGATGCGTATGATCATGAATCATGGATCTATACTAATCATGTTATAGGGTGATGGGCTCTGTTCATAAGAAGATGAGCCTAAACGGCCTACACACTTCCAGTATGGGCCTATCAATGGGCCTTAGGAAGAGTGATAGTGCAGACATTTAACCGACATCATCCATACAAATGTGGACGTCAAACCAACATTGCTCCCAAGGCATAGCCCGCCATCGAGATCATCACATAAACCACGGTGGATACACATTACAATGGGCCTTATGTACATCCCGTTGGGCCTAATCACATGGGCCTTGCATACGTCACAATGAGCCTTATAACATGGGCCTCATATCTATTAAGGCGACCTCAACAACGGGCCTCATACAAATCAAGGTGGGCCTCAACAATGGTCCATAATATGGTAAGTGGGCCACACCTCATGGGCCACATATATATCAGATGGGCCACTCTTCAATATAAGTGGTGATAAGGACTTCCACCGTTAAAATTTCTAAGGATTTAATGGTGGACGTTTAAACCCACTATTTTCTATAATGTGGTCCACCTGATCCTAGATCCGTCTTTTTTTTAGTCTTAAGCCTTAAAATGATCTTTAAAAAAAAGATTGGACGGGTTGGATGCAACACATGCATTACGGTGATCTCCCTAGAGATGGGAAGGATGGACGACACAGATGAGGTACATACCTCATGGTGGGGGCCCACACTATGGAAGGTGCGGATACAATACATACATCAGTGGGTCCCATGTGGGGCCTACCATAATGTTTATTTCCCATCCAACCCATTGATAAGGTCATTCAGACCTGGGGGCCCACAGTAATGTTTATTTTCCACCCAACCTGGGCCCACTGTAATGTTTATTTTCATCCAATCTGTTGATGATGCCACATAGGCATGGGGCCCACCGTACTATTTATATGCCATCCAAACTGTTCGTAAGGTCATATGGACCTAGGGCCCACCGTAATGTTTATTTGCATCCAATATATTCATAAGGTCCTGTGGACCTTGGGCCCACTGTACTGTTTATTTGCATCCAATCTGTTCATAAGGTCACGTGGACCTTGGGCCCACTGTACTGTTTATTTACATCCAATCTGTTCATAAGGTCACGTGGACCTTGACGAACAGGAAAAACAAATTTCATATTTGATCCGAAACTTCTGCAAACCCAAAAAGGATTTCAATGGTAGGCGTCCAATCCACTGTTTCTTGCCGTGTGGGCCACCTGAGTCCCATGTATAGCCGATTTTTGGGGTGGCCCACTGTTAGAGGGGACCCGACAAAATGCACGGTGTTGATGATAGACACACATCATGGTGGGGCCCACTGCTAGGGCCGTGAGTCCCTAGGCACCATCACCTGCAGAGTACGTTGCTGCGCCAACAGCAACAGCGTCTGATGTTTTTTTTTTTTTTTGGTGTTTTTCCATGGTTTTCCCTAGGTGGGACCCACGTCAGGTGGATCCGACCCAGCCATTGGTCCCTGTGGTTCAACACAAACCCGTCAAGCCCAATATTGGATGGGTTTTGGTGTACAGAAATGACAGGGTGTAATTCAACGGTGTAAACACTGTTTTCTATACTAAGGCCCGCCAGAAAATCAGATCAGCCTCATTTTTTGGCTCAACGCCTAAAATGATCTAAGGAAGAGGATGGATGGCTTGGATTAAGTATATACATCAAGGTGGGGCCTGCTTAAGCAGCCCACCCCTAACTTTATTTTTTTTTGTTGATAGTACACTCCCATGTCAGTACGCGCACTCCATATTAGCCACATGGAGAAACACATGCGTGGTGGTGGGTCCCACATTGACGTGGCCCATACATCAAGGTGGGTCATACAGGAACGTGGCCCACCTAATTTAAACCAATCTGATACTTGTGTTTTTTTTCATCTTGATCGTCCAATCGACCCGCTGCAAGGTGGTCCTCACGATCGGGCGGCCAAGATCGTCTTGCACATGGTGGCCACAAGACATCACACCAAGGAAAAGAGAGAGAGAGAGAGAGAGAGAGAGAGAGAGAGAGAGAGAGAGAGAGAGAGAGAGAACCGGTGAGATAGAGGGACCCCGCCACTATGGGCCCCTTACTGCATTACATGCATCAAAATGGGTCCCACCAACAAGTGAGCCCTAAAACAAGAATCAACGGTGGATCACCCACCTTATTGGCCTCCTTCTTGCTTCCATAGGCTTGTATGCTCCTATGCTCGACTTTTAACGGTGGATGATGGAGTTTTGATGGTGGGGATGAGAGATGAGAGGGTGGGCCACACTTGGCTTGGGAGAGAGGACATTTGACGTGTGAAAATTTTGAGTTGCTTGGAAGTGGAGAGATGGAATGAGAGAGAGAGAGAGAGAGAGAGAGAGAGAGAGAAGTGATGGGTGATGGGTGGAGAGAGAGGGAGAGTTGACTTTGGGAATGAGAAGGGATGGGTTGTTGTACTTTGGGTATGAGGTGTGGTTGATATGAGTGATTGATTGATGGGACACATTGTAAAGATTCCCTCGAAGTTCATAACGGGTGGCGTTTCTTTAGAATGAACGCAGGCCTACATCTCCTGGCCTAGGTATCGGTTCGGTGCACGAGTCGTGGCATTGGAACCGCGGCGACGGCGCCAGTGCTAAGGTACAAGTTTCGGTTAGAGCTAACTTTGGTATGCGGGACACGACTTAGGATCACTCGCAAACATCGGATACAGGTCGAGGATTGCCGGAATTCGACCGGAAGGACCGCGGAAGCCTACGAAATGGTACGGACTAGTATACGGGTCTTACAACTCTCACCTCCAAATAAAAATTTTGTCATCGAAATTTGCATAATCATCGCATGTAAACATAACTCATAATAGAAGAGGAAACAAATCGGAGACAACATATGAGATACGATATATGATCAATCATCAAAGAGATGGAGATAACGCTCTCGAATTTCAGCCTCGCGCTCCCAAGACGCCTCATCAACAGAATGGTGACCCCACTAAACCTTCACCAAGGGAATGACCTTAGTCAGGAGGACCTGCTCATTCCGATCAAGGATACGGACTAACTGCTCAATGTAAGAAGCATCCTCACGAACCTCCAACAGCTGCCAATCGATAACATGAACAATGTCTGACCCACACTTCCTCAACATAGAGACGTGGAAAATGTAGTGGACGTCAGACAACTGAGATGACAAGGTAAGCCGATAGGACACAGTGCCAATGCACTCGGTGATCTCGAAAGGTCCTATGAATCTCGGGGCAAGGTTGCCCTTCGCTCCAAATCGAACCATGCCCTAAGATACACATGGTCCCCTATGTCAAACTCCAAGGGACGACGTCGGCGATCAGCGAAAATCTTTTACCGACTCTGAGCTGTGCGCATCCTCTGCCTGATGATATCCATAGCCTCTGACGCCTGCAGCACAAGCTTAAGACCTAGGAGACGCTGCTCTCCAACCTCAGTCCAACAACTCGAAGATCTGCACGGTCTGCCATATAACGCCTCAAAAGGAGTTATGCAAATGGTCGCCTGATAGCTGTTGTTGTATGCAAACTCAGCCAATCGTAGATGCTCATCTCAACTACCCCCGAAGTCAATCACACAAGCCTGAAGCATATCCTCAAGGATCTGGTTGACTCTCTCGGTCTGGCCATCGGTTTGCGGATGGTATGCGGTGTTGAGCTGCAAATCAGACCCCATCACTCTCTGAAAGCTCCTCAAAAAATGAGACATGAACCTCGAGTCTCGGTCAGAATGATCGAGACTGGAACGCCGTGTAGTCTCACAATCTCCTCGATGAATAACCTCGCAAGCCGGTTCAAAGGCCAAGTCGCACCAATCATAAGAAAATGTGTCGACTTCGTCAGACAATCAATGACAACCCAGATGGCGTCATGACCGCGCTGAGTCCTTGGCAAACCCATGATAAAATCGGTAGATACGTTCTCCCACTTTCACATCGGGATGCTCAACGATTGCAATAGACCAGGGGGACTTTGATAATCGGCCTTGACACGCTGGTATGTGTCACACTCGGCCACAAAACTGGCGATCTGGCGCTTCATCCCCGCCCAAAAATACTGTCTCCTCATATCACGGTACATCTTCGTCGAGCCAGGATGGATAGAAAACCACGATTGATGTGCCTCAATCATAAGATCTTTGTGCAACTCAGGAATATCCGGGACACATAATCAGCCTTTGAAGCGAAGTCCACCATCAGGACCAATCTACCAAACTGTCTGACTCTCAGATGCTGTCTTTGCTCGGTGATCCTATAATGACTTATCTGCCTGCTGAGCCTCGATTACCCTTGCGACAAGAGAGGGTTGAATCGACAGGCTCGATAGCTTAACGATAGAAGACTGCAGACCAAAATTAAAGTCGTACTCTACTATATCCTCGAGCATCCTCCACTCCTTAATCATCATGTGTGCTACCAGGCCTCGTGGCTGACGGCTGAGGGCATCTGCCACCACATTCGCCTTGCTTGGGTGGTACTAGAGGTCAAAATTATAGTCTTTCAGAAGTTCCATCCAGCGTCTTTGTCTCATGTTCAGCTCGGACTGAGAGAATAGATACTTCAAGCTCTTATGGTCGGAGAAGAGCTCCAACCTGACCCAATAGAGATAGTGTCTTCACACCTTCAGTGCGAAGATGACTGTTGCCAGCTCCAAATTATGCATGGGGTAGTTCAGCTCATGGACCTTGAGCTGATGAGACGCGAAGGCTACAGGTCTGCCGTGCTGATCAAGATAACACCTAAACTAATACGTGAGGCATCGGTAAATACAACAAATCCATCACTCCCAGAGGAAAGAGTGAGGACAGGAGCCGACGTCAGACGGTCCTTCAGCTCCACGAATGCCTGCTCGCATGCGTCAGTCCAAACAAAATTTGTACCCTTCCGAGTTAACCTGGTCATCGGGGTTGCAATACGAGAGAAGCCCTCAACGAAACGCCGATAATAGCCCGCCAAGCAAAGGAAACTGCGGATCTCGGACGCAGTCGTGGGCTGGCCCCACAGATGCACTACCTCAACCTTCGAGGGATCTACTGCGACACCCTCCCTTGTCACCACATGACCGAAGAACTTCACCTCCTCTTGCCAAAACTCAGACTTCTCCAGTTTCGCATACAGCTGGTGGGCACGTAGGGTCTATAAAGCGATCTCCAGATGCTGCATATGGTCCTCATGGGTCCTCGAATATATCAGAATGTCGTCGATGAAGACTACAACAAACTGATCGAGATACGCACAGAAGACCTCGTTTATCAATTGCATGAAGACCGCGGGTGCATTGGTCTGCCCAAAGGACATGACCTGAAACTCAAAATTGCCGTAATGCGTCCTGAAAGCCGTCTTCGGGATGTCCTCCTCTCGGACACGAATCTGATGATAACCGGAACGCAGGTCAATCTTCGAAAAGAATTGTGCACCCTGCAGCTGATCAAATAAATCGTCTATCCTCAGGAGCGGGTACTTGTTCTTGATCGTGACCCGATTGAGCTCGCGGTAATCGACGCAGAGCCTCAACGAGCCATCCTTCTTCCTGACGAAGAGTACTGGCGCTCTCCAAGGTGAACTGCTCGAACAAATAAATCTCAACTCACGTAACTCGTTCAACTGTTGCTATAGGTCAAGCAACTCCATAGGTGTCATACGGTACAGGGCTTTCGAGATAGGCGCGGTACCAGACAAAGATCAATCTAGAACTCAATATGACGGTACGGTGGCAATCTCGGAATCTCCTAGAACACGTCGGGAAAATCACAGACCACCGACAACTGATCGATACACAAGGCAACGGGCTCCTCGACTGCGTAGGACATCAAACGAGACAATGACTCTCCTTGTGGCTCTGTAATGAACTGAAACTGTGGCAAGCCGGGTATGCAGAATTTGACTGTCCTCGCGGAACAGTCCAAAATGGCGTGGTACTCGGCAAGCCAATCCATGCCCAAGATAACGTCGAAGTCCATCATCGGCAGCATAAACAAGTCAGCGGGCAAAAAGATATTACCGACCAGAATGGGGCAAGACGAATAGAAACGGCCTAATACTGTAGTCTTCCCCAAGGGTGTCGATGCGGTCAATCCCTCACTACCAGACTCTATCGGTAATCTAGTCGATCGGCAAAAATCTTTAGACATGAATGAGTGCGAAGCACCAAAATCTAATAATACTCGGGCAATGCATGAAGAGACTGGAAGTATACCCTCAACGACTCCTCCGGAAGTCTGCAGGTCCTGCTGAGCCGCATAGAATCTAGCCTGAGCTGGCTGGGGAGGTGCCTGTCTCCTCTGAGGTCCCTGGTGCTGCTGCTGCCTCTACGGTGCCTTGTACTGCTGTCTCTGCTACTGATGGGGCCTCGGCGGCTGAGGTGGCTGCTGTCGCTGCTGATGGGGTCGCTGCTGCGCTGGAGGCTGCTACTGAGGTCGCTACTGTACTGGAGGCTGCTGCTAAGGTCGCTGCTGTACTGAAGGCTGTTGTGGCCCTCTCGACTGCTGTAGATGAGGGCGAGGGCATTCATACACATGGTGCCCTGTCCCACCACATCCATAACAAGTCCCTGTAAACGGCTGCTGGGGTGATGCTGTAAGTGCTGCTGGTGCTCTAGTAGGTGGGTGACTCCTGTACTTCTGTGGTCGTCGATGCTGCTGAGGGCAACTGGAGGGGGCTTGCCTCTTCCGACCCCTCCTCTGATCTCGATCACTTTGCTCGCTAGCCCACTCAGTCTCATAAATCTGGGCCCTCCGTACTACCGCCTGAAAGGTCGGGAGCTCATGTCCAACAATACGACCTCGAAAACTATAACGCAAGCCGTTCTCGAAACGGTGGGCCTTCCACCCCTCATCATCAACTAAATACGGCGTAAACCTCGATAGCGCCACAAAACGGGCCGTGTATTGCGCCATGGTCATGTCCCCCTGTACCAGAGTCTCGAACTCCAGTGCTATCTGACGTCGAATCTGGTCAGGGAAATACTACTCCTCTAATCGGTTGATAAAGTCCTCCCATGTCCAAACATAATTAGGTCCTGCGACGCGGGTAACGGAGGTCCACCAGTGCTTTGTCTCACCCTGAAGAAGGAATACAGCCAACCGAACTCGCTGTTGGGTAGTGCATGCCATAGTATCGAAGATCTTCTCCACATCGGAGCACCATCTCTCGGCTGCAGTCGGATCTGGCTCGCCTTGAAAACGCGGAGGATCGGGCTGTCTGAACTTTCGAAGAATGGCACTCGCGGGCTCCTGCTCTGCTTGGGCTGGCGAAACAGCTGGGCGCCTACCCTGCCCCTGAAGCGCAGTAGTCACAGCTTATAACATCTACTGTAACTGAGAGACACTCACAGGCACGGTCGGATCTGCACCAGCATCAGGTGGAGGAACGTTATTCTCAGGCAGGGGGGCAGGGATCTCTGGCGGTTGAACGGTAGGCGCAAGTGGTAAAGCTGGAGCCTCAAGTGGTGGAGCGGGATGCGCTCGGGTCACTGGCCTGCGCGGCATGTCTTATAAGAAGAATAAAGACACCAATTAACCTTGAGAATCGCATTTTAGGGAACTCAATCGAAAGGCTACGCACTCGGAACCTAATCGTTTTAAACTCATAGCAAACATGTGATGTTGTTTTTGGTTATTCCCAAGTTATGCTTTGATACCAACTTCTGTCACGCCTCGAACTCAGAAATCGGGCTCACAAAATTTCCGATCGCCGAATCCGGCGCCGACAGCCTCCGTAATACCCCGTTCTCGACTCCCGACACCCATACACCAGGTTCCAATCCTGGGATGCTACAAGGAGAATTTCTAATTATCAATTTGATTTGTAATGAGCATAACCATAAGCATAACCCACGAACAATAACCACAAGAACACCATCACAAAATCCACTATGATAAAAAACTTTGAGTACAAGGCATATGAAAGGAAATACAATATAATGCAAATAATGGAAACTCCAAAAGCTCGAACGCGCGCTCCTGCTGCTACTATGCTACGGCTGCGTCCTGACGTCACCTGCACGCATCAATCGTGCATAAGCTTATAGAAAGCTTAGAGGGTGGTGTAAGTGTATGCGCAATACGAGCGTGCTCAGAATGTAAGGTTAGAATAATGCGGAAACATGCTGATGAGTATATGAATGTAATCAGCCGTACCAAGCCTATGCGGTGAAAGATATGAATATTATCGGCCATGTCAAGGCCATGCGATGCATAATGCAAGTCAAGCATGTCAATCCACATCCATATATCAATGCAGCTCCTCACTAGAGCATTAAATCAGTACGGTTCTCAGTCTGGATAATCACCGAGGTTTAGTACACTCCAAATGACATTGTCTCTCTCTCTCAGCCACACAGTCCAAGTGAGCATAAGAAACCTCATTATCCGCCTGACCGATAGTCTGCCAATACCTATCCGGCATGTTCATAGCGGATCCATTCACGAGCTGATCGAACTCAGCCTAGCAATGCCCCCTACGCTCGGGCGAGTAAGGCTACAACCCTTTCCAACTGACCACGATACAGTGGGAGGCGCGGCCTCTTGGTATTCGGCCCTCATGCACTCATGAGTCCACTCGGTCTCAACGTTGGAGTCGTCCTCTTGTACCATCGGGTTTAGGGATTTTCACCCAGGGACATCTATGACGCTCCGATGCTAGAAATAATATTTCCGGTTTCCAATCCAGCCATCCACGATGTGTTTGTGGAGGCTATGGCCCTGATGTGGCTAGGGCATACAATAATCATAATCACACATATGCAAGTGCATGAATCACTCTACCAGACATGCAACAATCCTGCTTATACCACACGCTCATGTAGGGCAACTCCGCCTATCAGGGAGCCCATAAACAATCTGCCCGAAGGCATATGCTATGATCAATCACTCCTCACATCAAGCATACATATGATGCGTATGATCATGAATCAAGGATCTATATTAATCATGTTATAGGGTGATGGGCTCTGTTCATAAGAAGATGGGCCTAAACGGCCTACACACTTCCAGTATGGGCCTATCAATGGGCCTTAGGAAGAGTGATAATGCAGACATTTAACCGACATCATCCATACAAATGTGGACGTCAAACCAACATTGCTCCCAAGGCATAGCCCGCCATCGAGATCGTCACATAAACCACGGTGGATACACATTACAATGAGCCTTATGTACATCCCGTTGGGCCTAATCACATGGACCTTGCATACGTCACAATGGGCCTTATAACATGGGCCTCATATCTATTAAGGCGGCCTCAACAACGGGCCTCATACAAATCAAGGTGGGCCTCAACAATGGTCCATAATATGGTAAGTGGGCCACACCACATGGGCCACATATATATCAGATGGGCCACTCTTCAATATAAGTGGTGATAAGGACTTCCACCATTAAAATTTCTAAGGGTTTAATGGTGGACGTTCAAACCCACTATTTTCTATAATGTGGTCCACCTGATCCTAGATCCGTCTTATTTTTTAGTCTCAAGCCTTAAAATGATCTTAAAAAAAAAAGATTCGACGGGTTGGATGCAACACATGCATTATGGTGGATCCCCCTAGAGATGGGAAGGATGGACGACACAGATGAGGTACATACCTCATGGTGGGGGCCCACACTATGGAAGGTGTGGATACAATACATACATCAGTGGGTCCCATGTGGGGCCTACCATAATGTTTATTTCTCATCCAACCCATTGATAAGGTCATTCAGACATGGGGGCCCACAGTAATGTTTATTTTCCACCCAACCTGGGCCCACTGTAATGTTTATTTTCATCCAATCTGTTGATGATGCCACATAGGCATGGGGCCCACCGTACTGTTTATATGCCATCCAAACTGTTCGTAAGGTCATATGGACCTAGTGCCCACCGTAATGTTTATTTTGCATCCAATCTGTTCATAAGGTCACGTGGACCTTTAACCCACTGTACTGTTTATTTGCATCCAATCTATTCATAAGGTCACGTGGACCTTGGGCCCACTATACTGTTTATTTACATCCAATCTGTTCATAAGGTCACAAGGACCTGGACGAACAGGAAAAACAAATTTCATATTTGATCCGAAACTTCTGCAAACCCAAAAAGGATTTCAATGGTAGGCGTCCAATCCACTGTTTCCTGCCGTGTGGGCCACCTGAGTCCCATGTATAGCCGATTTTTGGGGTGGCCCACTGTCAGAGGGGACATGACAAAATGCCCGGTGTTGATGATAGACACATCATGGTGGGGCCCACTGCTGGGTCCGTGAGTCCATGGGCACCATCACCTGCAGAGGACGCTGCTGCTCCAACAGCAGCAACGTCTGATGCTTTTTTTTGTGTGTTTTTCCATGGTTTTCCCTAGGTAGGACCCACGTCAGGTGGATCCGACCCAACCATTGGTCCCTTTGGTTCAACACAAACCCGTCAAGCCCAATATTGGATGGGTTTTGGTGTACAGAAATGACAGGGTGTAATTCAACGGTGTAAACACTGTTTTCTATACTAAGGTCCGCCAGGAAATCAGATCAGCCTCATTTTTCGGCTCAACGCCTAAAATGATCTGAGGAAGGGTTGGACGGCTTGGATTAAGTACATACATCAAGGTGGGGCTTGCATAAGTAGCCTACCCCCAACTTTAATTTTTTTTTAGTTGATAGTACACTCCCATGTCAGTACGCACACTCCATATTAGCCACACCCGTCCAGCGTCCCTAGACACTGGACGACATGGAGAAACACATGCGTGGTGGTGGGTCCCACATTGACGTGGCCCATACATCAAGGTTGGTCCCACAGGAACGTGGCCCACCTAATTTAAACCAATCTGATACTTGTGTTTTTTTTTTCATCTTGATCGTCCAATAGACCCACTGCAAGGTGGGCCTCGTGATCGGGCGACCAAGATCATCTTGCACATGGTGGCCACAAGACATCACACTAAGGAAGAGAGAGAGAGAGAGAGAGAGAGAGAGAGAGAGAGAGAGAGAGAGAGAGAGAACCGTTGAGATAGAGGAACCCCGCCACTATGAGCCCCTCACTACATTACATGCATCAAAATGGGTCCCACCAACAAGTGGGCCCTAAAACAAGAATCAACGGTGGATCACCTACCTTATTGGCCTCCTTCTTCTCCCTTAAGCTTGTATGCTCCTATGCTCGACTTTTAACGGTGGATGATGGAGTTTTAATGGTGGGGATGAGAGATGAGAGGGTAGGCCACACTTGGCTTGGGAGAGAGAAGCTTGGACATGTGAAAATTTTGAGTTGCTTGGAAGTGGAGAGATGGAATGAGAGAGAGAGAGAAGTGATGGGTGAAAAGGATTGGTGAGGTGTGATGGGTGGAGTAATGGGGTTGTAAGAAAGTGATAGGTGGAGAGAGAGGGAGAGTTGACTTTGGGAATGGGAAGGGATGGGTTGTTGTACTTGGGGTATGAGGTGTACTTGACATGAGTGATTGATTGATTGATGGGACACATTGTAGAGATTCCCTCGAAGTTCGTAACGTGCGGCGTTTCTTCGGAATGATCGCAGGCCTACATCTCCTGGCCTGGGTATTGGTTTGGTGCACGAGTCGCGGCGTTGGAACCGCGGTGATGGCGCGATCGCTAAGGTATAAGTTTCGGTTTGAGCTGACTTCGGTATGCGGGACCTGGCTTAGGATCGCGTGCAAACATCAGATACGGGTCGAGGATTACCGGAATTCGACCAGAAGGACCGCGGAAGTCTACGAAATGGTACGGACTAGGATACGGATCTTACATTTTAGTCACTTGGGAGATTTTAAAATTAAGTCATTGATCCTCTATTAGAAGTTTTAAACATTGATTGAGTCATGATTTCACATGTCACATCTAACTTAAACATTAAAGTGTCAGTTTGATATTGAATTGTTAACTTGATGATTATTAAGCATGGAAGGAACCAACCTGAGAAATTTGTCCATTATGTTCAATGAGAAAATTGAAAAGAAAGAAAAAGAAAATACCCAGCTAAAAAATAGTTGTCATTGAAAATGGCTACCTATTAAAGATCTTTAAAAAGGTTGACATAACATGAAAGTCATCGATGGAAAGATAAAAAGCTGGAGGAATAAAAGAGGGAACTAAAAAATGAACTGTAAGACAAGTTTCGGTTTATGTTTTGGTTGTCCTAAATGCTCTTTTAATTATCAATGTTATCATGAAAGTGACGAATTGAACCTTTGATTGTGATAAGTCTAGACTTCATTATACACTTATGGAACTCAATGTTTGGAATTGTTCTAATTGGAGGATTAATGCTTTGAACTTGATTATGAAACTTACCGAGTGCTAGAGTTTAGGAGAATGTAATGCACAACATTAATGTATTTTAGAACTTTATTATCTGGATTGTTTTTTAAAACCATTTGAGCTTATAGAAATTATCCTGTGGTTCTCAAAATATTTTTCACATACTTTGCTCGGGACTAACAAAATGTTAGTTGTGGATTGTATTAAGGGTCAAATATTGCATATTATCCCCCATTTATATCTTGGTTTTATGAACATGATAATGCTTAATGTTGTATTTTACTCATGTTTGTGTTGCAAGGTGAATTTAAAAGCTTGGATTGAAAAGGGTGTTAAAAGCATGGATTTGAGGCTCAAGAATCACCAAGGCAAGGGATGGATCTTAAGAGACCAAGATTGAAGAAATCACATGCTAAAGATCCAAGAAAACCAAGTGAGGAATGAAGAGAATCAAATATTTGAAGTGAAGAAAAGGAATCCTGAAATTGTCCTGAAAAAGCATATTCTGAAACTTTAGGTCATTTTGTAAAATTGCGTAGAGTGAAGTTTATTTTGAAAAACTGCACAGAGTAAAGTCTATTTTAGCAAATTACGTAAATTTGAGGCGATTTCCAAAGTTTTTCTACTAGGTGCGAAACTTGGAGTTTCACAACTATAAATATGACTCCTTAGAATGTTTCTAAGTATCTTCTAGGGTTTAAGGTGTGGAGCAAAAGGTGGAGAACCCATCGCTAAGACTTTTTCTTATTTTACCTTAGTTATTTTCATGCTTTCTTTTAGAGTTTTAGATCAAATCATGTTTATGGTTGGCTAAACCTCTTATCTAGGGCTAAGAGGTGAAGCTTGTAACATGATGAGATGTTTCTATTGCTGTGATTCATGTTTGTGTTGAACTCCATGAATTTTAATTTGATATTTAAGGAATACTTTTAGTTTTTAATTGTTTATTGTGACTCAAATTACAGTAGATCTGCAATAGCTTTGAGTATCTTCTTTTCCTGATTTGAGATTGTGAAATTAGTAATTTCTGTTGTTCACCATCGTCCCTTAGACATGGTAGGGTGATGGAATCCTTCCTATTACAATTCTCCTACTTTGGGTTTATGGGATTAGTAAACCCTGTTGTTTGGCATTATCTCTTGGGCATGGTTTGGTGATGGAATCCCTGCCAGTTATCATAGTTCTCCTTCATTGAGAATTAGGTCAATGGAAGTTCAGATTTGGTTTTATTAATATATTTTCCAATTGGATAGGATAGGACTCCAATTCTAATTGTGTTACTTAAATCAAGGAAGAGGGCTCCCTAATCACTACAAGTGGATCCTTGGTACCCTAGTTCCCAGTTTTAATTACTTAATTCACAATTACTATCTCAATAACTTTAGAATTAGTTTTACATATTCTTCTAGTTAATTTCAGAAACACACAAGATCAATCCCTATGGATTCGACCTCAGTCTTATCGAGATTATTACTACATCGCGACCCTACACTTAGGGTTGTGAACAGCTTGCACCAAATGTGAGTCTATCCAGGGTTCCCCTTAGACAATCAGATTAGTCCATTACGCAGCTCTATTGCATGTATAACCAATGTTTGCAACAAAATATGAAAGCTGGGATACCTTATTACCAACGAATGAGGTTCATTCATAACCATTAGTGCGATACGATCCAACAAGACTTGAGGGTTGAACATGTTGGTATGGGACACCGTGTACAAGCTATCGGCCTACGCTGGGGCGACGGGCTTGTCACATTAGCAAAACATTGGATGACAAGCCTATTATGTTGGTAAAACATTAGGTGAAGAGTCTCCCCATAGTGACCATCGAGCATATAGGAATGATGCGACCCTATGATGATGATGATGATATGAATGATGTGCCTTCTCCACACTTGGGTCGGGTGACGACCTTTGCCTTAGTCATGGTCGTCCCTAGGCAATTAACCTTATTATAAATCTGATTAAGTTACAGGGACTTAGGGGTAATGAAACCCAAAGTAATCAAGGGATACTGGTGAGGAGCCGCCTAGTGCAGCAACAAACAATGTGATCCAGATAAAGACTCGACATTCAATGGAGGTATCACTGCTTTTCCAACCGATTGTTTGACATGACCATTAATAAATACTCAGCTAATCATGTATTCCACAACATTTGTTGGGTTGTGTCGCGGGCCAACCATTGTGCATATGTTAACGTTCCCGCTAGCGATAACGCTGATGTAGTCCTATATTGGTATAGTTGATCCCATGCCATGCGTATACATTTCATATCATTCATGCATTTAAAGAACCTAAGATGGGGTTTTTGTGTTTTGATATGCCATTATCATTTATACTTGTATCTGTATGATAACATGTGAAACTTCGGTTAATAATAGCATTGAGTTGATCACTCACTTCCACATGGGACAGTGTTTTAAAATACCAAATGATTTTGTCAATGCAGGTGTCGTAGAGGAGGATACACCAGTTTAGAGTATGTAGACCCCACCGAGAAGTTCTCATATTTCCAGTGTGCAGATGACCAGTTGTAGCTTGGCGCCTTCGAACTTCGCGGTTTGGTTTTGTTAAATGTATATTGTGGTTTGTGTAGTCCCCATTTGAGTGTACACTAGTTTTGGTATTATACAATTTGAATGTTAGACATATATTTCTGGGTTTATAAGTTATCTCTGCTTAATTTTTTTTGTTGTTGATTTAAAACTACTTTGATTATTGATGATAGGCAAATGTTAACCAGAATATGTGGGCACGTGGGAATTTACCCTTGTGTATTTTTACTAGGTTCACGCCTGGGAAGTTGGGATCGGAGTCTCCATACTCGGGTGCCGAATTTCGGGGCATGACAAATACTTGGAAGATATGACATATTTCTTGTATCTCCAGTGCGTGCCAAAAAGATATTGTGTATGCCACATGACCTATTCTATGTCGTCAATTTGGTTTTGTCAGATCTTGATGCAAACAATTGTGTTTCTCAATAAAAACAATAAAAGAAAGATAAATTAAAAATAGAAGGGCTTAATCATCGATTTTATTAATCAAAGTGTTAATGCAGTACAATTAGCAAAAGAGAAAAATAAATAAGTAGAGGAAATTACCTACAATGGTCTGTGTCGGTGAAAATTACTGTGGAAAATACTAGGCCGTCATGAGACAGTCATAATGAGAGGTCAACAGGATGTGACCGGAGATATATCAAGTAAAAACTCAAAAATTTAAAGATCCTATGACAAGTCATGTATATTTATACTAATCTATCATTGTACTACAACGTTGAACGGTAGTGTAACTAACCTAAGAAGCTAAATTACGGGATTCCATGCCTGATGCAGCATGGTGCTGGATAGAGGCGAAAGAAACTAAGCTAAGAAATTAATAGATTCTCATGTAGGACATAAGAGATAAGCAACATAAAGCTGGAAGGCTGTATATGTTTGTATTGGTGTACAACCCTGAGCTAATTTTTTAGCATTGCTTTTGTAAACTTTGAAAAGGTGGTGGCAGTGCGTAAGATTCCATTACTTGCATAAGAGTCTTTTGATTATCATATCCTATTCGAATATGGAGTTCTTACTGTATTATGCCATCATAAACGATTTGCTTTTATTTTTGAATGACAAATCTTGGATGTTTTTTAGAACTGTTTTTTGTTAATTGAAATCCTAAGACAACCATGTTGTGGAATTGTTGGCTACAGAGAATCCGACAATGATATAAGCCTTTTGGTCAAACTTCTTCTACATGCTAAGAGCCATGCATGCTTGGTGTCCATTGGTCACATGCGAGAATCGGTCGCCTTTCTGGGTTCTGGCCGTGCATACGATTTCGAGTGCTTGGCCATTTAGCAAGATATACATGTCTGCATTTTTTTTTCTTTCTACTGTATGTTTATCTCCCATTTCCATATGAGCGTACTGACACATGGTGGCTTCTTGCCCATTGATTTGGGCTATGTTAGGCCAGGCATAAACAATGTATATACTATCTAACGTATTCATTAGTCTTGTCTCAGTAGGATGAAGGGACACATTAACAATCATGCCATTCCAAAAACAAGGTAGGCCTCAGCCTAGAATTTTAAGGTCTTAGGCATGATTTTGTATTGTTCATGTGTTGTGGTCCACTTAAATATTAAATTTGCCTATTTTTAATTTCTACCTTTACTGGTTTTAAGTAGCATCGTAAGTTACCCTCCCATTAAAACATTCATAATCATTTGTTGGGCCCACTAAGATGTGGTTCACAAATCCAGCCCATCCATTATGTGTGTCCCACTTGTATGAGTGGTTAGACCAATTTAAGACGCATCCAAACCCATTAAGCGCTATTATATGTTTTAAGCATGTCTTCACATAATTTTAGATGGTATGGCCCACATAAGTTTCATATACGGATAATTTTTGGATATCCCATAATTTAAAGGGGACCCATCAAATGCACGGTATTGATGTTCGACACACATCACAATGGGGCCCCACGCAGCTCGACCTCATGGAAAGTTCTCATGAGGTTGACTGCATAAAACCATTCCCCCCCCCCCCCCACCTCCACTACAAAAAAGAGGGTTTTTTAGCGATGAAACGCATTTTCGTCGCCCAAAGCCACTTTAGCGATGAAATAAATTTTTGTCGCAAAAAGTGAGATTTTAGCGACGAAACTTTTAGCGACGAAACTTTTCGTAGCTAAAACTAGTGCATTAGACTTTTAGCGACGAAAATTTTCGCCATTAAATGCTCCAAACATTTTACTTCGATGTGGAATAAATTTCTTTTAGCTGCGAAAATTTTCGCAGTTAAAAATACTGTATGAGACTTTTAGCGACAAAACTTTTCGTCGCAAAAGACTCTAAACATTGTCTTCAACTTTTAGCGGCGAAACTTTTCGCTGCTACAAGTCTTGTACTGTACAAGACTTTTAGCGGTGAAAATTTTCGCTGCTAAAAGTCTTATATTGTACAAGACTTTTAGCAGCGACAATTTTCGCTGCTAAAACTAAACTACTATATCTTTTAGCGACGAAAAGTTTCGTCGCCAAAAGTTTCTTTTTTTAAAAAATTATTCCAGTTCAAAATACGTACAAAATTCCTGATATACACCTGTTAACAATATATTCCATCATATTCATCCTGATATACTGTAACGCCCTGAAATTCGGGGGTCGAGTATGAACTCAACTCCCGAGTTCCAACGCCTCACTTATGCAACATAAATAATGATGGTTAAATGTTGTCTGAGTTAGAGTAATAAACATGAGTGAGATTATACCAAAACAGTAATTTATACTCCAGTTCAATTGTATAAAGGCAAGCGGAAGATTGAAATTGTATATATAAAGTATGTAAAGAAACAAAATTTTTATGAACATCAGAGTATGAACGCTAACTGAGTACCCATATACATGTACTGTTTCTGAGTCAAAAATCAAAATACAATCTAAAAGATGAGTCCTGAAATCTTCGCGATGCAGTCGGCCTAAGCAAAGCCGTCAGAGTACTGCATGAATGAGAACTCATCCTGGTCCTCGTCGAAATCGGGCTCCGGCTCCTAAACCGACGCGCCATCTATACCTGTGACAGAGTCTGGTTGGTGTGTACAACACCGTCCCGTAACGTGGGAGTGAGTAGCTAACTTAGTGGAACAATAAAGCATAGGTTAACATGTTATCAATTCAATCAAACAGTAATGATAAAGCAGTACAATCAAACAAGTTTAACTACTCTTATTAAATGCAAGTATGAAATGACATGATGAAGTATGCCCTTGCCAAACCACCCTCATGCGACATCATCTTACGTTCGCGAATGCATACCTCCCTCAGTGCTCCACATCTACTAGGCACATGCGGTGCGATGATGAGCATGATTACCAAGTTATTATTAGCCCATTTCAAACAGCAGTATTGGAAAACTAAGGTACCTCCCTTGTATCATTCCCAAACATGATCCATTCTAGGGTCGTCAATCCTAGTTAATCTCATACGGTATTATGGTTCGAGAGGCATCGCGAAGGCATCGCAAAGGGCTCGTCACCCGTCAGCACGGATACAGATCTCACCGTATGCGGCTCAATTGCTGACCGTCAGCTCGAGTACAGGTCTCACCGTACTCGGCTCAATCGTTGGCCGTCAGCTCGAATACAGGTCTCACCGTACTCGGCTCAACTCATACTCTAGTTGCTGTGAAGGGCTCGTCGCTAATCACAGACCTTGGAGTATACTCGAAGATACTACAGAGGACTCGTCGTCCGTCAGCACGAGTACAGGTCTCACCGTACTCGGCTCTCGCCGACAGTATCGACAGCTCGAATACAGTGTCCCATACCACCGTATTCGGCTCACGGATTTGGGTTGCTCAATGGTCACTACGGGGAGGCACGTGGCCCCAGCATATGCTGACAGCTCGGCCACGGTGTCCCATACCACCATGTCCGGCTCATGAGTCTTAGCGGATCGAGGTACCATGGTTAACGGGATTGCCACTGGTAAGTTTGGTACCCTAGGTTCAAACAGTAATGACCAAACGTGGTGAACACACATTCGACATATCGGGTTACTTGACGAGCCTGACTAGCTCGAGCGCACAATAAGTTGGACGATATGAAGCGAAAAAGCACTCCGTGTGGCCAACCACTATCGTCAACCGAAGTACGACTCGGGTTCGTCAGACACATCCCTTGTGGCGACAAGAATCTCAGCCACAATCTCAAGTCTGGTACCGAATGTCTGGACTATAGATATAGTCCCAACCTCAATCAATTTTCATCTATAGCATGTGGAGTAAAGCATGATAAACAAAGTAATACAAGCATGCTAGTAGGCATGTCATAAGGTATGTTATACAGCATGATATAAAGCATGTTGTAAAGCATGTTATAGAGCACTATACAAATAGGGATACAAATACATATACATCATAAGTGAGTGGTTAGAATAAACAACCACATGGAGGGAATCATATATGACTTTAAGGTAGTTGAGAATTCCATCTCAGCACCGAACTACGGTACTAACACTTAAGCATTTACACAAACACTTATAGTACACTATTTCAACATACATGACGTATGTTAGTAAAATATGTATTAGGGCTATCCTTTCGCCAAGCGAGTATTTTATCCATGTATATCATAATCATACAGCAATAAATCATGACAATTGCATTTCCAAAATTTATACATATACGGTATTTCTAGAATACACAATTTCAACATACATAGTGTTTATAAGCAATCATGTATTACAGCGATTCCTTTCGCCAAACAAGTATTTTATCCATATATCGTATAACCATACATCAAATAAACATATCAAACACTTTTTCAAAAAAAATACGTATACGGTATTTCTACGTATACCTAGAGTATGTGAAATTCCATATTCTACAACTTTAATCGAAACAGAAAACGGAAAGCACTTTGTACATGTGCAATTGCATGCAGATCAAGAATCTATCATTATTTGACATTGAAAGCGTTGAAAACCGTAACCTATACACCTAAAGTCCTCACCTTGCTCCTTGGAATCTCAACGGATCAGCAAGGTTTGATGAGCTTCCGTATTCGGGAGTTTTCTAGCCTAAAGGGTGAAATCGGTTAGCTATTTCATAACCTATAGCCTATACACCTCAAAACAGATCTAGGGTTAGGGTTTCTCACCTTAAAACGGAGTGGGTATCGCCAGGAAAGTGTCTGGAAAGAGCCGGTGCAGCCCGTGTGATGATCGAAAGCAGTAGGAGGAAGGTGCTCCTATAAATCCTAAGCTTTCTCTCCCTTCTCTCTCTCTCTCTCTCTCTCTCTCTCTCTCTCCTTAGGGTTTTATCCCAAATTCGTATTGCTCTGAGAGGGGCTGTTCTAAGGCCCTTATATAGCCTAAAACCTCTCCGGAATAGACTCAGGTTCAAGAGTTACTTCTATTATAAGCATTTCGGCGATGTTCCAGCTCAAAAGAGGGTTTCTGGCGGCCCTCCTTGAGCCAAACGTCAGACTTAAGCTCACAACTCATGGGTCTACGTGGGATTACGATTTCATCTTAGTCAGGTTCCCAGATCACACGTGGCGGACCATTTTCAGTTCAACGGCCAGTGGGCCACGATCCGAAATTCCAAGTACATGTAAATGTTCTTGAAATTTTTCCTGATCCGAGGGTGTAATTTGGTCTGATTCTGACGGTCTGGTTGCTTAATACTGATACGCAAGCGAGTGGTGCCAGATCACTATTCAAGATATTTATTTTGTAAAGAAAATAGTGATTTTCATACTCCCTCGCTCCGGACTCAAACGAATGGCCGTGGGACATCGTTTGGACTTGATTTCCGAGATGGTTGTCAAGCCCAGTGAGGCGGTCCTAGTTCCTTAACTTCGTGTTAATCGGACTTCCGATGTGCAGTTTAGACCTAATACGAAGTTTCAAGTCATTCCAGAGAGTAGCCGGGTAATGAGTTTGATCCTAAACTTTAGGGTAACCAAGAGTCAATGATTTTGCAAGTTTTGGGTCTTGCGGATCGTATTTAAAGCGATTCCAACGGATTTCATGGCTAATCGAGTTTTGCACTTAGTTAACTTTGTTAAATTTCTAAAGGATTTAATCCTAATTGATTTCTGATCGAGGTGGTATTCGAGCCATAGTACGGAAATTTACGGGTCGTTACATATACACATTTCATCATATGCACATTCACATCAAACAATAGAAACTTTTAGCGGTGAAACTGTTCGTCGCTAAAAAATATAAAAACTTTTCTATTTTTAGCAGCGAAAAGTTTCGCTGCTAAAAATAATCTAGCTCAAAAGTTTCTTTTTTAAAAAATAATCTAGCTCAAAATCCGTACAAAATTCCTGATAACTACTTTAATAATATATTCCATCATATTCATCCTGATATACACATTTCATCATATTCTCATTCACATTCACATCCATCTAAACCCAAGTACATTCATTTTTAGCGGCGAAACGATTCGTCGCTAAAAAATTAAAAATCTTTCTGTTTTTAGCAGCGAAAATTTTCACTGCTAAAAATAAACTAACGTATCTTTTAGCTACGAAAAGTTTCTTTAAAAAAAAAATAACCTAGCTCAAAATCTGTACAAAATTCCTGATATACACCTGTTAACAATATATTCCATCATATTCATTCTGATATACACATTTCATCATATTCACATTCACATTCATTTAAACCCAAACTACATACACTTTTAGTGGCGAAACTGTTCGTCACTAAAAAATTAAAAATCTTTCTGTTTTTAGCAGCGAAAAATTTCGCTGTTAAAAGTCTTGTACTGTATAAGACTTTTAGTAGCGAAAATTTTCGCTGCTAAAAATAAACTACGTATCTTTTAGCTATGAAAATTTCGTCGCAAAAAAGTTTCTTTTTAAACAAAATATAATCTAGCTCAAAATCCGTACAAAATTCCTGATATACACCTGTTAACAATATATTCCATCATATTCATCCTGATATACACATTTCATCATATTCACATTCACATCCATCTAAACCAAAACTACATAAACTACATTCATCTAAACACAAACAATCTTATCTGCATCACATTCATTCATGCATAAATACATATAAATTTAACATAAATAAATAAACAAAAAATCACAAAGACAAAGACGGAGGTGGTGGAGCATCGGTGGGTAAACATGTAGCGAAAGCCTGAAACATCTTCGTCATCCGTCGCTCATGCTCCACCCACATCTCCTACATTCTCCTCTCATGCTCCTCCATCTGCCTCACCAACTCCTCCTCCCATCCTCCTCTGCCTCGTGAGCTAATCCTCTATCCTCCTCTCCTGCTCCTCCCTCTGTCTCGCCAGCTCCTCCAGGTTTAGGTTTAGGTTTAGGTTTAGGTTCAGGTTCAGGTTATAAGTATAGGTTTTGGGATTTGAGAATAGGTTTAGGGTTTAGGAAATCGGGTTTAGGTTGGGTTTCAAGTTTAAGCTTAGGTTAAGGTTAGGGAGTTGAGATTAGGATTAGGTGTAGGTTTAGGTTTAGGGATTTAAGAATACATTTAGGTTTTAGGTTTAGGTTTAGGTTATAGGTTATTGGTTAAGGTTTAGGTTTTAGGTTTAGGTTACTGTTAGGTTATAGGTTAAAAGTTTAGGTTATAGGTTATAGGTTATAAGTTTAGGTTACAGGTTTAGGTTTTGTTTTGGTTTTAGGTTAGGTTAAGGTTTTAGGTTTAGGTTTGATTTAGGTTTAAGTTATGGGTTATAGCTTTGGGAATTGAGAATAGGTTAAGGTTTAGGTTTAGGAAACTTGGTTCGGGTTCGGGATCAGGTTGAGGTTTGGGTTTTCAAGTTTAGGTTTAGGTTTAGGTTAGGGAGTTTAGATTAGGATTTGGTGTAGGTTTAGGTTGAGAGATTTGAGAATACATTTAGGTTATAGGTTTTAAGTTTAGGTTTTAGCTTATAGGTTTAGGTTATAGGTTTTGGTTTTGGTTTTAGGTTTAGGTTATAGGTTAAGGTTAGGTTTAGGTTTAGGTTATAGGTTATAGCTTTGGGAATTGAGAATAGGTTATATGGTTTAGGTTTAGGAAACTGGGTTCGGGATCGGATTTAGGTTTGAGTTTTCAAGTTCAGGTTTAGGTTTAGGTTAAGGAGTTGAGATTAGGATTTGGTGTAGGTTTAGGTTTAGAGATTTGAAAATAGGTAAAGGTTTAGGTTTAGGAAATCGGGGGTTCGGGTTCTGGATCGGGTTTAGGCTTGGGTTTCATGTTTAGGTTTAGGTTTAGGTTAGGGAGTTGAGATTGGGATTTGGTGTAGGTTTATGGTTATGGATTTGAGAATAGGTTAGGTTAAGGTTTAGGTTTAGGTTTAGGAAATCGGGTTCGGGTTCGGGATCGGGTTTAGGCTTGGGTTTTCAAGTTTAGGTTTAGGTTTAGGTTAGGAGAGTTGAGATTGGGATTAGGTGTAGGTTTAGGTTTAGGGATTTGAGAATAGGTTAAGGTTTAGGTATAGGTTAAGGTTTAGGTATAGGTCTAGGTTTAGGTTTAGCATATAGGTTTAGGTTTTGGTTTTAGGTTAGGTTAAAGTTTATAAGGTTATAGGTTAGGTTATAGGTTAAGGTTTAGGTTATAGTTTTTGTTTAGGTTGAGGTTATAGGTTTTGGTTTAGGTTATAGGTTAGGTTTAGGTTTTAGTTTATAGGTTTTTGTTTAGGTTGAGGTATAGGTTTTGGTTTAGGTTATAGGTTTATGTTTAGGTTTTAGTTTATAGGTTTAGGTTATAAGTTATAGGTTTAGGTTCTGGTTTTAGGTTTAGGTTAAGGTTATAAGCTTAGGTTATAGGTTTTGGTTTAGGTTAAGGTTATAGACTTATATCGACGAATTTTTTCGTCAGTAAAAAATAAGTAAAAAACGTTTACCGACGAATGTGTTTCGTAGGTAAAAATATTTACAAAACTTTTACCGATGAATTGTTTCGTCTGTAAAAAATAAGTAAAAAACTTTTACCGACGATTTGTTTCGTAGGTAAAATATTTACAAAACTTTTCCCTACAAAAATATTTGTAGGTAAAAATGTGGATGAGACTTTTACCTATGAAATATTTCATAGGTAAAAGTATCTTCCTAATATACACCTGTTATATAATATATTTCATCATATTCACATTCACATCCATCTAAACCCAAACTACGTAAATCCATCCAAACATAAACTACATTCATCAAAACATAAACTACATTCATCCAAACACAAACAATCTTATCTACATCACATTCATCCACGCATAAATACATATAAGTTTAACATCATAAATAAAATATAAAAAATTATTCATAGCCTATTTCTTGGTGGGGCTCACAAAATTCAGTGTGGTGAACACATTGCCGACTGTGCACACACACCTAGGTTTTTACTCATGCCTTCATGGTAGATTCAAAATAGTTTCAATACAAGGTCACAAGTTCAAGTACCCATTGTGGCCGTAAGTGACTTTGCTGTGTGAGTTTGTGTTAAAAGAAAAGGAAAGAAAGAAAATGTTGATTTATCTTTTGGGTTGAGCCTAATGGTACTTGGTGATTTCTCATCAGGTAGAAATTATTATTAGTTGTTTTTAGAAATGTGAGATTAGGCCGCTTATAATTATATTAACATGATAAAATGTTGTACGTGAGCAGACACCACAAGATAAACATTCCTATGGAAAAAATAAATGAAAAGAGAGAGAACATATGAGAGGTGATCCTTATCTCCTTTGATGGATTCAAGCTGCATTGCCCTACCCAACTTCCTATAAGGGAAAGTTATATGGGTCTTGGAATAATGTTGGTGACAAATCCACCTTGTGTATTAATATTATCATATTGTGTTAGGACATGACTCTAAAAATGAGATAAATCCAAATCTCAAATAATCTATGCTATAAGAGATAGTGGAGATGGAAATAGATACATTGTGATGCTTAAGTTCGAGTATGCTTGCCATCAAAGCAAGATTTTCTTATTTGTTGCCATGTGATTGGGCTACATTATTACATCAATCGGGTTCAGGTTCGGGATCGGGTTTTGGTTTGGGTTTTCAAGTTTAGGTTTAGGTTTAGGTTAGGGAATTGAGATTAGGATTAGGTGTAGGTTTAGGTTTAGGGATTTGAGAATACATTTAGGTTTTAGGTTTAGGTTTAAGTTTTAGGTTATAGGTTTAGGTTTAGGTTTTAGGTTTAAGTTATAGGATATAAGTTTAGGTTATAGGTTGTAGGTTATAGGTTAAGGTTTGGTTATAGGTTTTGGTTTAGGTTTAGGTTTAGGTTTAGGTTATAGGTTTAGGTTTAGGTTTAGGTTCAGGTTATAGGTTATAGGTTTAGGTTTAGGTTTAGGTTTAGGTTTATGTTATAGGTTATAGGTTATAACTCTAGGGAATTGAGAATAGGTTAAGGTTTAGGTTTAAGAAATCAGGTTCGGGTTCGGGATCGGGTTTAGGTTTTTTGGTTTTCAAGTTTAGGTTTAGGTTTAGGTTAGAGATTTGAGAATACATTTAGGTTTTAGGTTTAGGTTTAGGTTATAGGTTTAAGTTATAAGTGTAAGTTATAGGTTTATGTTTAGGTTAGGTTATAGGTTAAGGTTTAGGGATTGAGTTTAGGTTAAAGGTTATAGGTTAAGGTTTAGGTTATAGGTTTTAAGTTTAGGTTTAGGTTAAGATTTAGTTTAGGTTATAGGTTTTGGAATTTGAGAATAGGTTTAGGTTATAAGTATAGGTTTAGGTTAATATTGTAGGTTATAAGTTTATGTTAATGTTGTAGGTTATAGGTTTGGGTTATAGGTTTAGGTTTAGGTTTAGGTTTAGGGATTTGAGAATACATTTAGGTTTTAGGTTTAGGTTTAGGTTTTACCTTTAGGTTAAAGTTACAGGTTTAGGTTATAAGTGTAGGTTATAGGTTTAGGTTTAGGTTAGGTTATAGGTTAAGGTTTAAGGAATTGAGTTTAGGTTATATGTTATAGGTTTAGGTTGTAGGTTATAGGTTATAGGTTATAGGTTTTGGTTTAGGTTTAGGTTTAGGTTTAGGTTTAAGTTAAGGTTTAGGTTTAGGTTATAAGTTTTGAGATTTGAGAATAGGTTTAGGTTATAAGTATAGGTTTAAGTTAATGTTGTAGGTTATAGGTTTACATTTAGGTTTAGGTTTAGGGATTTGAGAATACATTTAGGTTTTAGGTTTAGGTTTAGGTTAAGGTTACAGGTTTAGGTTATAGGTTTAAGTTTAGGTTTAGGTTATAAGTGTAGGTTATAGGTTTAGGTTTATATTAGGTTATATGTTAAGGTTTAGGGAATTGACTTTAGGTTATAGGTTTTGGAATTTGAGAATAGGTTAATGTTGTAGGTTATAGGTTTATGTTAATGTTGTAGGTTATAGGTTTATGTTTAGGTTTAGGTCATAGGTTATAGCTTTAGGGAATTGAGAATAGGTTAAGGTTTAGGTTTAGGAAATCGGGTTCAGGTTCGAGTTTTCAAGTTTAGGTTTAGGTTAAGGAGTTGAGATTAGGATTAGGTGTAGGTTTGGGTTTAGGGATTTGAGAATACATTTAGATTTTAGGTTTAGGTTTTAAGTTTATGTTAAGGTTATAGGTTTAGGGTCTAGGGTTTAGGGTTTAGGTTTGTGTTAATGACCTTATAAACTATTTTGACGGCATATAAACATCAAGGTGGAGTCCATGAAGGTTTCAACGGTAGGTATTTCTTCCCCAATTTTCCCTCTCGTGTGGCTCACTTTAGTTTTGGATCCACCTAGTTTTTGGTCGATTTTCCTAAAATGAGCTCGACAAACGGATGAACAAAGTATATTTGCCAAAAACATGGTGGTGGGCCTCACCCAGCATCCTTACGCAGGAACTTCCTGCGAAAGGCTTTCATAGGAAATCAAATCTGTCCCTAATAACGCACGCAATTTGCAAAGTTAGTTGGAAATCTAGGTGGGGCCCACCATGATGTTTTTTGAGAAATCTACCCCGTCCATCAATTTGTCCTTATCATTTCAAGGCATTATGCCAAAACTAAGGCAGATCCAAATCTCAAGTGGACCACACCACAGGAAGCATCAGTGATAATGATTCTCACTGTTAAATATTTTTTAGGGCCCACCATGATATTTATTTGACATCCAACCTGTAGATTAGGTCATATAGACCTAGATGATGGAAAAAAGCAAATATCAGCTTGATCCAAAATTTTGGTAGCCACAGGAAGTTTTTAATGGTGAGAGTTCAATCAACACTATATGGCCCACTTGAGAATTTGATCTACCTCAATTTTGGGTTCATACCATAAAATTATTTTTAAAAATGTATGGACGGCCGGCGTGGATTTATCACTAACATCTTGGTGGGACCCACCTACCATTCCCGAGAAGAATTTTATGTGAAAAGGCTTTCGCCGCATCCTTGAGAGAGTGGATGAAGAGGCGTGCGAGAGAAGAAAACTTGTTTTTTTTAAGCTCGCGCTAAGAGTGCTTTCATCTCAACTGTTTACCTTATCCGACAGTTGATAGGAAGGTTCGCACGTAATGAGTGCGAACCGATGCGTACGTAGCTGAGCGTCTTCTTCTCTCTCTCTCTCTCTCTCTCTCTCTCTCTCTCTCTATATATATATATAGATATATATATATATATATATATATATATATATATATATATATAGTTCTATGTGGTCAAGTTGTGTAGGCCCATTGAGGCATGGTTCACAAATCCAACCCATCCATTATGTGTGTCCCACTTGGATAGGGGTTAGACCAAGTTTCGGATGCATTCAAATTTTAAGTGGGCCCCACCAAGTGTTTTTATATGTTTTAGGCATGTCTTCACATGATTTTAGATGGTATGGCCCACCTGAGATCCGTATAAGTCTGAATTTTGGGATATCCCATAATTTAAGGGGACCGGCCATCAAACGCACGGTGTTGATGTTTGACACGCATCATGGTAGGGCCCACACAGCCCGACCTCATGGGAAGTTCCCATGAGGTTGACTGCCTAGAACCATTTCCATATATATATATATATATATATATATATATATATATATATATATATATATATATATAAAGAAAGTGGTATTACCTCCAACATATATTTCTAAACATTGCTTCTACAATCAACCAACCTTTAACTCTGAAAATTTAGAAAACATTTTTATGCAACAAAAGATAATTAAGGGGCTCACACAGCTCTCATGCATACAGCTTTACAGGGAGTATCTCCTCTTCTAGATTATGTGGGACAACCTCCATGGCCTTTGCCATGGAGAAATTCGTCTTCGGATGTGTGATCATCACATCATATTCCCCATGAAACAGTGGGACTTCAAAGAAGCCATCATGATCGGTGGTCCCCACCAACTTGTTGGCCTTCCATTCACCGATCAGCTTGTCCACGACGTCTCCGGTCGGTAGGTTCTTGAAGTTGTTATCTGTTAAGCACATCCGGTAACACCCCTGAGGATGCCATGCTGCCCACACGATGATCCCTTTAACGGCTGGATGAGCGTGGGCCTCTCTCAGGATCTGGTCCAGGAATTGTGCCTGTTCATTGGAAATGGGCAAGATTGTCAAAGAAATCAAAATCTTTGTGGATATAGGGTTGTGTTTCAATGTAATCTTGAATTGATAAGTGTAAATGCAAGTAGTGGGCGAACATGAAGTTCAAATCGAGGGTTGTAATGTGTTAAAAAGTGGGCACAAAATGGATCTCTGATCAAGGGTTGTGATTAGGGTTGCACACAGAACCAGTAAACCAGACCGGAACGATCAGACCGCACGGTTTAGTCATGTTCTGGAATGCACCGGTTTCAAAAATCAAAGAATTGTACCAGACCATGAACCGAATCGAACTGTGGAACGGAACCGAACTGGACCCCTTGGTCAATAAATATTTAAAATTTATTTTTTAAAAAAAAACTAAACCATTCATCCAATGGATCACAACACTAATAGACACTGGCAGCAAAATCATTTGAAAAACACCGAAAGGTAATAAAAACAAACCATGACAAGATTACTCTCTGTGAAAATTTTCAGCGGAGGAACCTAGGCTGGATTAAAAAGAAAAGAAAAATAAAAATAAAAAAAATAAATCCAATTTGGACTGAATTATAAAAAGTATAGAACTGTAGAACCGAACCGGTTTTTTTACGGTCTGGTTCCAATTCAGTTCTAGGGTGCAAATGGTCCAGTTCCGGTTCTAGTTTTCCTTGTACCGTTGGAAACGGTTCGTTCCTATTTCACCCTAGAACCGGACCGAACCATGTGAACCCCTAGTTGTGATGCATTAAAAATGTGCCCAACATGGAACTCAGATCAAGGGTTGTGATGCATTAGAAAGTGTGCCCCTATATGGAACTCAGATCAAGGGCTGTGATGCATAAAAAAGTTGGACTCCAACATGCATTAAAAGTTGTAATGCATTAAAAAAGTGGGCCCCAACATTAAATTCAGATCAATGGCTTTAATGCATTAAAAAGTGTGCGACAACATGCAATTCAAATCAAGGATCGGGATTCACTAAAAAGTGGGCCCCAACATGAAATTCAAATCGAGTGTTGTGTTGCATTATTAAATGGGCCCCAACAAGAAATTCAAATCAACTAATGCAATGGATGTTATCATGCATGCATACCTGATTCGGGCCTTGTCCAACATCCACCTCTGTGAGCCATATGGGCAAATTTGTAGCAGCAAGAGTATCAATAGCAGATCTCATGTAAGCATATTAGGAGTACCAAAATGACCCTCCAATCCAATTCCCGTGGACCCTTGATTCCCAGGGAAAGACATGATCTCCTTCACCTTCTGTGCGTAATTAGACGGCGACGCCTTCGCATCACCGCTATACTCAATCGTATTATATTCATTTCATAAACATAGTATTCCTCCCATCCAGCTGATGTGCCCGTTGGAAGAATTGAGCCGTTGCAACCTTCCCAAGCTTATCTTCAAAGAAGCTGAAATGCAAATTCTCATTGTTCACATCCCAACCGATAACCTGTCCAGCATACCTCCTAACAACGGATGTGATTCTCTTCTCAGCCGCGGCCCGCAGCTGATCGGGCGATAGCGATGGGACCCACGACGGCTGGTCCTTAGGATCATCCCAGAATATGTTATGGCCCTCTGATTGTGATGCCGTGCTTCTTGACGAGTGCGACCATGGCGTCGGCCGTTGTATAATCTTCCTTGCCTTGGAATCTCTCAGTACTGTACCATTTCATTTCATTCTCGAAGACGGTGACTCCGAATCGGGAGGTGAACCAGTTCTGGTAGGCTGGATTGTTGAGGATGGTGTTGGCGATTGCTGACCCGAATGGGAATCCGCCGGTCAGCTTTTGATTGATGGAGAGGATTGCACCTGATAGGCTGTTTCCGTCTGCGTCTACAGCATGGAATCGGACCTTTCTCTTACGTACCTGCATGGATTTATGCATGTTGCACTTAGATGCATGGTGCAACGATATAACAGATGTTAACTGAATTAACTGCTCTTAATGGCTGATATAGCGTTTCTTAGTGTTGTATCAGGACACTTAGAGAGTTCAATACGTTGATCTAGACCGTTTATTAGGTACAACGGACATGGGACGCGGTTTGGCTAGTGATGCTGCCATTAGCCAGGTGGCTAGTGACGTGCTCTGTGGGCCCCACCATAATATATGTGTTTTATCCACACCATACATCCATTTTTATGCATCATTTTAATACTTTAGGCCAAAATGAGGCAAATCAAAATCTCAGGTGGACCACACCATGGGAAAACAGTAGTGATTGAATGTCTACCATTAAAAACCTACTAGGGCCCACTATAATGTTTATTTGACATCCAACCTGTAGATTAGGTCATACAGGCCTGGATGAAGGTAAAAAAACAAATATCAGCTTGATCCAAAACTTTTGTAGCTCCAAGAAGTTTTTAATGGTGAGAGTTCAATTAACACTGTGGCCCCTTGAGATTTTGATCTACCCCATTTTGGGTTCATACCATAAAATTATACTGAAAAATGGATAGACTGCATAGATGAGAGACATACATCATGCTGGGCCCACAGAGCACCGACCACTAGCCATTGGATAGTAACAGGGTGAGTAGCCAATCCGTTTTCCGCTTCATGGCATAGCATGCAAATATCGTACCGGATTTGACAAATAGTAATCGTTTGATCATGAAATTTAATATGGATGGTTGAGATGAGTACATAAAAGTAAGGTTTAATCAACAATCATGATCAGTCTATTTGTCAGGGATCATCATGGATTGCATATGATTCCAAAGTACTTTTGTTAGGCAATCTTAACCCTCACATCCATGGGTTGGAAAAAGGATGGCTGTAGAAAATAAGGCTAAATTAATGACGGTTGGATATTCCCATTAGTTCCATTTTGCGTGGGAAATTTTGAAATGTATTCTGAAATTAATGGACAGTTCAGATCGATTGATTGGATTGTACAACTGAACCAGTGCAACTAGGAGCACTGTAATTTAAAAGTACGTTAGGAGCACTGAAGCATCTCTCTACTCTGAAACAATTAGATACCATAGGGACTACTGTAACACGGGCACTAGTTGCGTTGGGACACTTCAACAGTCCAATCAATTGATCTAGACTGTTCATTAGGTCAAATATTACATATATTCATGGGCTACCATACAATTGTCACACTAATCTGATGATGTTAACCATCTGAGCAATGTCATCGAATATGGACGGTCCAGATCATTAGTATAAAAATAGGTCTAAACAACAGATCAATCCATCTATTCGATACTTCCCATCATATATTGTCTATGATTCCAAAGAATGTCTTCTATTGAGCAAAAACAATGGATATAAGATGGATTTAACTGTCCGATCAGTCTTACTTTTGAAAGGAAGTTCCGAGTCAGTGTCTATGTCTGACTCGAGGCCATTATGACCGTTAAGATGGTCTCGAAGGGTGGGCCATGACCACTAACGGCTATTATGCCCCGTAACTAAAAATCTTGATTATCACGTGATTATTTCTCTAATTTCTAGTCTTACCTTTTCAATGGCCTCATCTTGATGAGCCGTCCATTCCTCTTGGGTGAATGGTTGCAATGAGACGCTGTCCACCCATATCTCCACTGCTGTATTGTTGGGTCTGAAGAATTGAGTGAAACGAAATTCATCACAGAGGCATCAATTTCGGAAAAGGAAAAAAGATCCAGAATACATATGTATCAAGTGGGACCCACCATGTTGATTCCACATTCTAACCCTCCAATCAAAGGACCTTTTTGATGGATTCTCATGTTCAAACCAGGCTTATTGATTGGATGGCTAGGATCATCAAAGATTGCACCATAGAGATGGTTATACACCGAGTTTCAGTGTATAATCTATACCTGACCTGAATATGATAATTCCATCAATTACCTCAAAATAGAGTTCAGATGGACCAGAGACATCGACGGTAAGGCCTCCTTTAAGCATGGACCAGCAGCTATCCTTAGCGGCAACAGCACCAGCATGCTTAAAACCGTTGGACGTTTTAAAAACGGCTGTCACCGATGCATTTCCTTTGCTGATCTGAACCCAAGCTGAAACAACACAAATTTTTAATTAAGATCTTGCATTACTAGCAGATGCGGCATGTGTCCTCCAGATCCAAGCCGTCCATCAGGTCGGTTTGTGAAATTTAAGGATGGCCCAAAAAACAATCCAGTCCTTTGGGTTGGCCACACATGTGCAAAAGATCAGGAGGAATTACCCGAGAGAGTGTAGAGCTTGTCTTTGTGCAAGTAAAGCTTCTGGGAGAAACTGTCATATGATTGGTTTCTGGAGTGGGCCACGATGAACTTGTTGCCCCCCTTCGATACCCTCTCTTCGATCTTGGCAAACCCAAATCTAGACCATCCATTCAGACCATGGTTAAATTCAGGGTTTATGAGAATCCCTCCGCCGTACTGAGGTTTTAGAGGTTCTTCCAAACACTGCATAAAGGAGGGAAAAAAAAAAAACAAACAAAAATTTAATTGTAAGATAATAGATAGATACAGGAGCTTTTTGAGCAAAAAAAGCTGCACGCGATCAAACGTAACTATCCAGTGAATGTGCAACATCCAGCCGTACATCAGGTGGCCCAGGTTGTTTGGATGACCTGGCCCAAGAATCAGACCGGTCTACTCATCATATTGGCCCCACATGTACAAAAACTGCACACACGAAATTACCAACAGAACTGATTTTGGGACTGGTCATCCACATGGTCAGTTGTCCAAATTCATTGGACGAACTCAGATGGTTCAGATCATCAGATTAGTTGGATTTAAAGACTTGCTTCGTCTTGAATGGGCCTCTGATTTGGAGGGTCTGGATTAATGTAGATAAGTGCGACGTACGTTGGATGAGTTGGCACAGTAATACATGCGTGATTTGGATGGCCAGTACTTTCTCATGAGCTGTATTGTGGATAGGACGTCCAAACATCATTCAGGGAACGTGATCATAACTATTCAGTTAATGGGTCAGTTTCCTGCTTGAATGTGGAATCCTGGCCACCCATTTGCATTCTTAGATGATGTGATGTGATACCAAAGTGGGTGCCAAAATTCCTGATGAATGTGCTGATGGCCCACCGTTCGGTAATCCAGATCATCGATCTATTAAGTCCCACCTTGGTAGAAAATACCCAAAACTCATATTATATGACCATTTTTACTTGACATGGACGGTTGCGATCGATAAGTCAAGAAAGTCATATCATGGAAATCTTTAAGTTTGTAGTCTACCAAAGAGTGGGAAAAGAGCCCAACGGTCTGGATTACCGATCCATGGGCCAACTTGCCAAAACGTGTGTACTTTATCTTAAGTGTTATATACCTCAATGGTTGCTGAATAATCGTAGGATAAAGCCTCAGCTGCTGTCGCTGCAACAATCAATTTCAAAAGTTGACATGTATACCACTTAAATTATAAAAATGCCATTGTTAGAGGAGTATAAGATTCTCGGCCGAGGATATAATACTATACTCGGGTTTCTGGTTCGGACAAAAGGTGCTAATGGTTGAGTGATCCAGACCGGTGGTATGTTGCAACCAGACTTGGATGAACAACCCTAAACAATAGAGATATACTGGACAGATCATCTGATGAGATTTACCATATATAGACAGTAGTACCCAAATCATCCATATTAGAAGATCGTACCCGTCTAATCTTTTTTCTTTTCTTTTGCCCGTATCCCTCTTCAGTTAGTGCACATGGGACGTATCTTCCATTGATCTGATGGACACCGATGAGGTTCAGCTGAAAAGTAGGCTCAAGATTAACAGTTGTGATCTTCCAGTGTTGGAGATTTTCATGGTATGGTCCATCTACGGGGAGCCCCAACAGAGCAACGGTCTGGATCACAACCACAAACTAATCAGATCATTTTAAGGTATGTGCACATAAATGAGGCAGATCATTTCTTATCTTCTCTGAGATCATTTTAAGGTATGTCCACAGATACGAGGCAGATCCAACACTCAAGTGGCACACACCAAATAATAAGCTTGGGTTGCATTTGCATTAAATGCAAGAGTCACCTGTGGTGTAGTCCACGTAAATGTTAGATCTACCTTATTTTTGTGCTCATGCCTTATAATTATCCAAGAAAAATGATGTACGGAATGGATAAACTGATACATCACGGTGGGCCCGCATCCCTGATTCTCCGGGCATGATTTCTAACTTTATGGAAAGACAGGTCTAACACACGAATTTCATATTTTGCATGTGTGCAGGCGAGTACAGCTCTACACGCTTGTAGAATTAATTTCAATTAGGGGGTGGCAGTGGGTGGGTCCCATGTAGTTCCTCTGGAGCTAAAATAGTATGGTCCGCACTATATGTGGGCCAAAATGTCAGAGATAGGCAGACGTCTTTGAAAAGCTTGATAAAAGCTTTTCATCCATCAATTTATTTTTCTGAAGGTGGCCATACGAAAAATAGAGAAACTTGATTTCTGTGTGATGGGCGGCTTAGATCCCAATCTTATACTCTATGCTATCACACGTGATGGCACGTATAAGAAATGCCCTGGACACGCGTGTAGCCTTAGCAGCTTACGTATCGCATGGCACTCTGTCATTACTAACGAGTAATTAGAAAGCGGATGACTCCGAGAACAATATATATTATATAGTATATAGATATATATATATATATATAATATATATATTATATATATATATATATATATATATATATATATACCGTGCTCGGGGTCGTGTGGGGTCCACATAAATGTTCTTAACAAATCCACTCAGTCCATCTTCTTTGAAAGGACGCCTAGTCAGAATTATAAATATGAGTAAGATCCAAAATACAGGTGTGCCACACCAAAAATACAGTGGGAACAAAAAGTCCACCGTTGAAACTTCCTTCAACCTGACCATGATTTTTATATTCCATCCAAACTGTTAATAAGGTTTATTAATACTCAGATAAACGGTAGGAACAAATACCATCCTGATACAAAACTTATATCAACCTAGGCATTCAATCCCCCGCTATTTCCTATGGTATGTCCCACATGAGTTTTGGGATCTTCTGATTTTTACAGTCCTATACCTTTGTGGTCTTTCAAAACAGATTGTCCGAGTGGATTTCCCACGGACATCTCTGTGGGCTCCACAGAACCCCGGGCACAGAAATATTCTCCGTGCCCGGATCACAGGCAAACCGCTTCCGAGTAATTGATGCACAGTAAGGTAGTATGATCCATGTTCGAGCGCGCGTGCTTCACAAGCAGCGAATGTACCTCAATCCAAATCGTAAAAATCGTGCCCCACTTCAGATGGGCCGTATACCCAAAATGTTATACAGAATTGATAATTCTAACCATTTGATTGTTGAATAAAAAACAGAAGAACTAGAACAAAAATATTCAACCGTACCAATCTAACAACCAAATGCAAGCTACTTTCATCTTACACGTAATTAAATTGCCTTTGAGTTTTTAAGTTGTAAGTGAGTTTTATTTGAAAGAAATATAACTCCTAAAATTATGATTTGTAGACCGTACACGTAAAGTATTGCTCATGAAAGATAATTCTAGTTGTGGTATGTAGAAGCACAAGTACAATCACCTTACATATGCCCCAAATCATCCTATTACGTTTCAATGCCTTTTTGGGCTGTTTGATTTTTCATCTCATAGGTAAAATTTGTAAATGTGTAATAATTGCTTACCAGATAATTACATCATAGATGACGGCTGGTAAATATTATAGGGACTTACTGTGATGTATGTGGTTTATCCACACCGTTCATCCTACATGTCAATCTCATTTAGTATGATGAGTCCAAAAATGATGCAGATCTAAAGCTCGAGTGGACCACACCATAGGAAACTGTGATGAAAATCATTCATCCACTGTTAATACTTCTTGAGGATCCTAGATGCTTTGGATGAAGCAATATTTCTGTCCCTTATCCAATGCATGTGTGACTTATGAAGGGTTTAGATGACAAATAAACTTTAATGTAGGTTTGGTGAA
>JAJHSJ010000010.1:17565585-18030511 GCA_021015155.1 Magnolia officinalis | reverse complement strand
CATGCATCAAGGGCCCCACGGTCAGGGATCCCACCTACTACACCGAAGTTGCCGCCAAAATTTCATGATAATATTTCGAGATTTATTAGATGTCGGTGATAACTCCTGAAAAAACCAGGCCAAAGTACCTCGCGCACTAGATACCTGCTGGGACTACTTTCACTTAAATGGGAAAGATGACTTAGCATACATAAAATCCAAGCCGTCCATCGTGCACACCATTCCATTTTGGTGCTTGATGCCAAAATTCAGAATGATTCAACGGTCAAACAAGCCATTCCAAAAGAAACTATACTTAAAACCTCTAAATTCACACATATATATACAACATGTGTTTTGAAATACTATGAATTTTGGATAATTCCTTCGTCATTTTGAGGCCCATTAGATTAATGGATAAGATGACACATAAATATCACAGCAGGTCTTACATAAAACTAAGGGTTGGCGTTCCATCGCAACCAATTTCCGTGGTGTTGCCTACCTAAGTTTTGGGTGATCAGGATCCAATGGTTGAAATGGGCCATAGTACATAAGTGCTTTTTTAAATTAGAATAATAATAATAATAATAATAATAATAATAATAATAATAATAATAATAATAATGGTGTAGTATTTTATAATGATCACTCCCTCGAGAACTAGACCTCTATTTAGATTACATGTGAAGAAGTATTTTCTTGTATTTACTCCTTTAACACCATAGGAGTCTCATGGCTGATAAATAGACACTTAAAAATTTACACATGTGGCAAACATTAACTCAAATCAAACCGTCCAAATTACAGACCCACTAGAGAACGATGGTTATCATCGAAAAGTCCATTCAATCGAACAATCCTAACCTTTGATTGACAGTCTTTTTTTCTATTGAATTGGGGTCATTGGATATTTTTGGCCTTGACCATCAAATCCATGTATCAGCCAGAGAATCAAAATTTTTCTCTTCCATAATCCAAACCACTGAAATTAAGGCCCACCCAAATGCATATATGCACTTGGACAACCATAAATAATGAAAAAAAAAAAAACAAAAACCAAAAAGTACTTAACAATGCAAGATAATGTCATCTTGATAACAAACCCAATTTAGAAAAAAAAAAAAAAAAAAAAAAAAACAATTTCCAAAATCCAATCTCATGCCTATAAATATGGGCATGGTTGTGACAGTAAATTATCTTCTTTGGCTGGTCTCTTAAGCTTATGTAAATCCTTCTCTCTTTTTCTTTCTAGAGATGTGCTAAGCCCAACATGGGAGCCCATCCAAACACCACAACAGATGCCAACGCGGCAACTGTGTTTGAGGTCTTAACCGTACGTCCATCAGCTGAGTCCCATTCTGCAGACGCCCCTTCCTGACCATCTGGCCAATCAGCGGATAAAAAAGGCCAGGGGTCTGATTTTTGTCATGGGATTTAAATGGTGGGACGCATCTGATGGACGGCTTGTATCTCAGATGTGTGGACCACTATTACATGGGTGGCAGATCGATGGCTCCCTTGTGAGTTCGATGTGGGTATGATATGATGGTTTGGTATTTGATTCATTGGTGCAGATGGGATTCTAGGTTTGGAGATTTTATAAGCAAAGATGGCGAATTCCGTGCAAAAATGTACAGTCTGGATGCTATCTTGTCTTCTCTACGCAGGTTTGTGGTTGAAACGAACAAGTTCTGATAGTTTTTTTTTTTTTTTTTTTGTCGATATTCACGTACAGATATTTCTTTCCAGACAGCCTGACACGTGTAGAGCTTTCAATCCGTGCAATAGGTGGGCCACGCTATGGTGGTTACCTTGTAGGATTTGGTGGACTGGTGTGGCCCACCCATCTGTTGATTGATCTGATTTTCATAGCAAGTTGATCATCATCATGGTAATGTGGCTACCTTGTAGGATTTGGTGGACTGGTGTGGCCCACCTAATATGTTGATTGACCTGATTTTCATACCAAGTTGATCATCATGGTGTAGCCCCCTCTAGTATGGAGCTCGGTACTGGTACTGGTCGGTTCTGGAAAAGCTCTGTGGGCCACCATGATGTATGTGTCTTATCTATACTGTCGATCATTTTGAAGGATCATTTTAGGGCATGATACTAAAAATGAGGTAGACCTAAATCTCAGGTAGACCATACCACAGGAAACAGTGGTGATTGAATGCACACCATTAAAAACTTCCTATGGTCCACTGTAAGGTTTATTTGCCATCCAACCTGTTGATTAGGTCATACGGACTTGGATAAAGGGAAAACACAAATATCAGCTTCATCCAAAACTTTCGTGGCCCCAAGAAGTTTTTAATGGTGGGTATTCATTCACCACTTTTTTCTAAGGTGTGGTCCCCTGAGATTTGGATGTGTCTCATTTTTGGGCTGGTATTTAAAAACAATATGGAAAAATGGATGGACGGAGTGGATAAAATACATACTCACGGTGGGCCACGGAACTATTTCCAGCACCGACCATTACCGTTCATCTAAATCCAAAAACCACCCAAATCTACGCCTATCATAGATGAGGGGCAACCAAAACATCAACGGATGGTCGGATTTGTTCCATTGTCAGCCATCAAATGGACGGTCAAAAGTGAAATAGCGCCGATGGTCTCAATCAAACACAACGGTCGGGATTCCGATAGATTTAATTTTCACGTTATGCTCCATTTTAGTCAGGCCCACTACTTGGATGGCTTCGTTCGTTGTACAGAATGCCACACGTATGGTGACTTGTACATGCACGCTTAGCATGCCCCCAAAGTCCAAGGTCTTTCAGTTCAAAGTAGACCATTGCTTGAAATGGCTTCTTAACCGTCCATTTTGAAAGGTTATGATTGTTCGATTGAGAAGATTTCTGGGGCATGGTCCATCTACGATTGTATATCGTGCACAGTGGGTATTTCCTGCCCTAGGGGCACAACTATGTCTACGTCTATCAGTTTTTCCAGCTCATTTTAGGGAATTATTAAAAAAGATGAAGCAGATCTAAATCTCTAAGTGGGCCACAAACAGTGGTTATTGAACACCCACTATTAAAAACTTCCTAAGGCCCACCATAATGTTTATTTGCCATCCAACCGGTTGATAAGATAACAGGACATGGAAGAAGGGAAAACACAAATATCAGACTTGATCCAAAGCCTATGTGATCACATGAAGTTTTTTAAGGTCAATCATCACTTTTTCCTTACGGTATTTTCCACTTGAGATTGGACCATGCCCTAAAATGAGCTGGAATTGGAGTCGTGGATATACAACACTGCCATCAAGGTGGGCCCCACGATCGGGGAAGCACCCATTAGAGCGTTACCAAGGTAACAACTAATCCGCTCCCACTGGGTGGTGACGGCAACACCACCCAGCTAGGTCAGTGGTGTTGGGTACTAGGGGTGTACACACTGGCCTCGGCTTGACTCAACTCGGCCACTAGCTGACCCAGCTTGAACTCGACTCTGCTCGGTTAGCAGCTCGGGCTGGTTTGAGCCGAGTTCGAGCCAAAATCGAGCCTCCATGGCATTTTCAAAATGCGTGCAATGCGCTTTCAATTTCTCACTGTATATAAACAGCAACAAGTATTTTATCAAACACCTTATAGGCCAGTGACATCAAAATCAAGGAAAAGTGATATTTGTTTCATATGCATACCTTCCTTGCCACTAGCCAACACTTCGTTGAGTCATTTCATCAAACATTTGGTGAGTAACATCAATATCAAAGTAACCGAGTCACCGAACTAGTTCAATCCGAGTTCAATTTGAGTTGGGGTTCGATCCGAGTCGAGTCGAGCTTGGGCAAGCTTGAACTTGGTTTGAAATTTATTCGAGCTCAAAAAATCAGCTCAAACTTAGCATCGAACTGAGTTGAACCGAGCTTTTTTGAGTCCAGTCGAGCAAACTAACTCAGTTCATGTACACCCCTATTGGGTACTATGGGGCCCACTAGTGTATGCGTTTTATATCTATGGTATTCATCCATTTTGCTAGCTCATCTTGAGGTATTAGCTAAAAAAACAAAACAGATCTGAAGCTCAAGTAGACTACAACACAGGAAACAATGACACCCACCATTGAAACCTTCCTAGGGCCCACCGTAATGTCTATTTGCCATCCAACCTGTAAAGGTCACAAAGTCCTGAATGAAGGAAAACACAAATATCAGCTTCATCCAAACCTTTTGTAGCCCTGAGAAGTTTTTAACGGTAGGCATTCAATCACCACTGTTTCCTATGGTGTGGTCCACTTAGCTTTTGATCTACTTTATTTTTGGGGTCATACTCTAAAATGAGTTGGAAAAACAGAAGGACAGTGTGGATAGAACACATACATCACCCCCACAGTGCTAACATGCCAACACCACATATGATCACACAAGATCCAGAGCTAAAGTGGTATACTTAGCGAAGTGGAGTGTGTACTAACGTGCAAACCAGGTGTGTGTGTTATATATATATATAAAACCCTGCCCACTCATGTGGGACTCTCACAGACACGTGCCGATCCAAAAAATGCACGAGGGTTCGTATGCATGCAGGGCATCCTAGCCGCAGAATGGTTACAGTTTTCACTTCGACAGTCCATTGCGCATAGCCACCTGTTCTAAGATGGCCAACTGGGCAGTTGATCCAATCCGTTCAGCCAGATTTTTGAACCATAGCCCATTTAAAGTGGGCCCACAATTTGGATTGAAGTACACGCATGCCAGATCAACGGCTGCATTTCGCTGATCTTTGTAACGCGGAGAGTTAATATTTTTGCTGTTTTGATGACGGGGTGTTGTTACAGGGATTGTCGTTGAGGCTTTACACTACGATTATTCAGCAACAATTGAGGCAAGCTTTCTTATTCGGTTCTGATGTAGTTACTCTCTTTCATTTCCTGCCGGCAATACTAGTCGTAGCCCTTGCATCTTACATGGTATGGCCAAAATAGATAGTTTAGGAAGATCCAAACCGTTGGTCTGGTGGCTGTATCCCAGATAATGGGCTACTGGACTTTAATAGCTTCCACATTAATGACGTAGAAACAAACGATTTTTATTTTATTTTATTTTATTTATTATTATTATTATTTTTAAGGGTCTCAGCCAGAATATATATTAGCAATGACCAACATTCAATGGGCTATAAAGATATTTGATAATCACGGTAAATGACTGAAATCCTCCTTGACATATGAGGAGATAACCCTTCATTATATATACACGATAATTACAATTATAAACTCCTATATAATAGGAAAGAATCAAATACAAATAAAGAGCTTATCCCTACAGCTATACAAGCGGATATAAAGCTTCACAGAAAAGGAAGGCAGCACGTATCGGATATTATGCTAACAGAAAGATAACGCAGCACATATCATGGAGAAATTGATTCTCCCTTAGCAGGCTAAATTCACAAAAATCAAGAGGCAGGTATTCCAATCAAGATTCCATGCTATGTGCTCTCAATGAGTGCGTTTGGTTGCACTAAATGTCATGAAATTTCATGTGCAAGATATCATATTTCATGAAATTGGTTGGTGCAACCAAATCCTCCCTAAAGTAGCAAAGGAAATGAGCAATTTCTATATTAACTAAAGAAAAAAAGAAACAGCCCTTATCTGAGCCATAGCATAGTACCTGGTCTCAGCACTAGAACGCCCCATGTCTTGCTTTTCGATCTCCAAGAAATAAAAGCATTGCATAAAAATACATAAAATCCTATGGATGAACACCGATGAAAAGGATCACCTGCCAATCAGTATCTGTATAAGCCATTGGGTGGGAGGCTAATGAAGATGAGATTAAAAAAAACAAATGCTCAATAAAGAGTCCCACAAACTTATCTGATGATATAATGAACACATCATGACAACTGGAAAATCCCCTTTCATCAATGGCTTACCAAAAAAAATAAAAAAAATACAGCTTTGAAAAAAAAAAGAGAAGAAAAAGATCCTTGATACAAGTCCAAAGAGCACAAAGAAGTAAGTTCTAAAAACCCTTGCTCAAATACCAGGTAGGGAAATGGAAGTAGAATGGTTAATTTCTAATTTCTATTAACCAGGAGATGTAAAATAAGAAGCAGGCCCGTTCGGTGGACACCTAAAGATGAGTTCATCTCATTTTTGTTAATCATGATTATGTAATGGATATCATCATGGTTGTTGTTTATCAAGATTATTTTTAATCCTTATTAAAAAGAAATGTGATCTCTAATACTGAATAATATGTTTAAATAAGATGAACTCATCTTTAGGCATTTACCAAGCGGGCCCTAGGATAATCTCAATTACATATAACTGAATACCCTTAGCAGACACATATCTAACATGGTGGAAAATACAATTTTAGCCCCATCAGATCACCAGACTGACCTGATTTTCAGGCCATGCAGGTAGCAAACAACCCATCTCTAACACGCACGCCACATTCGCACATGCGAGTCACATTAGATAGGTGATTGTAATTAATCATCAACCATCTTTTTTTTTCTTTTCTTTTTTTTTTTTTTTTTTTTTTTTTTTTTTTTTTTTTTTTTTTTTAAAACTTTTATTCAGTGTTTGGAAGAACCTCTCAAACCTCAATATGGAGGAGGCATTCTCATCAACCCCCAATTTAACCATGGTCTGAAAGGATGGTCTAGATTTGGCCTGGCCCAGATCGAAGAGAGGGTGTCAAAAGGGGGAAACAGGTTCATCGTGGCCCACAGCAGAAACCAATCAGATGATAGTGTCTCACAGAAGCTTTATTTGTACAAAGACAGGCTCTACACTTTCTCTGGTAATTTTCCTTATTCTATAAAGAGGTACCAACATGTAAAAATCATAACATATACACTGAATAAAGGATGCATAAGCACTCTGTTAGTATGCATATTGTAGATTGAATCATTCCTCAACACGCTAACCTCAATCAGCAGGGATAAGGGTTACATGATGATGATGATGAACTATTCAGCATACAATCCACTGCAAGTGCACTTAGTGGAAACTGCCTGATTAACTGCTTTGGTCTTTTGATGGTTACGACATGGGCACCTTGTATTGTGCCCACTTAGAATTACATTTACGTGTGTAAGCCGAGAAACTTGAGTTTTTTATTGGATGTTTTGTGTTCTTCTTTCAGCTTGGATTCAGGTCAGTGAAGGAAATGTGCCAGTAAATGCAGTTTTCAAAACTGCAACCGGCCTTACAGATGCTGGCACAATCATTGCTAAGGCTGGCTGTTGGTCCATGATTAAAGGAGGATTTACGGTGGATGTCTCCGGTCCAGCTGAACTCTATTTTGAGGTAAGTTCCTTCTTTTCACATATTTTACCATTGTGAATCAACTAGTCAGGACTATTGTAGTCTTCGTGTGATTAATTACGACAATCAGGATGGCATTTTATTATTGTTCTAGACCTAACATCTACTGATTGGACTATCCAAGTGTCCTAATGCACCTAGAAGCTCTATAATTTATACTGCTCTTAGGAACAGAGGATCATTTCTCCGGGAACTGTATATCAAATGATATTGGACTTGTATCATCCTGGGCATGGATATGAATAGTATTCTCAGGTTAGGGTCCATTTCCAGCCAACCAGACCATCAGCTTGAAGCGAGCAACTGTCCATGCCCCAAATCCTACAACACTGGACGATCCAGGCCACTAATCTTGGGTTCTCTTGAATCTAGACCATTGTTGTATTACTCTTTTCCACTATCCACTAGCAGGCCACAAATTGAAAGCTATACAACTTGTCCAACAAGGAGATTTTTTTGGGCATGATTGATCCATATTTCTTTGGGTCATAAAATTCCTCATTTTTAAAGCTTGTCCAACAAATAATTTTCTTTTTTGGCATATTTCTTTGGGTATATGCTAATTCCTCACTTTTAAAGGCAGGTCCCTTCAAATATTTTTCGTTGGAGAATTGAAACCTTTCTAATCAAGGTCAATCCATTCAATTTCTACAGAGCAAATACACAAAAGTGGACATATGGGTGGACAGTGTATCCTTACAACCATTCACCAAAGCGCAATGGAGAGCTCACCAAGAAGAAAGCATTCAAAAGGTATCTCTTCATCTCTATGTTTATCAGTGATGGATTTGCATTTAAAAAGAAAAGAGATATTATCCAGTAATGGACATGTGTCACCAATGTAGAAAGAGCTTCACGCTCCTAGGCCAAACAATCAGCCAAAGAATTAGCCTCTCTAGGGATAAGACAAAAAAAAAAAAAAAAAAAAACCCAGAATACAAAGGAATCACCTCTTAAATGTCACTTACGGTGAACTGAACTGCCGCTTCCATGGAATCAGCATAGACTTAGAAACCCATTAGTGCTCTAGCAATCGCCCTTGAAGATGATCTCAGAACAACCTGCTATTAAACTGAATAGTTTCAGGCAAGTCTTTATCTCTTCCAAAAGGTAAAATTAATTATTCAAAAACAAGAATAACATGATACTCTCCCATACCCCTTATGTGGGAGGAGGTCGTGGTTTGAACCATAGACATGGCATTTGTATGGTGATCCGAACCATTCATTTAGTATGGGGCTCCAGCAGATGGACCGTAGGGCAAAATGAACTTACAATTCCAAAATCATGTAAACAATGTCACACTAAAATCATGGACCACATTTTATAGATTTGTGTATGCCATTTTTAGGGTTAGAATTGTCAGATCACTGTGATTTTTAATATATGATACTCATTATTGTCCCAAATGGAAGATTGGTTGGAGGAATCATACAAACGTATAGAAAGTGTAGAATGAAAGTGACTGATCTTATGCACTTCTAATTATAATGGTCAATACTGGCCACCTCTCAAAACATTCACAGACTGTTGTAATGGTCATAATGGAAATATAACAGGACTTTTCATACATTTCTAGTTAAGGTCTTAAATTATACTGTTTATAATGGTCAGCATTGGAAATCATTATAACTGTCGATAATCACATGATTTTTCTATTTATGTTTTTCTGTCCTAAGAATTAGGGCGTTAATAAGAAATTATTTGGAAAACATTATAACTTCGATAATCACTTAATTTTTCTATTTATTTTTTCTTTTAATTTTTCTATTTATTTTTTCTTTCCTAAGAATTAGGGAGTTAATAAGAAATTATTACAGCTAATGTCACAGAATAACAGCAGTCATAGAAGTACAATAGCAGTTATAATGTCAGCTGAGGAGAAACTAAAATAAGAACCAAAAAAAAAAAAAAAAGACGTAGGATCTACCAACTTGGAAGATTTCTGGGACACCTCCCATTCAAGTTGGGATGCACCATATTGATGGTTTGGATCACCTAATGATGACCCCAGTCGCCAATGTTGGCACATCAGGACACTATTCCTTTTTTTTTTTTTTTTTTTTTTTTTTTTTAATTTATTAAAATCAGCCCCTTATAAGTTCTTAATTATAAAAGCATTGCCCATAGACAAAAGCGCCTAGAGGATGGACGATTGTGATCGGTTGGCCATATCTGCATGTGGGCCAAGGGGTTGATGCACGCTAGTGAACCTGAGTCCCAACTCTGGGGAAATGAACACAATCCAACCTATGCATGCAGGTACGCAAGAGGAAGGCCCGATTCCATGCCCTTGACACTGACGGGAACAGCCTTCCTGGTGCAATGCTCTCTGTCAAGCAAAACCAGGCGAGCTTCCCATTAGGTTGTGCCATCAACAGCAACATCCTCAACTACGCCGCCTACCAGAATTGGTTCGCCTCCCGATTTGCGGTGACTGTCTTCGACAATGAGATGAAATGGTATAGCACAGAGAAGTCCCCTGGCAAGGAAGACTACTCAGTCCCCGATGCCATGGTCGCATTTGCCAAAAGGAACGGCATCTCTGTGAGGGGCCACACCATCCACTGGGATAACCCCTCAGAGCAGCCCTATTGGGTTAAGGCCCTCTCTCTCGATCAGCTGAAGGTAGCAGCATTCAGGAGACTCAACTCAATCGTCTCACGGTATGCAGGCCAGCTCATTGGGTGGGACATCAACAATGAGAATTTGCACTTTTCATTCTATGAGGACAAGTTTGGGCAGAATGCAACAGCGGCATTCTTCCAGAGAGCGCGTCAGCTTGATCCAAAGAAAATAATGTTCATGAATGAATTCAATACAATAGAATACAAAGGAGACCGTAAGGCATCACCCGCCCAGTATCTAGAGAAGCTGAGAGAGATCATGGCCTACCCTGGGAATCAAGGGCCAACAGCGATTGGATTGGAGGGCCATTTTGATGTCCCCAACATTCCTTACATGAGATCTGCCATTGACATTCTTGCTTCAGCAAAGGTGCCCATATGGCTCACAGAGGTGGATGCTGCAAAAGACCCAAAACAGGTAACAACTATTGCATCCCATTGCAACTAAATTTCACACCATGACCTGCTATTTAAACCTGGACAGTCCAATTGACTGATCTGAACTGTCAATTAAATTCGGAACACATTTCTACCAAGCAAAAAATCACACTGATCAGATGATTGAATCCATCTATAATTTGGGATTATTTTCTATAACCATCCTTTTCCCAAGCTAGCCATGGATGAGATGGTTGCAAATGCCTAACAAAGGTAGTTCTTTAGAATCATAGGCAATCGATGATGATCCCTAACAAATAGATGGATCATATGCTTGCGTAGACCTATTTTTATGCAAGTGGTCTTGAGTTCTTGAGCTTCCATATTAGGGTCATTGATTAAATGGTTAATATTTGTTAGATTAGAGTGATGTTTTCATGATAGCCCATGAAATGTGCATTGGACCCAATGAACAGTCTAGATAAATGGATTGGCCTAAGTCTCCCGATGCAACTAGTAGCAGTACTATAACTTATATATTGCTCTGAGAGTAGTGCTGAGCGTTTCTGTTTACATTTCTACATACCAACTTTTTGAAGTGTATACCCTTTTCTCTAGCATATAGCTAGAAAAAGGTGTTTGCATTGAAACATTGGTGTATTTCTCTTTTTCCTCTCACGTCCCTATGCATCTAAAGGTCCTAGCTTACATAATTCCACCATTCTGTGGACACAACTGTGTGGCTGAAACCTTCATTCCTTCGATGATTTTGGCCTCTCGGGGCTTTGTTCAACAGGCACAGTACTTAGAAGAGATCCTGAGAGAGGCCCATGCCCATCCAGCCGTTCAAGGGATCATAGTGTGGGCAGGTTGGAGTCCAGGGAGATGTAACAAGTTGTGCTTAACAGATGACAATTTCAAAAACCTTCCGACAGGAGATGTTGTGGACAAGCTCATCAGCGAGTGGAAATCTTCCAATGTGGTGGGCATCACCGATCACAATGGCTTCTTTGAAGTTCCACTCTTTCATGGAGACTATGACGTGACAATCACACATCCATCTAAGAATACCTCCATGATTCAGACCATGAAGGTGACTCCACAGAGTCTAGAAGAAGAGACAATCTATGTTAAGGTGTATGCATGAAAGCTGTTTGAGCATTTATTTTATTTTTTGAATAAATAGGGGAAATTTTCTCCTTTGGGAACGAAAAAGTTGGTTAAGTACCAACCACCTTCATCCTTAGAAAATATAGAAGATGTGAACGAATGATGGGATTGAGTTTTGCACTTTTTTATAGTTTCTCTACAATTGTTTATGGGTTCTCCTTATCCGTTTCTTTCTAAAGGGCATGTTAAGTCTTGAAGGGCAATGAGAAATAGTGAGGAATCTGTTGACCTGGACTTTTGTTCTCCCCTACATTCTGCCTGCTTTTTGAACCACCCATTTGACATTTGGGACCACTACATGCGAGAATGGGGAAAGGATCTTCAGCAATCAGCACCCTAAGTATAATAAATTTCTCTTTCAAAATAACAGCATTAAGGTCTACTTGGGCCAGGGTCAGTGGCAATGAGGACAAATGAGACACCAACTTTAACGGTATATAACATAATAGGAGTATCCTTTGAAGAATAGTTTTATGTATGCACCAAAAACCAAGTGTACAAACTATCTCCATTGTTGGTCTTTAGAGAAAAAATAAGTGGATAGGCCTAAAGGTACCAATTTGTGATAAAAATTAATCTGATAAACCTTAAGGATTGATATTTTTAGATTATTATTAGAATTTATACCAAAGATTGAAAACCATCATACCTAAGAGGTTAGCATGCAAAGTTAGTAATGACATTATAGAAACAATTGACCCAATTTTGCCAACCCCAATTAGTTGGGCTAAGGCCCATATGATGATGATGACCTGATTTTCATAGACTGGGAAATGTAGTCAGAGGCAACCCAGGCGCACCTAGGGATTTTGGGTCTAGGGCACCTCACATGGACCCCGGACGAGGCATTTCCCTCAGCCATGAGCCTAACGCCTAGCATCTGCATGCACCTAGCAGCATTTGCTGCGGCTCTTTGACCATTTAACATGAGGTACCTTACGAGAACCTTTATTGATTTAGAGAAAACATATGACGGGTCCTATAGAGTTAATTCGGTGGGTGTTGGGAACATGATATTAAAAAACAGTTAGGAAATGGCCATTATGTAACGGTAAAGATGGGATCCATTACATGTAGAGGGGCCATAATGGCTATTCTAAATAAAAGGGCCCGTGATGGGCCAATATAGGGGTGTAACGGGTCAACCCGAGCCCGTAATCATCCAGTATGAGGCCTTTACAGTTTCTTCCTTAAAATTTTATTTGACTTCTTTTCTAAAGGTACCAACTGATCTATTAATAGAAGAGAGTACAAAGGCTGAAATGACAAAGTGGTATTACATCCAAGCTAGAATCAACCCATCATTTGGGTCAAAATCCTTTGTCCAAGAAATCCAACCTATTACATTCATTTTAGCCCTCTTATTTAAATAATTTATATATATATATATATATATTTAAAAAAAAACATTGTTATGGGATTGTAAGGGCAATTATAGACAGTCTCCATGAGGCTTATTGTCACAACCACTGTTACCATTTTTGTATACCTTGGTTAGGAAGGAAAGGAGTTTCAAGAGAATATATTGACATGATTAAGGTAATATATGAGCGAGCCGTAACGAATTTGAGGACCACTATTAGAGAGATAAGTGAGTTTCCAATTACTATAGGCTTGCACCAAGGGTCGGCATTCACTACAAGAAATTGGCCCTTTACCAACGAACTTATTTCCGACGAAATCAATTTTGTCGGTAAACATGACTTTCTCCAACGAAATCATATTTCGTTGGTAAAAGATTCCCGCCACGAAAAAATATGTTCCCATCACCATTTACAACGATGGCCTGGAAACTTTTCGCGACGACATTATGTATCGTCGATGAAAACTATTTTCCCGATGATTATTTTGTCGGTAAATGTAATTTTACCCGACGAACCAAATAGTTCGTCGGCAAAAGATCCCTTGGTGTCCTTTCCGATGACGGAGAGGCTATTTTACCGACGTTATACAACATCGTCGGTAAATGAATTTTTACCGACGAAAAAAATTGTCAGTAAAAAAGCTTTTTACCGATGAAATAGATACATCGTCGGACAAAATGAACGGTGGACATGTTATTTCACTTTATGTGGTTGATCATGGATGTTGAATTGTAATTTTTGTTTTTGGTGTAGCTAATAAGTATATTTAAAAACATATATACGGAGTGGATGGGACTGATAGAGCACGGGTGGGCCCAAATATTTTTGAATCCTTTTACCGACAAATTGTGAAAACTATCACCGACGAAAATTTTCGTCGGTATGATGAAAGGCTTTTCTGCAATTTAGAATACCTCTTGGGCATATGCATCGACAAATTCCTAATTAGGGATTTGCATTGTCGAATCCCTTTTTAGGGATTGCTGCTGTTTATTTCATTCACTATCCATTTGTTTGTCATTGATCTAACGATCGTGATCTTCCCAAGTACATTTGCCCACTTGTACTAACTGATGGCAGAGGAGGACACTACAGGTCCTGCTACAGTGGGCCCCACGATCACCCTTGCCATCCAGTTTTTGGCCTGTGATGGACGACCAAAAATAGGATATAACCAATTGTCCATATGCAACTCCTTGAAATCCACTAATTGGATGGCTTGGTTTTTCTGATGGAGGTGATGTTTGGCGAAATCACCCATCCGTGGTAAGACCCACCGGATGGATGATCTGGATCCTCAAAAGTGGGCCCTAGCCAATTGAAATTAGCAGCATAGTATAATGTTGCATTTCTAATCTTATCATAAGATGTTTGAGCATTTAATATAATTTCTGGTAAGATCGTAATGCTTATATGCTATGGTGATTCTATTACCTCTGCCTTTCTTGTTCTAAATTCTCTGTATAAATCTCTATTGCATAAATCTCCCATTTCATAGATTTATATCATCCGATGATGTCCATTCCTAGCCTTCTTTATTTGCCTCTCCTTCTCTATAATGTTGAGCCTCCATAATTTGTCCCACCTCCATTGGATAATAATTTGACTTAAGCATCACTGTTTGGTTCTTTGCAGACAACGAAATATAACTTCAATCGCATATTGTTCAAACTAGAGATGTTTCAGGAATTACTATTGGATAAGGTAATACAGCTTTCCCTCTTTTCAAGTGGTGAAATTTGAAGGAACATTTAGGTCCTATTTGGAGCCTAAAAATGAGTTCATCATTATGTATTAGAGATCTTGATCTCTAAACTTAATTACTGTTGACATGAACTCACTATGTATTAGAGGTAATGAATTTTTGCTTATTAAGATTATATTCAATCATTTCCCCAAGAAAGATGATCTCTAATACATAATTACGATTAACTAAAATGAGATGAACTCATTTTTAGGTGTCTACTGAATAGGCCCCTAGCTGATTGTCCTACACAAGGTTTGAAATGGCCATATCAGGTATTATATCCTTCACCATTAATATGGGGTTGTATGCCCATATGGTCTATATAGGTTTCTTGTTCATATGGTTCTGGACAATAAAAGCATGTATCAGGTGATATATACTGGTTTCAGATGATACTTTAGACCGTAAAGAGTGGTTTCCTTTATTTAGAATTACTGCAAGGACATATATCAAATGGTTATTCGTTTGGGTTAGTTATATCATCAAAGCCATTTTCAACTGAAATATAAGTTGCTTGTAGCTATTGAAATGTGAGTTCCTTCTCATGATATTACTTTTGGCCTTTGATTTCTTGCTGTTGATACACACCAATTGTGACGCAAGGATGAATGTGATGAGGTCGATCACCGTCTTCCTCAAGAGGATAACTACTCCGAATCCACGGAGCTTCTCTGGACTCCTCATAGAGACTTCTCGAATCCACGAGAAAAGAAAGCAGAAAATATAAATTAATTCTAATAAATTCAAAATTGATTAATCCATAAAAACGAGTTCACAACCCTTTAAATAGGGGTACCAAGCAATGGGAAAGAAATCATAATCAAACTATAACTAAAACTCCTAGAATTGGCGACTTACTATAAATAGTAAACTTACTATTTATAGACGGTCGTGATGTCTACTAGTGCGCAAGGTTTTCGGCCAAAAATAGTAAGTGTCCTATTTGGTTCACCAAATCGTCCTCCTAATTATTGTAAGCTTTTTTCACATTGGGCGCAACTCCTAAAGCCCGACGGATGAAGAGTTATAATCAAACTAAAGCTTACTATTTATAGTAAAAACGAAATTAAAATAGGGAAACGACCGTTGATCCAGGGGTTTTTCGCAATTCCGGGTTGCGCAACCCAGGATAGCAGGGTTGGTTGGCTAAAGTAGCTTGTTCTACCCCAAAATCATATATTTTACGTCAGATAACTCATTCCGATTTGCGAGAAAAGCCCGATCTAAGGTCCGACGGTCCGTGTCACTTCTGTCGTCGACCGGGCCTTTTCTGATCCATCTTGGCCATGAAACTGTCCGCGACCCGCTCTACACTAGTCCCCTCTACTTCAAAAGAACTTGTCCTCGAGTTCTTATCTTGTGCCGGTTCATAATACTCGGTCAGGTCCGCGACGTTGAAGGTCCGTGAGATCGTCATGTGATCTGGAAGATCAACAACATAAGCATTGTCATTGATCTTTTGAATGATTGAGACGGGTCTAATCTTCTTATTTTTCAACTTGTTGTACATCCCGGTCAGAAATCTCTCTTTGCGCAGATGAACCATAACGTGGTCGCTACCTCGAACACTTTTTATCGTTGGTGGTTGTCCGCTTATTCCTTGTACTTCTCGTTCGAGGCATGTAGCTTGGTCTGCACTTCCGCATGGATGCCCATGATCTTGTCTGCCATATGTTTTGCTGTAATGGTCATGCCTGGGTGCTTGGGCAGAGGGACCAAGTCAAGTATGTAGCGAGGCCCTTGTCCGTAGATAATTTGGAATGGTGATTTTCCTGTCGAGCGATTCACCATGTTGTTGAATGCAAACTCTTCTTGAGACAAGGCTAAATTCCACTGCTTAAGTTTTTCTCTTGAAATACAGTGAAAGAGGTTTCCCAACGTATGATTCACAACTTCGGTTTGCCCATCAGCACTGCTAAATTGAAGTCGTGTAACGAATTGAGTCCATAAAGTCCGCCAAAAGTGGCTAATGAACTTCGTGTCACGATCAGAAGTAATGGTCTTGGGGACCCCATGTAGCGGTACGACCTCCCTAAAGAATAGATTCTCCACATGTGTTGCATCGAGGGTCTTCTTGTATGGGATAAAATGTGTCATCTTGGAGAAACGATCTACCACCACGAATACCGAATTCATGCCACGTTGTGTTTGTGGGAGACCAAGTACGAAGTACATTGATAAATCCTCCCAAGGACCGTCAGGCACAGGTAACAGGGCATAGAAGCCTGTATTCTAAGATTGCACATTGGAAGTCTGAAAAACATGACAACGTTATACGTCTTTTCTCACATCACGTACTAATTGTGGCCAGTAATACCGCTCTTCTACAAGAGCTCGCATCTTGTCTCGCCCAAGGTGTCCACCGACGCCACCTCCATGTAGCTCATGAATAATCTGCTCCCTCAGAGAACTTTGGGGGATGCACAATTGATTCCCTTTGAAGAGAAAATCGTCCTATATATGAAGGTCACTGGGGTGACCTTCTTGGCACTTCATCCAAGAATGTTTGAAGTCCTCATCATTGGCATACAGCTCCTTGAGACAGTCGAAACCGACCACCTCGTTACTCATCGTAACAAGTAGTGATGCACGACGGCTAAGCGTATCAGCCACCTTGTTCTGCTGACCTGACTTGTGCTTCAAAACGAACGTGAATTCCTGTAAAAATGCAACCCATCTATCATGCACACGATTCACGTTAGTCTGACTATTAATAAACTTTAATGCTTGATGGTTAGTGTATAGAACAAACTCTCTTTGAATCAGATAATGCCGCCAATGTCGCAGCGCCTGAACAACTGCGTACAGCTCAACCTCATAGTCGACCACTTCTTTCGGGCTTCGCTGAGCTTCTCGCTGTAGAAGGCTACCGGCTTGCCTTCTTGTGATAATACTCCTCCAATTCTAACGTATGAAGCGTCACACTCGACTTAAAACAATTTGTCGAAATTAGGAAACACCAAGATCGGTGTTATAGACAAATGATGCTTGATCTCATGAAAGCTTTTGTCAGCTTTATCGGTCTACTGGAACGGTCCTTTTTTCATGCAATCTGTTATAGGCGTGACTATGGTGCTAAAATTTCGCACAAATCATTGATAGAAAGTCGTCAACCCGTGAAAACTCCTCACCTCATGAATGTTTGTTGGGATCGGCCATTCCCTACTAGCTCGTACCTTTTCATCGTCTACACGAATGCTTGTGGACGTTACAACAAATCTTAAAACTAAAAGGCTGTCAGTTAAAAACTACACTTCTTCAAGTTGAGATACAACTTGTTAATTTGTAGGACTTGCAGCACCTGCCTGAGATGTTTCCTGTGCTTCGTCTCATCTTGGCTATATATCAATATGTCATCAAAATATACTACCACAAATCGGCCAGTAAACGGTTTTAGCACTTGATTTTTCAAACGCATAAAAGTACTTGGTGCATTCGATAGGCCGAAGGGCATGACCAGCCACTCATACAACCCTTCTTTGGTATTGAATGCCGTTTTTCACTCATCACCGGGTCGGATACGAATCTGATGGTACCCGCTCCATAGATTTAGTTTAGAGAACACCTTTGCCCCTTCTAGCATACGAGCATGTCGTCCAACCGTGGTATTGGGAACCGATAATTGATGGTAATTTTGTTGATTGTCCGGCTGCGGACACACATGCGCCAACTTCCATTTTTTTTGGCGTTAATAATGCTGATACGACACATGGACTCATACTCTCTCTCAAGAGACCCTTACAGATCAATTCCTCCACTTTCCCCTGAAGTATCTTACACTCCTTCGGACTCATCCGATAATGAGGGCGGTTGGGCAGGCTAGTCCCAGGGATGAGGTCTATGTGATGTTGAATGTCCCTCATGTGGGGGGAGGGGAGGGCAATCCATCAGGTAAATCCTCAGGCCAGACTTCTTTGAATTCGTTTAGCAATAGTCTTAAACTTGGAGGGATGTTTGAGGGTTCCTCTTCCTCGCCCTTCACCACTACAGCGTATATCTCGCCGGTTTCCTTGGATTCCTCCATGAAATCCCGAATGGTCAAGGGGGAACTCCGCTCCATTTTAGAGGCTTCAGTGTGGTTCTCTGGTGCCATAGGGGCAAGGATTATTTTTCAACTATCCTTGATGAATACGTAGACATTGTCTCATCCCTGATGAGTCGCATTACGGTCCGACTGTCAGGGTCAACCGAGTAGCATGTGGCAAGCTTCCATGTTGACCACGTCACAAAGTATCTGATCCTTATAATTTTTACCAATTGAAAACGCGATAGTGCATTGTTTAGTTACCTTGGTCTCATTCACCTTTTTTATTCAGCCAATTGAGTACGGGGAAGGATGTTTCGTCGTTGGTAGCGGCAACTTGTCCACTATCACTCTTGAGACGATGTTCTCGCTACTACCACTGTCTATGATCACATCACAGACATTTTCGTTGACAATGCACCGAGTACGAAATATATTGTGTTGCTGTGGATGTAATTTCTTTCGTGGGGTATATAGTAATCGCTACACAACTAGAAATTCGCCACGATCCTCGCCCATCACTTCATTGCCACCTGTTATTTCTTCAATAGTTTGTTCATGTTCATCATAGTCATGGTCTTTTTCTGCGGCCTCATCTTCAGTGCCCCCTTCGTTTATAGTCAAGTGTGTTGCGGGATGTTGAGGACAGGTGTTTGATAAGTGGCCTGGCTAGCCACAGCGGTAACAATTGTTCGATCTTGGCCGAGCATAAGGATTCGGAATCCTACTCGGGCCCACTGTTGTGGGAGCTGCACGTTGAGGTCCGGATGAGCCGCTCCCCATATCACGGTTTGCGGTTCTAGGATGTTGAGGAAGTTCTCCTACTGGATCTTTTCCTTGTGCCAGCACTGGATCCTGCGTGGGACCCGTCATGGGGGGTCGAGTTGAAGGATAAGGACAAGCAAGAACTCTTGTAAGTTGTGTTTCTGCCCTACCCGCCAATTGAACTGCTTCATCCATAGTCCCGACTGGGTACATTTGAACTCGGTCTTGAATTGTCGGTCGCAACCCACCTATAAATCGTGCCACCTTCTGTGACTCAGATTCTGACAAATCGTTTCGTGTAGCCAACTGCTGGAATTCATCAGTGTAATCTGTGATGGTTCGATTTTCTTGTTAGCAATTTTGGTATTGCTGGAATAATATCTGCTCATAATCACTAGGGAGAAATCATGATCGAAGAAGACGTCTCATCCGTGACCATGATGAGATGGACGCCTTATTTTGGCGGGCTCGTGAGAGTTGTAATTGTTCCCACCATGCAGAAGCACTAGATTTGAACTTAAACGCTACCAATTTTACCCTTTTATGATCTGGCATGTCCATATAATCAAAATATCTCTCTACTTCGGATAGCCAATTGAAGAAATCTTCTATATGTAATAAACCATTAAAACTAGGAAGTTCAGCCTTACCTCGATAGTCTTTTTCAGCACGATCTAGATGATCGCCTCCATGGATTGGTCGTCGGGCAAAACCCTCATTAAAGTCCTCGTCGCTTGAACTTGAATCATCTGGTGCAGCCTTATGGTTTGTCATTGGTAGTGCTCTACGAAAATTAGGGTTGTGTCGTACAGCAAGCACAGGTAGTGGAGCAACCCTGGGTGGTGGAGCACCATCTAGCGCTCAAGGCAGAAGTAGCGCATCCGTATAACGGTTAAGGGTTACCTGCAGCCCTTGCATGGTTAACTGACTCTCCCAGTGGAAAGCTTCCATTCTTTCCGAAAGATAACGAATCCCCGGATCACCGTCTATAGGATTTTGATTCATACCTTCGTTGTTTGCCATCGGCCCGAGGGGAATCCTTGCTTTGATACCAATTGACGCAGGGATGAACGTGATGAGGTCGATCACCTTCTTCCTCAAGAGGATAACTACTCCGAATCCACGGAGCTTCTCTGGACTCCTCACAGGGACTTCTCGAATCCACGAGAAAAGAAAGCAGAAAATAGAAATTAATTCTAATAAATTCAAAATCGATTAATCCATAAAAACGAGTTCACAACCCTTTAAATAGGGGTACCAAGTAATGGGAAAGAAATCATAATCAAACTACAACTAAAACTCATAGAATCCGCGACTTACTATAAATAGTAAACTTACTATTTATAGATGGTCGTGATGTCTACTAGTGTGCAAGGTTTTCGGCCAAAAATAGTAAGTGTCCTATTTGGCTTCACCAAACCGTTCTCCTAATTATTCTAAAGCTCTTTTCACGTTGGGCGCAACTCCTAAAGCCCGACGGATGAAGAGTTATAATCAAACTAAAACTTACTATTTATAGTAAAAACGATATTAAAATAGGGAAACGACCGTCGATCCAAGGGTTTTTCGCAATTCCGTGCTGCGCAATCCGACATACCAGGGTTGGTTGGTTAAAGTAGCTCGTTCTACCCCAAAATCATATATTTTACGTCAGATAACTCAATCCAGATTGCGAGATATGCTTGATCTAAGGTCCAACGGTCCGGATCACTTCAGTCGTCGACCGGGCCTTTTCTGATCCGTCTTGGCCATGAAACTGTCCGCGACCCGCTCTACATCAAATTGCCACATTTCATATAATAGAAAATTTGGGTTTTTCATGGACGTGGATAAAATGGCAGCTGTTGGCCGTGATGCACACGGTCGGTCCCACCACAAACATGCCCTTCTCCATAAGCATTTTAGATAGACTCAAGTTAAGCCGTCACAATCAGGATTGGACTTTAGGTGAGTCACATGTTAAAAATTTACAATGGACCAATGCCTTTGATTTGGATGGTTTGAATTTGAGATACACGCATGGCGGTTCACACATATTTCAACCGTTGATTGCATTTGATCATTGATTAATATCTGCTAACCTTTACTCTTCTCTCATGAGAAAGACAGATGTAGAAAACATGGCAGCAATTAATCGTTCGTTGAAATGTGAGTAGGTCGAAAAGGGTCACTCTCTTTCAAGAGTTCTACGCTCTTCTTGTGCAATGCCAGAGGGTTCACATTCAGATAGAAATGATTTCAATGGGTACTTAGATCCATGGATATCCAAAATGTCCGACCCGTGAGCTAGATTTTGGCGTGATTGATTAATTGGGTGGGATTCGAGTCGGGTTGGGCATCTAATTGGGCATGTATTTGGCCCGACTACAATCGGGTTGGGCATCTAATTGGGGTAATCAAATGAAAGTGGTAACCTTTAGGCTTAAGGTGGTCCTGGGAAGATATGGGGCCCGCATTGTGTATTTATCACATCCAACCCATCCATCTGATGTGTCCCCTCTGGTTACCTTCAATTACAAAAATCAGCTCGATCCGCAATACCAATGTTAAACAGTCATTGCAATAACATTTCATTAAAGTGAATGTTTATGTCATCTTTACATCTTCTTGTCATGGTGTGCATATTTGGTGTTTTGGTGGTGAAATTTGTGTTCATGGACACATAAGATCTGTGTATTGAAATAAATTCAATGGTGGTCCATTGATCAACATAAAGTGAAACCTTTAGTTATGATTAAATACAAAAATAAAAATAAAAATGAGTTGGCAATGACCATCATCACATGTTTTGTTATAGCTGTAATTGAATTGATTTTGTTTAATCAATTTAGCTATGAAAAAATAGTGAAAGAAATGCATATGGACCAAAATCAGCAGTATATTTTACAAATTAAGAAGAGAGAAATATTGGTGCTATGTTAGTGTAAAATAAAGAAGGGAAAACAAAATAAATAAATAAAAAGGAAAAGATGCTATGCACAGGAATGTAGACCGTGCCTGCTTCTTTTGGGGAGAACAATTTCATGTGCATGATTGACTGATGGGGGACCACGCCTAACTCCAAAATAGAAGGCATGCCGCAATACCATGCTAGAGTACTTAGCATTTACAGTTTATTCAGAGTTGTTATATATAAGAATAAACAACTGAGTTACGAATAGATAAGAGGGCTAAGATTTAATATCATTTTAGGTTTACATTCGGATATTTAAAGTTTTTTTTTTTTTTTTTTTTTTTTTTTTTTTTTTTTTTTTTTATGGGCATGTCTTTGGGACATGATCTATTCTATGTTATTGCTGGATTAAAAGACCATAGAATTTTCATCTCCATAGGGAGTTTGATTTTACATTTTTTATGTTAGATAAGAGGGCTAAGATTTAGTATCATTTTTTTATGGACATTTTACATTTTACTTGTTAGTGTTGAATGCTACCACTTTAAGATGTCTTTGGTTTTTCAGTGAAAGTCTTGTAGTACTATGAGAGCACTGGAGCATTTTTCATAGATGATACTTATATTAGAAGGAACTTTGAGCTACACTTTTAGTGATTTTTCTTCTCAGTATGGGACTATGGGAGTATTCAAGGAAGCGCTGGCAGGGTGTGGTGGATGATACACGGGCGTAGAAAGTTCCAATAAAATAGTCCAGTTTAGATGGATCCTTCTGTCAGGGAATTAATGCCATCTATTTGCATATGCACCCATTTTTTTTTAAATTTTATTTAAAAATAAATAAATTGCGTCAGATGTAACAATCTGTAAATTTAAAATGGACTTATGTAAATCAATGAGAGTGTGCATAAACATCAATTCCCTAGATAGAACGATCCATCTAAACTGCACTGTTTGATTTGAACTACTTGTATGCAGTGTTTTAAATAGCGGTAGCGTGTTGCGTAGTGTTCAACCCTCCATAGCGTGTAGCGAAATAGCGTAGCGTGTAGCGTAAGTTACAAAATACTTCTATTTTTTAATTAATTATATATATATATATATATATATATATTAAATAGTAAAAAAAAAAGCAAAATATATAAATGTCATATTCTTCAGTGGGGCCCACGTGGGCCACACCATAGAAAATAATGCACATCCCACCCCTTCAGGCACCTAAGTGGGGCCCACGTGAGCCATACTGCAGAAAAAAAAAATATAAAGAACAAAAAACCGACAGTAACCGGCATTTTAAAAGGGAAAAAATGAAGAAAAAACTGAAAATACAAATTTATTTTCATTATACATCGAAAAAAAAAAAAAAGTAACGAGTGTACCTATTTTTGTCTTAAGATGAGATTGAATCAGTGAAAACTGCAAATGTTGAAGCTCCACAGCGATCAGTTTGCGTCTAGAAGCAGTTTTTCCAACTCAAGATTGAAAAGTGGGGAGACGAGCAACGTCAGCAATGTCGGTTTGCGCCTGACAACAGATTTTTGATCTCAACATTGAAGGGTGGGGAGAGGAGCAGCGTCGACAACATCGGTTTGGGCCTATAAGAAGATTTTCGATCTCCAGATGGAAGGGTGGGGAGAGGAGCTGCGTCTACTGCGTCGGTTTGAGTCTGGAAGCCCTTTTGAATAGGGTTTATTTATTTATTTTTATTTTTTATTTTAAACTTTAGTTGTGTGTTGCAGTGTGAGTTCACCACTGTTTCATACAGTGAAAAAAAAAAAAAAAAAAACACCAGACAGGTAGCGCACGCTACGTATCCATAGCATACACTACGACCCCTGTAACGTCCGCTAAAGGGGATAAACGCTATTTGTTATGCTACATAGCGATTTTGCTACGCTACGCTACGCTACGTAGTGTACACTACCACTACGCTACAGACGCTACTAAAAACATTGCTTGTATGCTGCATATGCAATTTCATAGTAATTTCTCAGTATTAAACACTAATTCCCTGGATAAAATGATCCATCTAAACTGGATTGTTTGATTTGAACTACTTGTATGTTGTATATGCAATTTGTAAGTAATTTCTCAGTATTAAGCATCAATTCCCTAGATAGAATGATCCATCTAAACTGGACTGTTTGATTTGAACTACTTGTATGTAGCCAATGCAATTTCTAAGAAATTGCATTGTGCAATTTTGAACTCCTTTGTTTTCTATTTTCAATTCTACCCCTACTTTACATAAGACCTCTCACTGTTTATCTCTTTCAACATAAGTAGGATGTAGAAGAATTTCATGATTTTACAAGTATAGATTGCATATGACCACGATTAAGTTTATGACTTCCTGACTATTTATATGATGTTTGTGTTTATATGAATGAAGGTTAGGATGGGTCAAGTTTGGGCTGTGTATGATGACACGATCTATCAAAACCAATTTTGAAATTTATGTGGGTGGCAAGATTTGCTTTAGGTTCTTGAGCTTTTCTTGTTCTGTTTTGTGGTTCCATGTACATGCACAATATCTGAAATGCTTTCTTCCATTCTTCTATTAATAGATCATACAATTTCCATTGTGCTATATGGTTGGTTCTCAGTAGTTCTTTTTTGTGTTTCATTTGGTTTAAGATGCTAAACTTCTTGTGCCTTTTCTTTTTGTTGTTCTATTCTTGAATCAAGTCCGCGGGTGTTCGCCTTGCTGGAATGCATTTAAATTGTAAATAAGCATTTCATTTATGTTGATTAAATGTAATTGTAATTGTATTCAATAATGTTTTTTCACATTTCATTTATTTCCAGATGCTTCTTTTTCTGAGTCTTTATATGGATTGAGGAGGGCAGCGAATGGACTTTTCCTTTTCTGTTGATGCTCTGGAGTTGGACCAGTGCATCAATCTGACTTGTTGATGCTCTAGAGGGTGTTAAACAGGTCAGATTTAGGTGAATTAGAGCTAACTCGATTACAACCCATTAGCAATCAGATCCAATGACCTGGATCCAAATCCAAAATGGATCCTAAATGGGTCTAGACTTAGGCCCTCGTCATACCTGATCCACCCGGTCATGGGGTTGACTCAATATTCCATTGGCAGTTGTACTACACAGGTTTGATGTTTGGCAGTCTAGGATTCAAGAGTAAATGTAGAGCCCAAAAAAAAAAAAAAAAGAACTTGAGCATGAATGTTTTGTTGGATGATCAATGCCACTACAACAAAATAGAGTAACAGCGGCACTTTAGGTGCCTCTTACACCGGCGCTGTGTAAAACAGGGCCCACGGATGAGTTACCGTATATATATTTTAAAAAAAACCTACGGTCATTTCGCTCCCAGACCCCGCGCCTCTCTCTCCATCTGAAAAAAAAAAAAAAACCCCTACAGTCATTTCGCCTTGCATTCTCGACAATACAACGTATCAGAGGGCCATTCACGAATTCATCCTGGTACACAAGCCTACCTTTCCCTTTTCGAACCGCTTCTTATCTCTATATGATGAAAGGTCAAAACCAGAGCTCCCTAATGGCGGTCGAGTACGAGAAATCAAATTCAGCAAATGCATCCACGACCGCTTCCCTCTTCTTGACCTAGCCAGGGTTTTGCATCCACGACCGCTTCCCTCTTCTTGACTAGCCAGGGTTTTCAATACATTGAAATAAAACCCTCTCTCTCTCTCTCTCTCTCTCTCTCTCTCTCTCTCTCTCTCTCTTGTTTTCTCTCTCGCTCGCTCGCTCGCTCGCGTTTCCTGATCTCAAAACCCTAGCTGAAAGCCCTTGGATATGAAGAAATTCGCAAAAACTTTCAAAAGAACCAAAGGAAAGCGCTCTCAGATCTGGTTTTTACGTTCTTTTTAGGGTTTCGGAGCTAGAAAATCCAAGAAAGGTTCGAATCTTTTTGATTCAGGTTGAGGATCTCAGATCTAGACGAAGATGGGAAGTAAAAAGCGAAGGTTGCCCTTGGGTGAATCTCTGCATCTCTGTTCCTCGATTTCCAGAGGACGATCCTCTGACTGTCGATTCTGCCGCGGCAAGGTTTTCTGATGCTGGCGTTACTTCTCCGCTGGCTTCCCGGCTGTCGACGCCATCTACGCCCACGCCGTCTTCTTCTGGCCTTTGGCTGTCGAAGAGTGGAAGTAAATCCTCCAAAGTATGATGTTTTAATCTTTATTTAGTCGGGAAAAAGCTTGAGATTTTTTCCATTGTTTGATTTTATAAGATTCCTGTCATTTCATTATGAGATTGAGTGATGCTCTGAGAAATATAACCTCCCTACCTTCATGGGGAGGTTAGCAACTTCCCCAATGCCTGTAAGTCGCATTTGCCATGTCTAATCATCGATTTGAACCGTTCAATGGTTCATACTGTTGGTGGCAAGCTATGGTATAAAAATCACGGCAATCGGATTATCCTAACCATTCGATTAATAGCTAGATAAATGGACAGTCAAGATTGAGTGGAGAAAGAAAGTAGTTTTGATCATCATCTTGATATGTCTATTCAATAGATCCAATCTGGAGTAGCTTATGATTCCAAAGAAGAACTTTGATTTGATGATTCCAACCCTTCGATCTATGGCTTGTAAGAAATGAATGGCTGTAAAAGATGACCAACATTGAATGGGTTAGGCTCATCCAATCGGCGTGATTTTTTCACCACAGCTTGGCCCCAGTGGTATGAATGAATGAGCAGCCTGGATTGATGAATCTCTTGGGATGTTAGCATTTTATTCTCTGTACTTAGATTTTGCTTCAAGTTAGTAGACGTTTATCTGTTTTTTGTTATATTTATTTTGATATTGTTTGGCTTTTTTTTCTTTTTTTTTCACTGTACACTTCTCTTGCTGAAATGCTATGCTTTTATCAATCTTCTGTAGTTTGAATGATGCTTATTCTTAAAAAGAATGCAAGGTGTTCCAAAAAAAAAAAAAAGGATTCTTATTCTTGATCTGTATTTGCTCTTTTTTGTTTGTAAGACTGTAAATATGTGATGATTTTTAAAATTTTTTTTTTTTTTTTGTTAATTACCTCGTGGAATCAAATTTCTATAATATATCCTTTTTAGTCGAATGGAAGAGGATGGTGCTCGTCCATTGTACAGAATTTTTACACGGTCCCACTTCCATAGGTGGAAACAATGGGACCACCATGTCATGATGAGTCCTCAACTGAGAAAGAAGTGGGGTCACGTCATTGTCTCCTATGTGAGTAATGATAGCTGATTTCTTATAACCGCTCTTTGACTTACGAGCCGCCCTGTAAAGGATTTTCTTGCCAAGCTGATTGAGAATCCCTTTTGCGGTGCATGAGGTAGCGTTGAGCATGTGTGAGATCTGTGCCTTTCATCATGTGGGCCTGGGGCCATTACATGAACTCACCATGTCCCAAATACAGGCTGGAAGGCTCATCAGGCTTTACAGATGGTAATAGACAATGAGGGGTGTCAATGGGCCAGGCTCAGGCCTGAAAAATCAGAACTTTAAATAGGCCCGGACTGCCAGCCCAGACCAAAAGAGTTCAAAATCTGGGCCGTGACCTACCCCAGGCCTGGTCTGTTGACATTCCTATTGACAATGTTCTGTGTTGAATGCAGATGTGCTGCGCACCCGACTAGCCAGTTAGTTCTAAATGTTCATCAGAGTCTGGAGTTGTAGGATTACCATTGACTGCATCTTTCATTTGCAGTGAAGCTGAGATTTATTTATTTGGAGGTTGTATTACATCGTGGAAAGTTGCAAATGGCAAGGACCTCCTTTTTGTTCGACCAAATGCTGTATTCAATGGGCAGAAGCCAATCAGGTTATTCGTGCTTTACATTCTTAAACTTCAATTTGTCTGATTTATTGCTATTACTCTCTGCTGAAGTCTCACATCATATACAATGAGCAACTTGTATTTTGAATTTTGGTTATAGCTATTATATATTGCATAGGCAACATTTCCTCTGTTTATGTTGAAGGGCGGATCTTTCGTACTAACTCTGGGAAGTATACAAACTACATAGCCAGCTTCTGTACTTACATTACATATCGAGCATTTATCAAATTCTTGTAATTATTAAACTGTAATTCTAATGAATTTCTTTTCATTTTTTTCCGAGATTCAAGTACTGATTTGGAAAAAGAGACCGTGCTGTATTATGTGCCATCTTACATGGGCCCATTCAGGGGCCCATTCTTGTAAATTGATGGAATTTTGTTTTATTGACCACAGTAATCTGTAAATATATTTACCTCAGAGAATTAAATAATTTTCTTGTTAAATGCAATCTTCTTTCCTTCATACAAGCATGTGGTCATTGGTGCACCTTCCTCTAGCCTAGTAATCTTGTATTAACCAACCAACTGCTAGACAACAGCATCTTGGCAGACAAATTACTAGCTCAGAATAGTCATTCCTGATCAGTCAATGTTGGTACTGAGAACCTTTTTTCAGAGAACTCTTCAACGTAGTATTTTTGTTACATTGCATTGCTATTTATCATTTTCGTATGTATGTTACCCATGTTAAAATCTGAAACTTTCAAATCATATGACTGAATTGTTGAAATTTTATACGGACATCAGGACTGTCAAACGTTGCCCAAATGACGAGGGGAATGTCGTGAGACTAGTGATCACATTGGGAATTTGGGAGAGATTTTGTTGTATTTTCTGTTTGGATGTGGTATGCTCATGACAAGCAGGCACCTATCTGCTAGTTGGATTTTGATTAACTCGAAGAGATCATTGTATCCCTAGATAATATCCAAGATTATTGTCTTTCTTGGAAGGTTAGAAGCCATATTGCTGCCTTTGGGTATGGCCACAAAGCAGGGCTGAACTCATGGTACCACTTCCTATGATCTGTACTAATGCTCTGGGCTGGCCTAGTTATTTGTTGGTTTTTAACTGAAGAAGCATGAAAAAAAAAATATTTTTTTAAAAGCAATTTGCAGATTGTGAAATAATATCCTAAACCCAACACTTTTTTCAATTTGTGGGAGGTTAGAGTAAACTAGGAAGGATTAGTTTTTACCCCAACATGAGTGTGTGTGTGTTGTAACTGTGGGTATTTTGATTGCAATAATTAAGTTGCAACATGATATTTTAGTTAGCACACTTCATTTCAGATTTACCAAATAATGTTTGCACCTTTTTCATCAATTTACCAAATAACAATTAGAGCAACCACTTCATGTCTGCATGTGTCTTATTTTACATTTGGCTGATTTAGAAGTTTGACAAATTAGATATTTTTAATTTGTTTATTTATTTGCTGTTTCATTTTGTATTTCTTGACTAAATCACCTCTAATATGTATGAACAATTCCTACAGAGTGTTGAAAGTGCCACTTTATTTTTATTTTTTATGAAAATATATTATCTCAAATACACAAAAGTCAAAATTGGGAATCTGTGTGAAATTGGGTTGGCGCATTGGGGGGCCAGCTTCTAATTGAATTCCCATGATCTGCCTTCAATTCAACAAAGGGGTAGCTTTGATGCATTCAGATTCTAATTGTCAAACATCGGGGGGCCAGCTTCTAATTGAATTCCCATGATCTGCCTTCAATTCAACAAAGGGGTAGCTTTGATGCATTCAGATTCTAATTGTCAAACATCGTTTATTGAATATTGTTTTTTTCTTTTTTTTTTTTAGTGGTTGCCAACCGATCTTTTTTCCAAGTGCAGGAATCTGAGTCACAATTCATATAGAGATGCATAGCTAGAGAACTTCCTTGATTGGTTGCCTTGTATAAAACAATGCTTTTATGGATCCTTTCATGATATTCCAGCTATTGTGACAAATTTCAATATTGTTAGTTATCTAGGAGGTTTCAATTTTAGTAACCCTGTGATCTTATTGCCCTTCATAGTTAACCATCATGTCATGTGTAGATTCCTAGTATTTCTTTTAATTGTGTTGTTGACTCTATTGGAAAGGAAAAAGTTGAGGTTTGCTAAATTCACATGGCAGCCCTGCCATCCACATGCAGGCTGTCTGAGTAATAGAGAGTAATTCTATTACTAGAAAGTGTTGAGATGCGAAAGAACATGATTAAGATAGTGATGTTCGAGACTGGTTGTTGGATTTTATCATTTTACTTGGATGGTTTGTTATTATTTTGATGTGAATGTTTGGATGTGTTGTCAAAACAAATTGCAATTATTTGTACTTATAAACTGAAATGACCAAATTGTAATTTCCTTGCTTCTAAATATACACTTCAAGTCATGATGTATTGTTTGGGTGTTGATTATGTCAGAAAAATGAATTTAAAACATTGACTTTTGTTTTCTTAAATTGCAGATTTAGTTGCATAAGCAGGCAATATAAGTACCTTTTCTAGAAAGAAAATCTGCATGTATCGGTATGCAATAGATAAATCTGGATATATCTTCCAAACAAATTCACATGAATACGAGGAAACTATGAACAAACCCACCATATCCTGTAAGCTTTCATGACACATCTTGTTTATTTTCTATTCAGTGTAAACATTGGCCTAATTCTTTGAAAATTTTTGTATCAGGAAACATTGCAAAGGAAGCTGGACCTGTAAGCTTTCTTGTCATTTCTTCTAGGTTTCTCATAATGATGGAGAGCCTCTCCCTGATCCATATGAGTATCGTAGTATAATTGGGGCCTTAAGTATTTTACTCTCACTCAAGTTTATGAATGTAATGTGCTAGTTTATACATTAGCCTACTTTCTCCTGTTTCCATATTGTAATCAATATTCTTCAAGAATCACAATGTTTACGTGTATGGATGCATCTTATTAGGCCGCTCTACTTGCATTAGCTGCTCATGCTTCTGACCCTAGTGAAGCTGCACGTTTGAGATTTCTCACGTCTCCTGCCGGAAAGGTTAGGAATAGTCTCTGGAACTCTAGCATCTTTACTGCTTTTCTAAATGATCTCCTTTTAATATGGAACCTTCTTCTTGATGCAGGATGAATCAAGAAGCCTTCTAGAAGTCATGGCCGAATTTCCTTCAGCCAAGCTGCCTCTTGGAGTTTTCTTTGCAGCGATAGTCCCTCGCTTGCAGCCAAGATATTATTCCAACATCAGTTGGATTCAAACATCAGTTGCCCTGCCCTTTGGAGTTTTTGAGAAGGTTTTGTTAGATGATTCAAACCAGGTTTGTCTCATCTCATCTCATGTCACTTAAGTGTATCCAACATCAATAGAATGCTAATTCTAACATATCGACCTTTAAAACCTTTCCAAAATTATCAGAAATGACATAGGTGATTATCAAGCAAATGCTAGATGTGTATGCCTAGATGAAGGCTTCACTTGGTGAGGCATGCATTTCGTGACAAAGAGGCATGCATAACAAATGATTTCTTGTTTAGAAGCCTGAAATATAACTTCATGTAAGCCATGCACTATCGGTTCATTCCCTCACATTTATGTAACATAGTTTGTTATTCCTCTAACTGATAGCGTTTGCATTTGAGTAGTTTGTTATTCCTCTAACTGATAATGTCTGCATTTGATTATCTTAATATTGGGTCATGTTGTTTGCTTGCAGTCGATCACAATGCATCATCAACATGAGAGATGCATCGGAGTGGACTTCCTTTTTCTCTATCCAGGGTCCATGTACACTGGAGTAGACTTCTACAAGAAGTTGTGTGGAGTGTCTATTATTCAAAGGTGAGCTTTTATGCAAGTATTGAATTTGGATTTTTGGCATAAAAAACTAAGCGAGTATTTTGAGATAAATATGAGATTTTCACTACCTATTCTAATAATAAATGCAAATCCTCTAGCACTAAAACTGTTGAAAAGACTTTTGGCATTTGTACAACAGCCCCTTCTTCACAGGTATGTATTTGCTATTGTGTTTCCAACTGTCTATAAAGAATTGAAATGCTTCCTTAACTCTTGTTAATATGAAAATGGGGAAAGGATAACCTCAGCCTTTTAATCAATTGTGCCTGAATTTAGTCCTACAAGCACTTCAGCCTTTTGACGCCACTCGTGATAGAGTAGACCATATAGAGGATTTGTTTTTATTTATTTATTCGAGACCATTTTTAATTTATCATTTGGCTTAGACTTTATGCAGGGGTGAATCCTTGACTGGCCAAGCTCCAGCAACATAAACTTGAAGTTTCTGACATGGTATGTTGTAGATGTTTTCTTTGTCACAGAGAGGAATGAGAGCACTAATCACTTGATAGTTTTTTGACTTTTTAAGGACAAAGGATCAAAGGATTGATTGTTTTCCATGCATCAATTTGTTGAATGCTACTTTTTGACTCTTTTTTTTTTTTTTTGCCATGTGTGCAGGTGCTAGGAGTATACCATATAGAGGATTTGTTTGTTTATTTATTTATAATTCAAGACCATTTTCAATTTATTGTAATAAATATTATATTTTTTTTATCATATAGTAATATAAATTTTGTGTAATATTCAGTTTTAATTATATTGCAACATTTTTTTGTTTCAAATATTAAAAAAAAATGCAGGTTTCAATAGAATTATATATAATAATATAAAAAAATTACTGGGCCCTCTAATATATGAACAAAGAGCTTTACCGGCGCTTGCCGCAGCGCTTTCATCATATTTGGCGGCGCTTCTGATAGAAATCCAGCGCTCAGCAAAAGCATCGCTGAATCTATAAAGCGCGCTGCAAATGTTTCATGTGCAGCGGCGCTCGTACAAGGGCCGCTAAATCACCTTAGCGCCGCTATAACTTTTAGCGACATACCCTTCCGGCGGCGCTTGACTAGCGCCACTAAAAAGTAATGGCAGCGTTTTTGGGGCTTTTAGCGGCGGTTTTGGCCGCCGATAAAAGTGTATTGTCTTGTAGTGTGCTAACTACATGATTTAAATTTTGTATCATGTTGACATGTCTCGGTGTTAGTGTGAAGGACACTAGTACCAGACAACATTGCTCATATAAAAATAGTTTTTTGGGATTCTTTTATGTTAAATAATTTACTTAAGTAATATATTTTAATAATTATACACACACACACACACACACACACACCCCAACATGTGGACGAAACTAATTTTAAACACCATGTCTGGCATGGAGCATGTGTTGAAGTTACATAGAACCCCATCATTAGCATGGTTAGAACAAGAGCGTTTTATGAAATCAATGACTTTGTTGTAATAATCCAAGAGGATGGATTCATTTAACGATGGCATAGAAACTAGTAATGAAGGAATCATTCCCAAAAGGACATGATGTGTAGCATGATTTTAGAACTTGAAGTGCAAATTTTGGCCACTAAGAATGGCCATTCCAACTGAGGAATTACCTGTTCTCAAGTACCCTTGTTTAAAAAAAAAACTTCCCTCCATTTTTTTTATATTTATATTTTTTAAAAAAATTATTTTTAATCATTAGCACTTGGCGTTATGCATAATCGGTTGGACTTGATGGCTCTAATGAGTCTGTTGTTCTTCAACTTCCAACCTTGGTGACTGTTTGACTTTGCCTTTTGGTAGGTAACTAACTTGGGACCTACAAAACGATACCAGAAGGTAAAATGGAAGAGATAGATGATCACCATCATTGTTATCATCATTGTTGCAAGACATGCGTTCGCACCGTCCCCTAATTGACATAATCTTGTACTCATTTTATACCTATGAAGGCACTTAATTTAATGTTTCTGAATTGGCAGTAGAAATATGAATCCAAGAATTATACATTTGGCACAATATCTATCTTTTTGTGGATAAATTGAATCTGTTTATTCTGTGTGCTCATATCTTTGAGAGGTTTTGTGGTGCAGGTACAAAGCATGGGGTGCTCTTTGGGAAAACAGTTAGCAGAAAGAGATATCATAGTCGCATCCATTGATTACAATTTTTTTGTTATCTTAATTTAAGGTTGTACCATTTTGTTGTCTGATCCAACATATCCACGTACATGTGCACGTACATCAGCGCACACATGCAATCAACATGTTTCATGGTCCACATTTCTATGCAGAAATTTTCCTCAGGGAACCATCAGTGATATGGTGAAGGATGCATCTCAAGGAATCTCGTTTGTATGCAATGGTATTGTTGAATATTGTGAAATATCTCCGCTCTCTGTAAGTTTCTTGTTGAATGAGAACTTAAAGGTTTTGGTTTATGAATACAGAACAGATTTTCATGAATCACATTCCATCTATATGCAGGAATCTTAGCCACAATTCCCTATTTGGGCCTGTATATTGGCAACATATTTATGGATCTGTTGAATCTAAAATAATTGTAAGATTTCAAACAACACTTTTTCTATGTAGGTAAGTAAATGAAAACTCAGGTATCTATATGTAATCTGTTTGGTCTCGATTTTTAGTACTCGTTTTTCTTAGAATCAGAATTTACCCATCGAATTTTTAGGTGATTCCGTTGATATATTATAGTTTGCGATGAGCACTTGTGCCAAGGTGAGATCGGGTTTGTCAATAGTGGAAATAGTATGTTTCTATATTTGCCCTCTACTCATTCGATAAAATGCCTGAAAACGATTTTCTTTGTTAATGGTTGTTGCTAATTGAAGCCCTGCATCAGTCCAACTGAGGATCCTAACTAGCCTTGAACAAATATGAATAAATAAGTAGTTTTGTATTGGTTGGAAATGAATTTCCATTGTACTCATAAGCCTATTCAAGTGGTTTGCTCACTTGCACAAAATCATTTATAACTTAAACTATTTACCACCATCCAAACAACCACTTAGGTATTGATTTATTTCAAGTTTTCAGATAGCCGGCATGGAAACCTAACCGTCTTGTCAGGTTTTGTAGACATCAGTTTGTTAGAATGCAATCCTTTATCCAGACTCCTGTTGGTTTCAAAGCCTATTTTTATTTGTAGGTTTCAATATGAATCTTCATTTCTTGGCTTTTGGTTATGGAAATTGTTAATACAAGTCGTTAAAACCTCAGTTTTAGAAGTCTTACAATTTCATGTCTGCATTTTGTTTGCTGATTCTCACTATATTTTAGCTTCTCTACTTCTTTTTTCCCACTTTCATGAGGCAAATTTCCAGACCTTGCAGAACTTGAACATGTTATCTTACTTGAATTTCTCTATTTTGTTCTTTACAGAGTTTCCAATATCAGTTTTGCAAAGGAGTTGCTCATTGTCACGGCCATGGAGTGCTACACAAGTTACCTTTCGTTGGTTATTCATTCGTCTTCCTTTTCATTTCATTGATTCCATCCTTCTATAAATGTCATTGTACAAAAATATCAAAAATCTGATCCGTTGGAACTGCATGGAATAGAGATTTGAAGCCTCAAAATTTCTTGGTGGACATAGAGAAAGGTATACTAAAGATTGCATTGCAGATCTTGGGCTTGGAAGAGCCTTCACAGTAGAAAAAAAATCTAGGCCCACCACTGGATAAATGTAGAAAAAAATAATCCTAAAACTTATATACTCACGTGGTGTGGCCCACCTGAATTTTGAGATGACCTGATGAATGGTTGGGTAGCATATACACTGCACGATGGGCCCCATAATCCATCTAGAAAATTTCTGTATGTGGTGGGTGTCCCACTCTCCAATGTACCCCCCATTGTTTTTTGTGCAGTCCACCCGAGTTAATCTAGGCCTAACACGGGTGGTTGCCTAGCTATAATGTAGTGGTTTGATGGTGGGCCCCACATAAGCAAAGGGATGTGATTATTCCCCTATTTATTTATTTATTTTTGCTTCTTTACAGGCTCCTTTGGTATAAACTATAAAGGACAGTGAGAACTCCGAATCTATTCCTATCTACGAAGACAAAGATGGAGATTGGATGCTGGTTGGAGATGTTCCTTGGGAGTGACTATTCAATGCATGCCCTCTCTTTCATCTACTCTGTTATGTTATGGGGGGTGGGCCCACCAATGACATCATGATTTGATGGTCGATAATAAGATGGCCCACACTAGATATTATTCTGCCTGGTGGGCCCACACCTCCCTTACAATTGCTAGGTGTTGTGGTCTTGATCATGCATATAGCCAACCATGTGTTCCATGCCTCCCACATGTATCAATTTTGAACTCGAATCCAAATCCCTAAACCCTAAGCCTAAACCTAAACCTAAACCTAAACTCAAAAACCTAAACCTAAACCCGATCCCGAACCCAAACCCGAATTCTTAAACCTAAACCTAAACCTAATCTCAAATCCCTAAACCTAAATCTATAACCCTAACCTAAACTTAAGTCTAAACCTAAACCTATTCTCAAATCCCCAAACATAAACCTACACCTAAACCTAAACCTATAACCTAAACCTTAACCCGATCCCGAACCCGAATTCCTAAACCTAAACCTAAACCTAATCTCAAATCCCTAAACCTAAACCTACACCTACACCTAAACCTATTCTTAAATCCCTAAACCTAAACCTAAACCTATAACCTTAACCTAAACCTAAACTTAAACTTAATTCACTTAACTTAAACCTACACCTAAACCCAAACCTATAACCCTAATCTAAACCTAAACCTAAACTTGAAAACCTAAACCTAAACCCGATGCTGAACACGAATTCCTAAACCTAAATTTAAACCTAAACGTAAACTCGAATCACTAAACCTAAACCTACACCTAATCCTAAACCTATAACCCTAACCTAAACCTAAACCTAAACTTGAAAACCTAATCCTAAACCCGATCTCGAACCCAAACCGAACCTGAATCCCTAAACCTAAACTTAAACCTAAACCTAAGCCTCTTGGATTTAAGTTGTATGTGGGTGTGGATAAAATTTTTTAATTTTATTTATGATTTATTTTATATACGAATATTAAACTTATATATATTTGTGCATGGATGAATGTGGGTTGTATGTGGATGTGGATAGGATTGTTTGTGTATGGATGTATGAAGTTTGTGTTAGGATGGATGTGGATGTGAATATGATGAAAATGTATTGTAACAGGTGTATTTACAGGTGTATATTATGAATTTTTTTCTGAATTTTGAAAATAAATGAAACCAGGAAGAAACAGACTATTACCGACGAAATATTTCGTTAGTAATAGGAGTTGAAAACTTATACCGACGAAATATTTCATAGATACAAATTAATACAAAAATTTATACCAACGATCTATGTATGAGATATATCGACGAATTATTTTGTCGGTAATACACTACAAGAAAGAGGGTTTTTAGTGACGAAACTTTTAGCAACGAAATTTTAAATTCGTAGCTAAAAGTTACTTTTAGCGACGAAAATGTTCGTCGCTAAAGGTTTTTCAATTTTTCAGCAACCCTGAATTTTAGCGATGAACCAAAACCGTCGCCAATAACTTTTCAGTGACGAAAATATTCGTCGCCAAAAGTATTGTAAATTATAAGTTAGCCTCGCCCTTTTTTGCCATGACTTTTAGCGACGAACTAAAACCGTCGCCAATAATAATTTTAGCGATGAAAATGTTCGTCGCTAATAGTGTTAAATGTTTTACCTCATTACATTTGGCACTATTTGTTTGACTTTTAGCGGCGAACCAAAGCCGTCGCCAATAATATATTCAGCGACGAATATTTTCGTTGCCAAAAGTGTTGAAACTATTGACTCTTATTGCCCTGACTTTTAGCGACGAACCAAAACCGTCGCCAATAATAATTTTAGCAATGAAATGTTTCATCGCTTGAAGTGTTGAACCTTCTGACTGTAATTCGCCCGAACTTTTAGCGACGAACCAAAAACGTCGCAAATAATATTTTTAGCGACGAAAATGTGCGTCGCCAAAAGTGTCGAAACTTTTAACTCCATAGATTTGGCACTATTTGGCCCTGACTTTTTAGCGACGAAAATGTTCATCGCCAAAAGGCTGTGAATAGTTTTTGAAAAAAATCTGAGGGTTTACTTTTAGCTACGAAAATTTTTGTAGCTAAAAAAGTGGATGAGACATTTAGCGACAAAAATTTTCGTCGCTAAAGGGTCTCTTTTTTCAAAAATATTCCATCAAAAATTTCATCATATTCTTCTTGATATACACTTGTTATATAATATATTTCATCATATTCATATTCATATTCACTTCCATCTAAACCCAAACTACGTAAATCCATTCAGAGAAACTACATTCATCCAAACACAAACAATCCTACGGAAAAAAAGAAATGAAAAGAGAAAGAACATATGAGAGGTGATCCAGACAAATGAAAAGAAAAACAACCTTAACCTATAACCTACACTTATAGGTTTAGGTTTAGGTTTAGGTTTAGGTTTTAGGTTTAGGTTATAAGTTTAGGTTATAGGTTATAGGTTAAGGTTTAGGTTATAGGTTTTGGTTTAGGTTAAGGTCATAGGTTTTGGTTTAGGTTCTAGGTTTAGGTTTAGGTTTAGGTTTAGGTTTTACTTTATAGGTTTATGTTATAGGTTTTGGTTTTGGTTTTAGGTTTAGGTTTAGGTTATAAGTTTAGGTTAAGGTTTAGGTTATAGGTTTTGGTTTAGGTTATAGGTTTAGGTTTAGGTTTAGGTTTTAGTTTATAGGTTTAGGTTATAGGATTAGGTTTTGGTTTTAGGTTTAGGTTAAGTTTTAGGTTACAGGTTTTGGTTTTTTTAGGTTAAGGTTATAGGTTTTGGTTTAGGTTAAGGTTTTGGTTTTGGGTTTAGGTTAAGGTTATAGGTTTAGGTTATAGGTTAAGGTTATAGGTTTAGGTTAGGTTTAGGTTTCGGTTATAGGTTATAGGTTATAGCTTTGGGAATTGAGAATAGGTTAAGGTTTAGGTTTAGGAAACCGGGTTCGTGTTCGGGATCGGGTTTAGGTTTGGGTTTTCTAGTTTAGGTTTAGATTTAGGTTAGGGAGTCGAGATTAGGATTTGGTGTAGGTTTAGGTTTAGGGATTTGAGAAAAGGTTAAGGTTTAGGTTTAAGAAACCGGGTTGGGTGCGGGATCGGGTTTAGGTTTGGGTTTTCAAGTTTAGGTTTAGATTTAGGTTAGGGAGTCGAGATTAGGATTTGGTGCTAGGTTTAGGTTTAGGGATTTGAGAAAAGGTTAAGGTTTAGGTTTAGGAAATCGAGTTCGAGTTCGGGATCGGGTTTAGGCTTGGGTTTTCATGTTTAGGTTTAGTTTTAGGTTAGGGAGTTGAGATTGGGATTAGGTGTAGGTTTAGGTTTAGGGATTTGAGAACAGGTTAGGTTTAGGTTTAGGACATCGGGTTCGGGTTCGGGATCGGGTTTAGTCTTTGGTTTTTATCATTAGGTTTAGGTTTAGGTTAGGGAGTTGAGATTGAGATTAGGTGTAGGTTTAGGTTTAGGGATTTGAGAATAGGTTAAGGTTTAGGTTTTAGCTTATAGGTTTATGTTATAAGTTTAGGTTTTGGTTTTAGGTTTAGTTTATAGGTTATCGGTAGGGGTGTACACGGGTCGGGCCGAGTCGAACTAGCCTCAGCCCATCCAGGCCCGTTCAACAGCCACACAAGGCTCGAACCCGACCAGGCCTTGTCACCGGGCCAACATCTCCAACTCGAACCGAGCTCGACGCGAGTTTGGGCCGAGTTCGGGCCAGTTTCGAACCTTTGAGTTCGGGCCAGTTTCGAACATGAGTTCGGGACAGTTTCGAACCTTACAACAAGTTCATGAGAAGGGCTTTGACAAGTAATCCGCGTTCCATTACAAGGCCCTCGATCAACGTTTTAGATAGTTGAACTATAGACTCCATAAAAAATCTAACTAGTCAGGTCATTTACATACCTTTGACAAAGCATAAAATAAAATATTTTATATAAATTAAATACAGTCATACACGGGTCGGGCCAGGGCGAGTCGGATTTCGAACCGAGTCGGGTCGAACTGGGAGGTATTCGAACTCGGCCTGAACTCACTTTCGGGCCTGGAAAATTGGCCCGTCCTAACCCAAACTCAGTTCCGGGTTAGGCCAAGTCGGGCTTTTTCGAGCCGGGTCGAGCAAGCTAACCGGGCTAGCCCGGTTTGTGTACACCCCTAGTTATAGGTTATAGGTTATAGGCTAAGGTTTAGGTTATAGATTTTGGTTTAGGTTAAGGTTATAGGTTTTAGTTTAGGTTATATGTTATGATTTAGGTTTAGGTTTAGGTTTTAGTTTATAGGTTTAGGTTATAGGTTTAGGTTTTGGTTTTAGGTTTAGGTTAAGGTTATAAGTTTAGGTTATAGGTTATAGGTTTGGGGTTATAGGTTTAGGTTAAGGGTGTGGTACCTGCAAATACAGATATAAACATGGCCTGTCCAAATGGTCAGGCCCTTCCAATGTTGTCCATAAGAAATGGACAGCTTCATCATGGTCATAACAGTGGTTCCCACCTTCCACGGACCCCTGCTCATCCGGATAGCTCCGACGCACATCCGGGTCTGCTCCGTTAATTTTGAGCAAATACATAAACACGGCTTGTCCAAATGGTCAGACCCCTCTAATGGTGTTCATAGGAAATGGACAGCTTTATCATGGTCATAACAGCGGTTCCCACCTTCCAGGGACCCCCGCTCATGCAGATAGCTCCGACGCACATCCAGGTCTGCTCCATTAATTTCGAGCAAATACATAAACTTACAGTGCTGAAAATTTTCAAGTAAATTGTACGAGGTTTATAGTAATCTTAGAGTGCAGAAAATTTCTAAGTATGTGCATTTCAGTCCGAGTTATTTCTATAATCACGATAGCCTTGAGAGGGTCAATACGAGGGATGAGTTGATTGCAAAAGGGCTTATTAAAACTATATTATGTTATCTTGCCAGACATAATGATTTTAGGACCAGCAAGATAACCTAATATAGTTTTAATCGGCCCTTTCGCAGTCAACCCATCCCTCGTATCAACCCTCCCAAGGCTATCGTGATTAGAGATGGAACTCGGACTAAAATGCACATACTTGAAAATTTTTTGCACTCCAAGATTACTGTAACCCTCGTACAATGTATATTCAATGATGTATATAATACAAAGTATATAACATGAAATGGTACATGAGTGAGACAAGACAAAGTAACCTTTTATATATAAGCCAAAAATTGATAGGTTAAAATTGTCCTATCGAGGAGATTCTTAGGCGTTGTCCATCTCCTGTTGGGACAAACAGGCATGGGTTTGGATTATTGGTCCATGGGCCCCACCTGTCATTGAAAACCAAGGATTAAAATCAGTGTATGGGTTTGGATAATTTGGTTGTGTGTGTGTGTGTGTGTGTGTGTGTGTGTGTGTGTGTGTGTGTGTGTGTGTGACATCAACAGTTCCACAAAAAGAAGGTTGTCATGGTTCATCCACTTGGATACCTTCTTTAGAAATAACTCATAGTTCTTCATATGCTGCGAAAAAAAATAAGGTTTAAGTATTCGTGGTTCAATCCCTATGATTCAAACAATAAGCTTTGATTTTAAGATGAGAGAAGATCATTTACATCTGGTAATATAATCTTAACATTTGATAGCTGAAGGTTCCTGAGGAATGAATGTGAAAAGCTAGCTGATATAACTTCTTCAATAGGATTCTCTAATTGTATTTAACATGCTTAGAGATTTTTCCTCTCCATTGTTATGAACATTATGGAAATTAAACATCAATAGAATTACAACAATTTGGTTGCCTCCTCTTCTATAGACTGAAGGTTTCAAATTCAATTTGAGAAAAAGTGGAACTTGCTGAATTGTCTCGCTGTATAAGTTTTGAGAAATCTGTAGAAACAATAAGAACAAGTCAAGCGACCACTACCAAAAAAATGAGCAAAAGATACAGATTATATTGGTTTTTAGCTACGGATATAAACCGTAGCTATATTGCTACGGATCAAATCCGTAGCAAAAAGATAGCTACACCACTAGAATTGACGGTCCTGTAAGGGACTTTCTGAGGCCCACCCCAATATATGTGTTCTATCTAATCCATCCATCTGTTTTGAAATATAATTTTAGTATATCATCCCATAAAATGAGGTATATCGAAGGCTCAGGTGGACCACACGGTAGGAAAAAATAAAGATTAAATCACACATGATTCCAATGGTGTGGTCCACTTGGGCCTTAAATATATCTCATTTAATTTTGGGATCATTCCCTAAATGTATTTCTAAAAATGAATGGATGGAATGGATAAACCATATGCATCATGGTGGGCCCCACGTAGGTACCCAATCCACGCCCAAAAATAATCGAGCGTGCGCTCGAAACAGAGACGCATGCCCAAAACAATATCGGTCATCTCTCTCTCTCTCTCTCTCTCTCTCTCTCTCTCTCTCTCTCTCTCTCTCTCTCTCTCTCTCGCTGCGCCAAAACAGAGTCTCCCTATTTGCGCACAAAACCCTCTCTCCGTCCCTCTCTCTCTCTCTCTCTCAATCATTCCATTTTTAAAGCCCTAGCATTTTCTCTCACTCGCTATCTCAACGGACTTGAAAAGGTGAGCGATTTCTCCTTTTCTTTTATTGATTTCCTTATGTTTTGCGAATCTTCTCTGATTCTCGACCGAGGATCTTGATTATCAGTGAAGAAATGGGATATTTCTGTCATGATTTTGAAATTTATTGCCTCATTTGCTGCATTTTCTGCGTTTTTGCTCTCGTTTCTCCATTTAGGGTTTTGTTTATGTGGTTAAAATTATTTGATAAAATGCCTCGGCAAGGATGGCTACGTATGTTGCTGATTTTATAAATGGGTTGCAGGTAAAGAAGGGCTTGTAGAAGCCCATGAGCAGGGGCTATAAATGTGGAGGCGGCTGGCTATGAGGCTGGGGTGGGCTTGCAGCTGAGGATGTGGATGAGGCTGGGGCTGCTGCATTTGCATATGAGGAGGATGTTGGAGGTGGGGCTGAGGGGCTTGGCATGGTAGTGGTGTGTATATGTCATCCAATCCATTCTTTAGACTTGCCCCACCAAGATGAAGGGACACCCAAAAATCAACTATTTCAAAACTCAGGTGGGCAACATCACGTGATTTTAGGATTTTTTAGGCATGATTTTACATTGTTCCCTATTGTATGTTTACAGAGAGGAGAATGACTCATAGAATAAGCTTATTCAATAAAGGCCTGTTGTAAAACCAGCCTCTTTGGAAATGTTAATTACTCTGACAGTACAAATGACATAGATGTGTGGCAATGTGAACTATATTTTAAATGGGCCACTCACTATTTTAACCATCCATTTGATAGACATTAAATGGATGGCTAAGATTTCCTTAAACATACCACGCTCCATCTACCATGTGCCTAAAATTTGGATGGTATGGATGGCATTACATGAGTGCCATGTGTGAGGTGGACGAGTGACCACAGATTCTTACAATCCAAAGATCATTAGACTATATACATCTTCTTTGTAGCAATTACGTCACAAGTGATTGGATCCTTATATTCATTTAGCATTTCAAACTCCCATTATGCATTTCACACATATATTTCAAAAAAAAGGGCCCTACACCATAAAATATCATTTATTTCCCAAAATGCCTCTTGACCAGCATTTATACTAGCCAGCCTTTATTTAGATTTTCCAAAAAAATGGTCCATCTTTCATCATTTGATTTTTTATATGATTTTTCTTTGTTTTAATGAATGCAGTAGTTGGCTTCATTTGTAATATTGTTACAAAGGTTTAGCCTCACGAGGATATTTACCGTGTTCAGGGACTTGTAATGATGTTGCTGCCCTGTTCTCAAATTGTTTCACCTGGACCTGTATAAAGCATTTCTATAATTTGTCTAACATTTGTTCTGTTTTCTGTTTGTGCCCAAATGTGAATCTTCCTTAATATATGTTGAGAAATGTGGTTAGAAGGGTTTTACTATAATATGGGTACAATTAGAGACTTATTGGTAATTTTCTAAAGTTTCTTTTAAATATATTAGAAAGGGGACAGAAACATCTTTAGTTTTTTTCCCAAAACTTCTCTTTCTTTTTTTTTTTTTTTCCTTTTTCTTCTCTTCTCCTCTCCTCTTCTTCTTCATCTCCTGATAGGGTTTTATCCTCTATTTCTTCTTAGTACTAGAGTAGGGAAAAACACCTATGATTCTCAAATACGAGTTTCAGTGTTGATTTTGGACAACCATAAATTTGATTTTATCCAATCTTCAAACTCATACCTTTCTCGCTGAAGAGTGGGCAGCAAACCCCACTTCTTGTCAATATGATAGTTAGCTTCTATACCTTTTGCACTAAGAGTATATGGATAAACAGATTTTGGCTCAAGGGATTGAAGTGATTTCTTAGACAAGATCTACATTAGCTGACCAAAGTCAATCTACAGCAGGTCATTATGGTTTCAATGTTTACATCACTACTTGATGGGTTTCTACAAGAATTGACCTTCAAAATTTATTAATATCTGATAGTTATCAGTTTGTGATACTTTCATGACTTGTTTTCATAGTCACATTTTACTGTCTTATACTTCTATGCTTTGCTCTCTCTCTCTCTCTCTCTCTCTCTCTCTCTCTCTCTCTCTCTCTCTCTCTCTCTCAGCAATTGATCTATTTCCAATGCTATAACACTAATTTCTTATTGGATTTTTATAATTTGTTGAATCTTCCCATGACTCTTTAATTTTTGCAGGTTTTTTATTTTTATTTTTATTTTTTATGGTAACAATACAATGTTTGGGTGATGATAAATAAACGAACTAGAAGATTGTCCCAAATGCTGGAAGAAGTTAAAGGGGAAATAAAACCTTATTTTATCGAGCATGTTGCTATCTTGGATGAGGACAGCCGAAAACTGCCAAAGCTCAACGATAACTCTGCGGATTACATCTGAAGAGGCTTAACTGTAAGTCCGTGGTTGGCTTGTTAAAGTTGGCATTCATTCCGATTCACAATAGTTTATGTTTATAACAATGACCTGTAATTAATCTTTTAAACCCACAGCCTCGATGAAATGTTTTAGATGTCAATCAGCATGTGAACAATGTCAAATACATTGGTTGGATTCTCAAGGTAGTTCTCAGACTGGATGTCAATCAACATGTATAAATATAGGCTGGATCATAGGATGGTATATCAATTCCGAATCAATTAATTGAATCATTCATGTTACTGCCTCTGCCTTAAGGCTAACATTTACTGTTTAACAAATCCACATATTTGAGAAATCATACTTCCTCATTGTGAGTTTACTTTCCAATAATTGTTTTATATCATCATTTTGCTCCGTGCTGTAGGCCTTGTGGCAACTCCTATGGGCCATTCCTAGAAAGTCCTCCACCGTAGAGAAGTCTGCTACCAACTTCTCTAATCATAAGAGACTTTCAATACATTTCGTTCAACATAAAGTTGGCATTGTAACCTCCGAGCTCCTCACTCAAGTGAGTGAAGTCGTTGTAAATTGTTGAACTTTCTCTTTTGACAATGATTGATGCTACATATTAGTATCTAAACTTTGTTCATTCTATTTTACTGTTTTCTTCTTCCTTTCTAATCTCGCTTTGAACTATTTGCTTATTTTCCTTGATATCAAGAGTTTTACCTTAATAGAAAAAGTTATTGGCTATTGTTTATTGGAACTCTTTTAGGTTCATAATCGTGTTTCAGTGGTAGAACACTTGGATTGCCTTTGGCCTTCCTTTTTAAGTGTTGAGCTATCTAACATTGCTTCATGTTCCCATTGTTTCCTACTATTTTTATGGCATTTCAGTTGCAAGACTGGAATAACAGATGACAGTTTACACCCCCACTGATTTTCATGCACAAGAAGCAGTGGATGATATTTTTATCTCTCAGGTATTAATTTCTTACATGAGAAGATGAACATGATGTTTGAAGTAGATGTTAGCACAAACTATAGTGGGCCTCATGGATTTGTGCATTCCACCCGAAGCCGGCTACAACTCTTACAGAGGATTCTAGTCCAACATCCTATGGGATTGAGTGTGGGCTTCCCTCCATTGGAGAATATGACAGACATGAAGATACTGTGAGTTGAATTGAATATACTACTATCCTTGCTATATATAACAATGTCAATGGTCTCTTGTTTTGTTCGTTTTATGAAGTACATTGCTTGGCTGATGCATCAGGATACTAAGAAATTGCTTGATTTCTAGTAAAATTCCAAAATTTATTAATGACAACATGAAGAATCTCAAAACCCCGTAAGTTACTTCCTCCGGGCTTTTTACAACACATGGGGTTCATGAATTTCATCTCTCATCAATGCTGACCATGCATTCTTAGGTGAAAAAAAAAAATCCAATTTCGAAATATTTCAATTTTTATGGGGATGATTGGATCTAATGTTTGACAATCCGATTGTTGTGAAGTTGTCCATGGAATGTGGACCTATAATGATTTCAGTTATGATATACTTGTATTCTTTTAGAAATTCCCCAATAATGGCAGACAGCCAAATTTATCTCATTAATTACTCTATGAGTATCCTATAATGATTTTGGTGATTCCCATGTGGGTGGCCGATCGCAGACCGCACTCTAGTCCTGTGAGGGATGATCTGACGGGAGATCTATAAGCTGCTGAGAAATTTCCACCTTCAGTTCTGATGATTCACAAGGCAATACCGCTGATGCTAGTAAATAATTCTAGGCACCATTATTGACTTGTCAAACCCAATCTGTCTTTTGTTTATTTGGGGAATTCATTCATTTTATCTATTTATCTATTTCTCTATTTTATCTAATAGAATATTGGTTATTTGTCAAAAGAGAAGTATTATTGACTGCATGACTTACCCAGAGTCATCCTCAAAGGGCGAGTCAAGTAATTGGGTCTGAATCACTTACACACACTACACTTTCTACCATTTCATCTAATGAGCCGGAGACACTAGTTCCTCGTAGAATTTATGAAGTTTTAAATTTCCTTGGTAAATAATAATGGGAACTTAAAGAAGCTTACATAAATACATTGTAGTCCTACTAACATATAAAATATCAAGTTCTTGATTTAAAATGTAACCTTTTTTACGTTAGAAGTAAAGATTGTATTTTAATAAGTTATTAGCATTACCTACATTTTTATTTTTACTTTATTTGCTATTTCAGTTGGGCCCCAATTCTTTCGTAGGACCTATATCTTTCTTCTTCTATTTTTTGGGATGCTTGGTTGTTATGTTCTTTGGAATGGGCCAACTGTGTTGTTACTTTGCTACACCATAAGGGAGCATGAGTAAGACTAAAAGACACCAAAAAAGTGCTTACATGGCTCAATAGGCAATTTTAACCGATTGCTTCATGAGTGATGATGTCTCATTTTCTTTCGTCCATTACCAATGCTGAGATTTTGAATTTCCTCTTTCATGCTAGTCTTTTTGCTGTTGTTGGGCTGGTGGGCCATCAACGAACCATACAGTCTATTTAGGTGAGCAGTTGTTTGATTCATAAAAATTCATCTATATTTGATACAATGTTATTTCAAACTAAGGAGAATTGCTCCTTGCTTTTGCTAACTAGGGGATTATGATGAGGAAGAATCCGCAGCAAGGGCTTACAATCTGGCCACAATCTGGCCACAATTGCTCCAAAACTCAAGTGGACAACACCACAGGAAACAATGGACGCTTACAATTAAAAAGTTCTTGTGGCCACAAATTTTGAATCAAGCTGATTTATGTGTTTTCCCTTCAACCACGTCCTTGTGACTTTATGGACAGGTTAGAAAACATCACTGTAAGCTTAGGAAGGTTTCAACGGTGGACATTATTCTCTCAATTGTTTCATGTGGTGTGGTCTTTTTTAGCTATGGATCTACCTCATTTTTGGGCTGATTCCTTGAAATAGGCTGGCAAAATGGATGGACAGAATGAATGAAATACACACATAATGGTAGGGCCCACGGAGCTTTGACATCAGCTAGCTGGCTAGTGTTGAGGTCAATAGCCAAACCACGGCTTGTCAATAAGTCGTTGACCTTTCCATTGTATCAAATGAGAAGACATGTACCTACCATCTCAATACCCTTTAGGAATGGACTGTGAACGTGGGACTACACATTGAATAATGCTATATACACTATCTGCCTAACATCCGTCGCACCAAGATTATTGACAGAAACTTGTTGGTTTTTGGATACAATGCAGGCACCATCACAATGGCAGATGGGAAGCAAGGATCGGAAGGGTTTTCGGAAACAAGTACCTCTACCTTGGAACTTACAGTGAGTGTTATTTCTTTAATATCTAATCAATCTTCCCCATTGTTCCAAGAGTTGGACAAGTACCATACAGACTCATCCAGTCAACTCAGATTTTAATACCCAGAGTCACCCCCGATCGGCTAGGGCAATTAGTCAGGCTGATTCACCCCCGACTCAGGTCTAAATTGAGAAAATCTGAGAATCACCAAGCCTTTTAATCATTTTGACAAATATTGTGTGAGTTCACTACACCATAATTGGGAAGCCAAATATACAACAACATGCTCGGTTTGGGCTTCTGCATTTTGTATTGTGTATTTTGTATATTTTTTCTTTATTCTCTTCCTTTGTATATTTTGTATAATTTACAACCTATCAATTGTTGTAATTCCTTTTGTGTAGGTCTTTGGGTACATCAAGTTAGCGAGTTGACTCAGTTAACCTGATGAGATTTTGAGCTGAGTCATCAGGTTCAGATTAAAAAGCCTCAGTTTGGTGTAGGTTTTATGCTACCTTGTTTTCAGATATTATGTCATCAGATTTTATTTTTTTTGCCTTCACCATAATTTCAAGTTTTATGCTATTGATTGAGATTTCTGTTTTTAGATTGCTTTTGATAGCATCCTTTAAGTCTTTATTCTTTGTTTCCTCTATTATGTAGGGGCTATGTTGGAATTCACAGCTCAAGATTCAGAGATTTCATTCTTTCCCATTCACACAGATTAAGCGAATGGAGATGGAACAGAAAGATTGCTCCTTGAAGGTAGATAAACTACTAGAAAGGCATAGTTGGATTGCAGCTGAGAAACAATTATTAGGAAAAAGTGGCACAGATTATGACTTCTCATCTCGTGATCCTCATAAATCAAGGGAGGAGCTTGAGAAACTTCAAGCTGAACAATCTGGGTGTGTGATTAGATTACTTGTTGTGTTGTTTCCTGTGCTTCTTTGTTTTCTTTTCCATGACAATGAAATAGGATGATTCAACACCTAATTGATGTTTGGTTTTGCATTTTTTTTTAAAGAAGAAGGTTAATGGACATGCATCTCAGTTAATCTGATTGATAGCTTTCAGCCTTGAGAAGAGGGTCAAAAAAAAGTTATGGCAATGTTCGAGAAAGCTGAAGATGAATACAATGACTTATTATCTAAGAAAAACATCATTGAGGTATATTGATGTATTTCTCAGCCTATAAAGGATCTCATCTTTTTATTATTATTATTATTATTATTTTTAAATTGAATTTGTTTATGTCTGAAGTTGTTTGTTTACTGTATTCTTCTCTTGCTTAGAATGATAAGTAAAAAATCAAGAAGGTGATTGAAGAGCTTGATGAAAAGAAGGAAACACTAAAAGTTTCTTGGGTGAAAGTGAATAAGTGAGTCAACACTTCTCTGCTCTCATGCTCCAGTTCATATTTTGTGCTTTCTAGTTGAAAATCAAGAATGCCATTTACTTTTGTTGGTATATTTCAACGAAAGAAATTTCCTTTTCGGATTATGTTAGTGTGCGTGATTTCAGCATTTCAGATGGATAAAACTATGACCCAAATTATAGTATCCAGTTTCCTTGGATCCCTGGATCAGACGAATTCGGTGGATCTTGGGGACAGGCCGTGTTTATGTATTTGCTCGAAATTAATGGAGCAGACCCGGATGTGCGTCGGAGCTATCCGGATGAGCGGGGGTCTCTGAAAGGTGGGAACCGCTGTTATGACCATGATGAAGCTGTCCATTTCCTATGGACAACATTGAAAGGGCCTGGCCATTTGGACAGGCCGTGTTCATGTATTTGTTCGAAATTAATGGAGTAGACCCGAATGTGCGTCGGAGCTATCCGGATGAGCGGGGGTCCCTAGAAGGTGGGAATCGCTGACAATGATGAAGCCGTCCATTTCCTATGGACAACATTGGAAGGGCCTGGCCATTTGGACAGGCCGTGTTTATGTATTTGCTCGAAATTAATGGAGCAGACCCGGATGTGCGTCGGAGCTATCTGGATGAGCGGGGGTCCCTGGAAGGTGGGAACCGCTGACCATGATGAAGCTGTCCATTTCCTATGGACAGCATTGGAAGGGCTTGGCCATTTGGACATGCCATGTTTATATCTGTATTTGCAGGGACCACACCCTTAACCTATAACCTAAACCTATTCTCACATCCCAAAACCTATAACTACAACCTAAACCATAACCTAAACCTATAACCTATAACCTAAATGTTGAGGGTCAAATATTACATATTAGACCCCATTTATTACCTGGAGTTACGGGTATGATAGTGTTTAACGCCCGGTTTTAAATGTGTTTTGTTGCAGGATTCAATCAGGAGCGTTGACTGAAAACTGATAGTAAAAGCATGGATTTGGCACTCCGATGTCACAAAAGCAGGGGATGGACTCCAGAGGATCAATATTGAAGAATTTACATACCAGGGATCCGAGGAAATCAAGCCGTTCATATAAAAGAGGCCCGAAACTAGTGCAGAATGCAAGATCACAGGGTTTCCGCCATCCGATCGACACGAGACTTCATACATGGGATGTGGGCTACAAATTAACCATACATATTAAATTTTAGCCATTAGAGATCTCGAGAAGTGGCCCAACAGACAGATCAACCCATAAATTCTCGATTTGGGGCCCACCTGATATCTGGATATGCTCCAATTTTTGTCTCAACCGTTTAAATGATCTGACAAAATGGATAGATGGAGCGAAATTCTCGAAAACATCATAATGGACCCCACGTGAGCATGAGTGGGCATAGTGCACAAGTGCACTAGCCGTGCATGACAAACGAAGAGTCGATCAAACCGACTCTTGACCGAGCTCTTCTTCTTCTTCTCTGTTTCAAACAGCGGACGCACCGCGTCCACTGGTTCCTCTCAGTGGGGCCCACTCCTTGATCGAATCAACAATCTGGACCGTTCATTCGACTCGTGGGGCAACAAATACCCATGCCTAGGTGGCATAATTTCAAGATATTACGAATATTAGTTTTCATTTGTTCAAAAGTAGGACAGACGGCGAAGTGAAAGATCTCATGGGCCACACTGAAACTGCTCCAAAAATCGTCCATTCCTTACGGTTTTTCGAGGGGAATACAATGGACGCAATGGATTACTCTTTCCTCGTCAATCAGTGGGTCGCCGTCCATCACAGAACTGACGCAGAAGCACCGTTCGCAAACAGAGTTGCGGTTTTTGTAGTGGGCCCCATCCATTGTCTGAAAAGATGATTCGAACCGTTCATTCATTTCCTGGGTCAGCAAAAACCCTTGTCTAGTTGACTAAATCTGAAGAAATGAAGCTTTTTGGGATCTCAGCCATTCCATTACAAATGGACGGCAGAAACGATGAATCAATGGGCCGCAATAATAGACATCCAAAGTTGACATTCCCGACTGAAATTTCGATATGAATTAGGTGGATGGAGTGGATCTCTCAAAAGAACAATGGAAATGGGTCCCACCAAGCATCAACACAAAAACACAACGTTTTCTTTTTTTCACCTTCGCAAGCTGTTGCGGTAGATTCCAGCTGCGTTCCGACTACTACACGCACTCCTCTCCATGACCATCTCCGCTGCTTATAAAAGAGAAGAAGAGAGAGAGAGAGGGAGGGGCATCCACGGCTGGAGCTTTGAGACAGGGGATTCGATTCCAAGAGCTGGACGTGGGGCAAAGAGACAGAGTATTGTTTATTTTTATTTCCTTTTCTTTTTCTTGTATTTTGTTTTAAGGGATCCAGCCCATTCATGTTGGGCTGAACCTCTTAGCTAGGGCTAAGAGGTGAAGCTTGTAGCGTGATGGGGGAACCTTTGCTTGTGCCTGTTTATTTAAATTAAACGGATAATGATTTAGTTTATTTAAAGGAATGTTTTTAGTTTTTAATGGCCTGTTGTGACTGAAATTACAATGGGTCTGCAATAGCTTTGAGCATGTTCTTTTCCTTTTGATGTTTATGACGTCAGGAAGCCCTGTTGTTTACCATCGTCTCCTGGACATGGTTGGATGACGGTACCCTTCCTAACCTTCATAAACATGTTGACTGGTTGGTAATTAGTTTAATTTTGTTGTTTGCTTTGTCTCCTGGGCATGGTTTGGTGATGGAATCCATTCTAATTCATATACCTCTCATCTCTTGAAAACTATATCAACATCAGTTCAGTTAATTTCTATGATTCTTTAATCCAGGTATAAGATCTCCCTGATCTCTACAAGTGGATCCTCTGAATCCCTAGTTTCCCTTCTCTGAATTTTCTTCTCAGTTTAGATAAATATTTTACCATTATTCTTCAAATTACACTCAATTTAGATTTCATCTCATTCTATTTCTAGTTCTAGTTGGTTTCAGATTACGTACAGGTTTCAGTCCTTGTGGATTCGACCTCGGTCTTACCGAGATTATTACTACATCACAACCCTATACTTGGGGAGTGAACAAGTTTTTGGCGCCGTTGCCGGCGATTGACGGCTACGTAATTTGAAATTAGTTGGTTTTAGAATTAGATTAAGATTAGGATTTTACTAACTTTTGTTTTAGATTTTTTTTTTTTATTTTTATTTGATTTCTAAAACTAACCTATTTCCTCTTTTGTAGGATTCTTAGATAGAAACTTCTAAATTGGTAATCCCTTCCTAATTTATCTACGTTTTCTTTTTCTAGAATTAAAGATTTTAGTTTTAGAAATTTTCTTATTCTAGGTTTCCTTTTTAGAAACTAATTTTTTTATTTCTATCTTAGAATTTTCTAACTTTAAATTTTTATTTTTAGGAACTAATTTCTTTTGTTTTGTTTTGCAGGATCTTAACATAGGAATTTCTAATCTGGTAACTTCGTTCTAACTTCCCTCCTTTTACTTTTCATGCTGCTGTAGGATTTTTATTTTATTTTAGGAGTAAACTCAGAGTTAGGGTTTCACCATGTATATGCACGAGTGGGAACGTCAGTATGCTGAGACGAATAACCTATTTTGGGATGATGATTATGATAGAAATCAACCAATGTCTCAAAACTATTCTGAAACTATCATCGAGAACCGACCGGAATATAAAGATCCACCGGTTAAGAAGTCCTTACGTGATCATATGCAGGAGAACAATTACACCCCACGGATTAACAAGACAGTACGTGAATGTTGGGGTTATCATAACTATGAGAGTGAGAATTATTATCACTCATCCGAGAAAAAGAAAATAATGCGTGACTATATTATGAGTGATAATATGTATTACCAATCATCAAATTCTCCCACACATGATTCGTATGACTCTAATCAATGGAACCATCAATGTCGGAAAGATGAACCAACAACATGTTATAGTGATAATTCTCTTGGATCCCCTACTTTTGTGAACCAACCGGAAGCGATCCAAGAGGATTCATGTTTTAATCTAGAATCAACCAGCATGTTGCGAAAATGATGAAATCATTAGAGGCAATTGAATCGCACCTCAATAAGAGGAACAAGGCTAGTTCACCCCAGTTACAACCCAGTCCAGAAATACAATGCAATCCTAACTTGCGTTTAGAGAATTCTGGAATTTGGAATGAAGAGTTGAATTGTGCTAATGAGCATATGGTTCAATTCCCCGATGAGTCGATCTCAATGACTGTTCAAAAGAATGGGGAAGAGACATGGTTGTCTTTCAAATACAGTGATGATGACACACCTTCCTTACTTGACACACATGAATTCAATGATGAGGTAGAGGTTAGTTCATTCGAACCTCAACCGAATTTAGGAATAGATTGTAAGGAAAGCGATCCCATCTCAAGTGTGTACTGCACCGAATTGGAAGCTGAGAAGTATTGGGATGAGATTCATGAGAGCACAACCCAAATTCCCCTGGAATCAATCTCAAGTATGGTCCAGGTCAATGCTCAAGAAGCACACGAAGTGATCGGTCATACTGAGCTACTCCACTCACCTAACATGTCTGATTTAAAAGTGGAAAATGAGCTCATTAGAATCGACCCTTCTAACTTCTATGAGACATGTTTGGACCACTCTCTTGAATTGAATGATAATGTGATTCGGGAGAAGGACGAGCTGCTCGCTACGACTCTTGAATTTGAAACCACTCAATTGAGACCACCACCTGAGCTGTACATGTCTGACAGTTCAACGCCTCGATTGAGTAGTTTCAATGAACAAAGTGATCCCATCGATGCTTCCCCTATTGATCTTCAATATGTCTGTGCAGGGCTGGAGCAAGAGAGCATATCTTCATATACTTTTAAGGGTGAGGGAGTCCTTGAGCATCTCATTACAGACTTCAATGAGGAAAATAAGTCCCTCTCAGCTGAAATTTTTGACTCTTTTGATAATTGCTGGGCACACTTTGCAAAGTCAAACGATCCCATGTCAAAAGACAAAGTGGATGCCTTGCAAGACAACATCTCGGTAGTTATTACTGACCGAGAGAACCCTTATTTTGAAGCCCCTTCTTCCCCTGATCCTAAACGTCTACCATTAAAGGAGGAGGAGTTGAAAATTGAACCGAAGTTTGACACTTCGAAATGTGTTGAGGCTACATCACTTTTTGCGAAGTTTTCTAAACTTTATCTACTTGTAGTCTCTGATTCACCATGGGATACTAACGTTGAAACTTCTTCTGTCACAGGTGAATCGTACATACTCTGGTTACCTCAAGCAATACAATGGAAAATTTCTTATGAGGTACATAAGTCTCTCTGGAAAGTCATGCTCCAGGGCACCCAAGCCTTTTGCAAAAAGGGCTTTTGGATGATCTTGTTGAGGAACTTACTGAGGAACTTATCAAGATACTGGCCAGAAGATGAACCTTGCAGCATGAGTAGTTAGTTCAATGTTTGTGGGTAACATTGCTGTAAACCCTCACGAGACTACAACTCGTCCATTAGGGGCAACCTAGGGGTTTAAAGGCTTGTTGCATACGCTAAATGCAATCGAGAGCACCTGCGAAAGTGGTATAGGTAGGAGTTTATTTTTTTATTTTTACTTATGTTGGTTTCTCCTTGCGCTGACTTACTCTCTTCTGATATTTTTTGGAAAAGTCTCTCGATTCGTTATCCAGGTACTATCTTCCCATCACTTCTCTTTTACTTTCGTTGTCCCACATGCATGACATACTTATCTCTTTTACATTGAGGACAATGTAGATTTTAGGTTGGGGTGGGAGATTAGGTAACCTAATCAGTGTTTTTCTTAGTCTTGAGCAAAAATTGTGAAAATTTTTAAAATTTTCTGGAAATTCTTATGAATTTGAAGTGAATTGACGACCATCTTTAATTTAGAATTACAGGATATAGAATGTTAGTGATTTACTACTCTTAGATTCAGTTGCTCGTTAGATTTCACAGTTAAGTTTGAATTATTAATCTATGCTTAACAAGTTGTAAACATTGATTGAGTCATGATTTCACATACCACATCTCGCTTACACATTGAGGTTTCAGTTTGATATTGAAGGGTTAACTTGGTAATCACTAAGCATGGAAGGACCCAGAATGAAAAATTGCCTGTCATGATCTATTGAAGAAAAAGAAAATACAAATGCCTTTGGAAAGGGGTGGGCGAATAATCTTCACCATAGGTTTGCTCCCTATAGGGTGGATTTAATTCCCCATGGATGATATATGAAAAAGGTTTAGGTGTACGGTATTCACCATAGGTTTGCTCCCTATAGGTGAGGATTGGACTCCCCTTCTTGGCGTTACCTTTAATAATAAAAAAAAATAAATAAATAAAAATCAAAGGCTGAAAGAAAGAAAAAAGAATGATCTATGAGGGACCTTTTAGTTTAGGTTTTGGTTGTCCTGAATGCTCTTGTGGTTACCAACGTTATCATGAAATAGAGAATTAAATATTAATGTTGAAAGTCGGGATTACACTCTACACCCATTGAACTCAATGTTTATTATTCTAGTTTATGGATTAATATTTGAACTTGATTATGAAATTCACCGTGCATAAGAGGCCAGGAGAAATTGATAATCAACATTCACGAATCTTAAGATTTCTCATATCTGGATTGTTTTTCAAAATCACTCACTCGGCTTCACAAGAATTATCTCGTAATTCTCAACTTAATTTTCGCATACTTTGCTCGGGACTAGCAAAATGCTGGTTGGGGGTTGTGTTGAGGGTCAAATTTACATATTAGACCCCATTTATTACCTGGAGTTACAGGTATGATACTGTTTAACGCCCGGTTTTAAATGTGTTTTGTTGCAGGATTCAATCAGGAGCGTTGACTGAAAACTGATAGTAAAAGCATGGATTTGGCACTCCGATGTCACAAAAGCAGGGGATGGACTCCAGAGGATCAATATTGAAGAATTTACATACCACGGATCCGAGGAAATCAAGCCGTTCATATAAAAGAGGCCCGAAACTAGTGCAGAATGCAAGATCACAGGGTTTCCGCCATCCGATCGACACGAGACTTCATACATGGGATGTGGGCTACAAATTAACCATACATATTAAATTTTAGCCATTGGAGATCTCGAGAAGTGGCCCAACGGACAGATCAGCCCATAAATTCTCGATTTGGGGCCCACCTGATATCTGGATATGCTCCAATTTTTGTCTCAACCGTTTAAATGATCTGACAAAATGGATAGATGGAGCGGATTTCTCGAAAACATCATAATGGAGCCCACGTGAGCATGAGTGTGCATAGTGCACAAGTGCACTAGCCGTTCATGACAAACGAAGAGTCGGTCAAACCGACTCTTGACCGAGCTCTTCTTCTCCTTCTCTGTTTCAAACAGCGGACGCACCGCGTCCGCTGGTTCCTATCAGTGGGGCCCACTCCTTGATCGAATCAACAATCTGGACCGTTCATTCGACTCGTGGGGCAACAAATACCCATGCCTAGGTGGCATAATTTCAAGATATTACGAATATTGGTTTTCATTTGTTCAAAAGTAGGACGGACAGCGAAGTGAAAGATCTCATGGGCCACACTGAAACTGCTCCAAAAATCGTCCATTCCTTACGGTTTTTCGAGGGGAATACAATGGACGTAATGGATTACTCTTTGCTCGTCAATCAGTGGGCCACCGTCCATCACAGAACTGACGCAGAAGCACCATTCGCAAACAGAGTTGCGGTTTTTGTAGTGGGCCCCATCCATTGTCTGAAAAGATGATCTGAACCGTTCATTCGTTTCCTGGGTCAGCCAAAACCCTTGTCTAGTTGACTAAATCTGAAGAAATGAAACTTTTTGGGATCTCAGCCATTCCATTACAAATGGACGGCAGAAACGATGAATCAGTGGGCCGCAATAATAGACATCCAAAGTTGACATTCCCGACTGAAATTTCGATATGAATTAGGTGGATGGAGTGGATCTCTCAAAAGAACAATGGAAATGGGTCCCACCAAGCATCAGCACAAAAACGCAACGTTTTCTTTTTTTTCACCTTCGCAAGCTGTTGTGGAAGATTCCAGCTGCGTTCCGACTACTACACGCACTCCTCTCCATGACCATCTCCGTTGCTTATAAAAGAGAAGAAGAGAGAGAGAGGGAGGGGCATCCACGGCTGGAGCTTTGAGACAGGGGATTCGATTCCAAGAGCTGGACGTGGGGCAAAGAGACAGAGTATTGTTTATTTTTATTTCCTTTTCTTTTTCTTGTATTTTGTTTTAAGGGATCCAGCCCATTCATGTTGGGCTGAACCTCTTAGCTAGGGCTAAGAGGTGAAGCTTGTAGCGTGATGGGGGAACCTTTGCTTGTGCCTGTTTATTTAAATTAAACGGATAATGATTTAGTTTATTTAAAGGAATGTTTTTAGTTTTTAATGGCCTGTTGTGATTGAAATTACAATGGGTCTGCAATAGCTTTGAGCATGTTTTTTTCCTTTTGATGTTTATGACGTCAGGAAGCCCTGTTGTTTACCATCATCTCCTGGGCATGGTTGGATGACGGTACCCTTCCTAACCTTCATAAACATGTTGACTGGTTGGTAATTAGTTTAATTCTGTTGTTTGCTTTGTCTCCTGGGCATGGTTTGGTGATGGAATCCATTCTAATTCATATACCTCTCATCTCTTGAAAACTATATCAACATCAGTTCAGTTAATTTCTATGATTCTTTAATCCAGGTATAAGATCTCCCTGATCTCTACAAGTGGATCCTCTGAATCCCTAGTTTCCCTTCTCTGAATTTTCTTCTCAGTTTAGATAAATATTTTACCATTATTCTTCAAATTACACTCAATTTAGATTTCATCTTATTCTATTTCTAGTTCTAGTTGGTTTCAGATTACGTACAGGTTTCAGTCCTTGTGGATTCGACCTCGGTCTTACCGAGATTATTACTACATCACAACCCTATACTTGGGGAGTGAACACTAAACCTATAACCTAAACTCAATTCTCTAAACTTTAACCTACAACCTAACCTATTCTCAAATCCCTAAACCTAAACCTACACCTAATCCTAATCTTAACTCTCTAACCTAAACCTAAACCTAAACTTGAAAACCCAAACCTAAACCCGATACCGAACACGAACCCGATTTCCTAAACCTAAACCTTAAACTATTCTCAATTCCCGAAACCTATAGCTTATAACCTGAACCTAAACCTATAACCTAAAACCTAAACCAAAACCAAAACCTATAACCTAAATCCAAACCCATTCCCTAAACCTAAACCTTAATCTAAACCTATAACCTATAACCTAAATCAAAACCTAAACCTAAACCTATAACCTAAACCAAAACCAAAACCTATAGCCTAAACCTGAACTCATTCTCAAATCCAAAAACCTATAACCTTAACCTAAACCTTAACCTAAACTTGAAAACCCAAACTTAAACCTAAACTTGAAAACCCAACCTAATCTCAACTCCCTAACCTAAACCTAAACCTAAACTTGAAAACCCAATCTAAAACCCAATCCCGAACCTGAACCCGATTTCCAAAACCTAAACCATAACCCATTCTTAAATCCTATAACCTAAACCTATAACCTATATCCTAAACCAAAACCTATAACCTAAACCAAAACCAAAACCTATAGCCTAAACCTAAATCAGAACCTATAACCTAAACCTAAACCTAAACCTATAACCTATAACCTATAACCTAAATTAAAACCTAAACCAAAACCTATAACCTAAACCAAAACCAAAACTTATAACCTAAACCCGAACCCATTCTCAAATCCAAAAACCTATAACCTAAACCTAAACCTTAACCTAAACTTGAAAACCCAAACTTAAACCTAAACTTGAAAACCCAACCTAATCTCAACTCCCTAACCTAAACCTAAACCTAAACTTGAAAACCCAAACTAAACCCGATCCCGAACCCGAACCTGATTTCCTAAACCTAAACCTTAAACTATTCTCAATTCCCTAAATCTATAACCTAAACCTAAAACTTAAACCTAAATCTAAACCAAAACCTATAACCTAAACCAAAACGTATAACCTAAACCTTAACCTAAATGTATTCTCAAATCCCTAAACCTAAACCTACACCTAATCCTAATCTCAACTCCCTAACCTAAACCTAAACTTGAAAACCCAAACCTAAACCCGATCTTGAACCCGAACCCGATTTCCTAAACCTAAACCTTAACTTATTCTCAATTCCCTAAACCTTAACCTAAATGTATTCTCAAATCCCTAAACCTAAACCTACACCTAATCCTAATCTCAACTCCCTAACCTAAACCTAAACCTAAACTTGAAAACCCAATCTTAAACCAGATCCCGAACCTGAACCCGATTTCTTAAACCTAAACCTTAACCTATTCTCAATTCTCTAAACCTTAACCTAAATGTATTCTCAAATCCCTAAGCCTAAACCTACACCTAATCCTAATCTCAACTCCCTAACCTTAACCTAAACCTAAACTTGAAAACCCAAACCTAAACCCGATCCTGAACCCGGATCCAATTTCCTAAACCTAAACCTTAACCTATTCTCAATTCCCTAAACCTTAACCTAAATGTATTCTCAAATCCCTAAACCTATACCTATACCTAATCCTAATCTCAACTCCCTAACCTAAACCTAAACCTAAACTTGAAAACCCAAACCTAAACCCGATCGCGAACCCGAACCCGATTTCCTAAACCTAAACCTTAAACTATTCTCAATTCCCTAAATCTATAACCTAAACCTAAACCTAAATCAAAACCTATAACCTTAACCTAAACCAAAACCTATAACCTAAACCTTAACCTAAATGTATTCTCAAATCCCTAAACCTAAACCTACACCTAATCCTAATCTCAACTCCCTAACTTAAACCTAAACCTAAACTTGAAAACCCAAACCTAAACCTGATCCCGAACCCGAATCCGATTTTTTAAACCTAAACCTTAACCTATTCTCAATTCCCTAAACCTTAACCTAAATGTATTCTCAAATCCCTAAACCTAAACCTACACCTAATCCTAATCTCAACTCTCTAACCTAAACCTAAACCTAAACTTGAAAACCCAAACCTAAACCCGATCTTGAACCCTAACCGGATTTCCTAAACCTAAACCTTAACCTATTCTCAATTCCTTAAACCTTAACCTAAATGTATTCTCAAATCCCAAAACCTAAACCTAAACCTAATCTTAATCTCAACTCCCTAACCTAAACCTAAACCTAAACTTGAAAACCCAAACCTAAACCCGATCCCGAACCCGAACCCAATTTCCTAAACCTAAACCTAAATGTATTCTCAAATCCCTAAACCTAAACCTACACCTAATCCTAATCTCAACTCCTTAACCTAAACCTAAACCTAAACTTGAAAACCCAAACCTAAACCCGATCCTAAACCCGAACCCGATTTCCTAAACTTATAAACTAAACCTTAACCTATAACTTATAACCGATAACCTAACCTATGGATTTTGCTATAGTTTAGAAGATTTGTAGGTACATTTTTTATTTCTTTATATATAATTGTTTTTCTCCAGCTCTTTTTTTTTGTCTTTCTTCCTTTTGAGATGTGTACAAAAGCATGCTTGTTTGATTGTGTCTACAGTTGTTGTTTTATACAGGCTGACAAGCTAAAGAAGTCAGTGGATGATGAAATTCATTTTCTCAAGGGAAGGGTTTTAAAACTTGAAAGTAATCTTGTGTCGAAGTCTACAAAAGTTACATATGCAGTTTCAAGGAAAGAAGAAGCTCTGTCTTCTGTGTTTACTGAACTTGGCCGTCTGAAGAAAGAAAATTCTGTAAAAGCACGAGCATTATTTAATGCATGAGGGCACGCCTTACTTGTAATTCTTTTGATAGGTTGAGCAAAGTGAAGTATTGTTTATTTAGAAATGTGAATGTAAGATGCATTGTAGATTTGATTGTTATTGTAATAAATGTATCATTTTTTTTTCTCTGATTACATTAAGCTTATACGAGTTATCAATCATAGCAGGTTCTTGTAATGGAAACAGGAAAAATAGCTATGAAATATAATCTGTAGCAAAGCTACAGCTTTTCGCCGTAGCTATTGCTATCTATTGCTACGGATTATATCCGTAGCTATTGGTATCTATAGCTACGGATTATATCTGTAGCTCTCCGTATGTAGTGCTGCAAATACCGTAGATATTGGTATCTATTGCTATAGATATAATCCGTAGCTATTGGTATCTATTGCTATGAATATAATCTGTAGCTATTGGTGTATATTGCTACGGATATAATCCGTAGCTATTGGTATCTATTGCTACGGATATAATCCGTAGCTATTGGTGTATATTGCTACGGATATTATCCGATGCGTAGCTAATTGTATATATTGCTACGGATATTGTCCGTAGCTAGACCTTTAGCTACCCCACCAATTGCGACGGACGTAATACGGACTAGATCCGTAGCAAAAGCCCTTTTGCTACGGATCTAGTCCGTAGCCTTTGCCCATTTTTCTTGTAGTGGACCATACACAGTCGGGTGATGTGAATGATAATGACGACAATGATGTTGGCATTTGTATGTATGCATGAACTAGTATGTACCTCAAGAAGTCCGATGATGATTTGGAATTTGTCTTGAATCCATTGCATGTAAACAACTTGATATCAGTCCTAAAGAGATAGTGGTCGACCATTGTCTGTGCTCATGTTCATACTGAAACAACCATTTCAGTAGAAACTTTGATGCAATAGATGTTACTACTATTTTCTTATGGTCATTCTTACGAATGGAAACCATGTGTATAACAACTCAAAAACCCACCACTCCAAAACACCTGGTTTCACATGTCTGCATGTATATATGTATGTATGTATGTATGTTTAAACAAAATTAAAACTCACCTTGCTCCCTTGATTCCATACATATACACACATGCATATATGTATATCTGCATATACCTAAGATGTATGTACGTATGTAAACAAGCATCATTTCAAAAGCTGAAAACCATGTAGAGAACACCAAAAACCATTTTAAAACAACAAACTCACCTCTCTCACCTTTCATCTTAAAAACCCACCATTCCAAATCTCACCTTCCTTTCTTCTTCCATACAAACACACATGTATGCATGTATATGGTATATATGTATGTACTCATCCACACATCATTTCCAAAGCTGAAACCATGTACACAACAACAAAGACCACTTCAAAAAACCAAACCAATATCTTTTACCATCTCAACTCAAAAACCCATCACCCCAAATCTCACCTTCTTCTTTGTGTCTACACAAACACACATGTATACATGTATATGTATGTATGTGTACAAAAATCACTTCAGAGGCTACAACCCATGTGTACAGAAACAAAAATCACATCTCTTAGCATCTCAACTCAATAATTTTTTTTTTTTAAATGGAAGTGAAAAAAAAAAAAAAAAACATGATCTATTTGCGTCCACAAAGAAAAAACATTTTCTCATTTTAATCTTTCGAAATGCAGACCCTATCTCTAGATCTAGCAAATCCCAATGAAAAAGGGAAAATAATATACATAGAAACGAATTGAAACGCCTTAGGAACCACTGAAACAGATCTCAAGTGTTTGTTGTGAATTAAGTTCAACAAATGTTTATAGCAAACAGCTCAATCATCAGAAAAAAGGACCACCTAGCTAGCAACGAGATCTAGATGTATATAACATTTTAATGGACAATGTATGGGCCAAAGGTGAGAGATATTGAAAATATCAGAGTTGGCTGAAGAATAGAACAACACTGATTGCCACATGGTATTAACTTACAACCATGACAGATCATCTAAATCAGCTGATTACATGGGTAAAATACCCATAATCATACCATGATGGTTTTGTTGTGGGCACTCATGTTCATACCCATTAGTACATTGGTGCACCCATTGGGGTGTCAGGTATCAATTAATGATTTGAGATAAAATAAAAAATAAAAAATAAAAAATTATACCCACTAAATGAGTAGTTTTGACTTAACACACATGTGCCAATCAAATCAATTTGTGAAGATATTGTCAATCCATGCTTCATGAAAACAATACTACATGATTATAACATAAACACGTGCACTTCAACATGGGCAAATGGACTTGTTAGAGTGATTCATGATGCACCCCACAGGACACACATGCATTATAATCATTTTGATAAAATCCAGTAGTAAATTTTACTTATTAAAAATTGCACATGGTAATTCATGGTGATTACATTTTTTTTTTTTTTTTTTTGTACCCAGGCTAAGTCAGTTAGGTTGGGCTGGTCCTAAATTTTATTTTATTTTTCTTCTTTTTGTACCCGGGCTAAGCCCTAATGTGATAGGTCCATCTAGGCTTTGGCAGGGCTCAACAATTCTTGGACCTTACGTGTCCAAAAAAAAAAAGGACCAAACCTAGCTTGGTTGGGCCCAAACCTAGTCCATTGTCAAACCTACTTGTAGGACCATCTCCCACTCAATTTAGTTTTACATGTGAAAATTGTGCAACTAGTTGGGTGTTGGGGTTACTGTTACATGTGTATGCATCCAACTCATCCAGCCCCTGTCATAAAAATAGGACACTCCAAAAGTCATGCCAATACAATCATCAGGTGGGCCATACCATAGAAAACAATAACCAATGCAGACATTAAAATATCACAAGCAACCAGTGACAATCCTTAATCTGAGCCCACCAGTTCTCCATGGACACTCATATCCTGCCCTCAATAGTTTTTTTATTAACTCCAAACAAACAACACACATAAAAATTATGTCCCAACAGTAAACACCTCAAATCCCCACAAATTCAAGCCACCCGAAATGGTGGGGGTGACATTGTCGGCTATGGAAGATGTTGTATGTATCATGATATAGGCACCAAAAGTTTCCTCCACATGACGATTTTCAAAGGAATGTAGATGACGATTTTCAAAGGAATTGTTTAATGGCAGCTTATACTGCAAATTTTCAAAGGCTCTTAAAGAAATCAACTGTGAAACTACAAATGCAAAAAGAAGAAGAAGAAGAAGAAGATCCAAACGACGAAAAAGAAAACCACAAAATTGCATGAATGAAGCGTCCCTAAATCCCTAAATCCCTAAATCCCCAAATCCCTAAATCCCCGAATCATTTCAATCGGTATCGAGATTGAGAGAGATTGAGAGAGAGAGAGAGAGAGAGAGAGAGAGAGAGGAGAGAGAGAGAGAGAGAGATACCTATTTGAGTTGGAGCCACGATCATGGTCAGCCGAGCTTTAGAGGATGCGTGGAGAGAGGGCGCGGTGGAGAGAGAGAGAGCACCGAGAGAGACAGAGACAGAGGGCGCGGTGGAGAGAGGGTGCGGTGGAGAGACGACCGAGAGAGAGAGAGAGAGAGAGAGAGAGAGAGAGAGAGAGAGAGAGAGAGAGATAGAGAGAGAGAGGACAGAGATGGTGTGAGAGTGAGAGAGGGCAGAGAGTGAGAGAGATTTCAAGTCTCTCTCATGCACGACGGGGTGCAGGTCACGTGGTCGGTGCTCTATGGGCCCCCCCATGATGCATGTGTTTCATCTCTGCCGTCCATCTATTCTTCCATTTCATTTTATGGTATGAGACAAAAAATGAGGTAAATCCCAATCTCAAGTGGACCACATTATAGGAAACAGTGTTGAATGAGCTTCGACCATTAAAAACCTTTTGGGGGTCATATAAAGTTTTGGATCAATTTGATATTTTTTTTCCCTTCATCTGGGCCTATATGCCCTAATCAACAGATTGGATGTTAAATAAAAAGTACAGTGGGCCTTAGGAGGGTTTTAATGGTGGATATCTAGTCACCATTGTTGTCATGTGGTGTGGTTCACCTAAGATTTATATCCCTCTCATTTTTGGCGTCAAGCCTTAATATATTTGTAAGAACAGATGGACAGCATGGATGAAACACATACATCATGGTGGGACCCATAGAGCGCCGACCAACATGCAATAAGTTTTGTTGGCCCCACTATGATGTATTTGTTATATCCACACCGTCCATCCATTTTGAGATATCATTTTACGTCATGAGCGAAAGAATGAGTCAGATAAAAATCTGTAGTGGACCCCATGAGATTGCATGTTAGGACTGAGTTTGAATCCTACCAAGTAGGTGGAAGGTCCTAAAATCTTGTAATCAGGCCCATCCGAATGAAATCGGGACCATCCAAACTGTTTGACTGGTGGGCCCCAAATGACCCTTTTCATTATACATGTGTATTTAAATGCAATGAAAAGAAAAAAAAAGCAATAGAAAACATATCACATTTGAATGGAATAGAAAGAAAAAGCTATAGAAAACATACCACTACAGATTTTCGGTGGAACACAGGATTGCCGCCCATGTGACTTTCATGTGTTTTTATAACACTTTAAAAATCCTGGGACTCACCAAGATGAATATGACATATCCATGCCTTTTCATTTTTTCCACAAGATCATGGGCATAAGGGCCGGGCAGATTGGAAGGGATTGGATGGTATTGGAAGGGATTGGAAGTTAAATCCCGGGATTGGCCGGTTGTGCTAAATGGACTGGGTGACCTGATCCCGGGATATAGCAATCCCATGGATCTTAAGACAATCCACTGACAACATCATTACCTGTAGGGCCTGTTTGGCCGGGCAGATCCCATGGTATTAGGAGGGATGGGATCAATTTTAAGGTACTAATGGTGGTGTCAGTGGATTGTCTTAAGATCCATGGGATTGCTTATATCCCAGGACAAGTTCACTGGGTCTATTTGGCACGCTGTGCATATCCCGGGATTTTACCTTCCAATCCATCCAACCAATTGATAGGATTAATTTTAAGGTAATGATGGTGATGTCAGTGGATTGACTTAAGATCCATGGGATTGCTCATATCCCGGGACATGTTCACCGGATCTGTTTGGCTCGTTATGCCTATCCCAAGATATTGCCAATCCCATCCCTCCAAATACCATGGGATTTGCCTTGCCAAACAAGCCCCTAAATCCCATCCAGTCTACCGTAATCTATTCAAATTTACCTGGGACGTGTTTGGTTAGAGGGATTGGAAGGGATGGGAAGGTTTAATCCCGGGATTGGTCGGGCATGCCAAATAGGCTCGATATAGCAATCCCATGGATCTTAAGACAATCCACTGACAACACCATCATTGCCTTGAAATCCATGCCATCCACCCTAATACCATTCAATCCCTTCCAATCCACCCGGCCAAACGGGCCCTAAGTCTAAAAATGAGTCGAATCCAAAGCTTAATTAGACCACGTAGGGCCCATCAGATGAGCAGCGCAGTCAACTATTATAAGCCTAATAGCTGATTGAGATGGACCGCTACAAAATCGTCTTAATACAGATTCGACTAAAAAAGAATTATTATAATAAGCCTATGGCTTATCCTTTCACAACCATACATTTGTTCGGTTGACTGAGGCGACCGACCTGATTTTTGGGACAGGGACTCTTTGTACTTTTCCCTTCATATAAGTCTGGTTGACCTTATTAAGGTCTGTAGGCCCTAGGAAGTTTTTAATGGTGAGCATTCGATCACCACAATTTCCCCTAGATGTTGAACCACGTCCTAGAATGGACTGGTAACACCACAATTTCCCCTAGATGTGGTCCACCTGATATTTGGATCTGTTCAATTTTTAGAACCAGAATAGACTAGCAACACCACGTCCTATGACCTACAGTGATTTTTATTTGTCATCCAACCTGTTTAATAGATCACAAATACATGGATGAAGGTAAAACTAAAATATCAACTTGATCCAAAACTTCAGTGGCCTCCCGAAATTTTTCAATGGTAGACATTCAGTTTATACTATTTCCTATGATGTGGTCCACTTCAGATTTTTATAGGCTTCATTTTTGAGCTTATGTAATAAAATTAGTTAGAATGGATGAATGGAGTGGATAAAATGAATAAATCATGGTGAACCCCACAGGATTTACTCAGTACGCTTGGAACGGATGGGCTACTCCCCTGACACCAGCCAATGGATGGTGGTCGGTGCTCTGTGGCCCCCACCATGATGTATGTGTTTCATCCATGCCGTCCATATATTTTTACAAATAATTTTACAATATGAGACCAAAAATGAGATATATCCAAATCTCGAGTGGACCACATTACAGAAACAATGTTGAATGAGCGTTGACCATTAAAAACATTTTGGTAGCCATAAAAGTTTTGGATCAAGCTGATTTTTGTTTTTTCCCTTCATCTGGTCCTGTGTGACCAAATCAACGGATTGGATGTCCAATAAACAGTACAGTGGGCCTTAGGAGGATTTTAATGGTGGATATCCAATCACTGTTGTTCTCATGTGGTGTAGACCACCTGAGATTTATATCCCTCTAATTTTTAGGATCAAGCCATGAAATAATATTTAAAAATGGATGAACGGAATGGATGAAACACATACATCATGGTAGGGCCCACAAAGCAATGAAGTGACGTCAACAAGTTATAAATGCCCCACCATGATGTATGTGTTTTATCCACACCATAAATTCATCTATACAGATCATTCCAGGGCAAGGGTCAAAGAATGAGGCAGATCAAAATCTCAAGTTAACCCACCATAAAGAAATAAAAAATAAAAAATCTAGAGATTGAACGCCTACTAAAAAAAAATATTCAGAGAGATACAGAAGTCTTGGATCAAGCTGATATTTGATTTGTCAATTTAGGTGAGGAAGAACAATACTTAAATTAAAATTTACTATAAATAGTAAATAAATAAATAAAATGGGTTTTTAGCCATTAACCTTTTGGAATCTCATGAAATAAGTAGGCTAGTTGGATAGACCAGCTTCTCCTACCCCAAAAACATATATTGCACGTCAAATAACCCATCCGGTTTACAAAATACACCCATTTCAAATATCGGGTGGCGAAACCACCCCAGATAGGACAGCGACCAGCGAGGGGCTCGCCGGTTCGGCGAGGCCTCGTCCGTACAGCGGGCCCGGTCGGGCCGCATCTGCCGGCGACCCTTTTCGTCAGAAAATTCTGCAATATACGTCCGACTTTGAAAAATCACATCTCCCTCATTATAACTCCGATTTAGGTGATTCAAAAAAAAAGCTTATGAGTCTAGTTTCATATATAAAAAAGTAAAAATATAATAAATTATTTAATATAGTTAAATATAGGTCGTTGTGATAACTATAAGAAAATCATCAGTTTGGACAGCTGCTGCTTCTAGAATTATTAGAATTTTTCTACAACACGAAACCTAATGAAATTTGGTAGAGATGAAGTAGATTTGATGATGAACTACTAGAAAAATAATTAAAATAATATACTAATTAAAAGTGCCAGAAAAGGGCGTAGAACTGCCCTAGACCTTATTCTGTCGTGATTAGGGCACGCTTTAGTTAAGTACTAAACTGAACAATCAATAGAATTAGCTTGAACCACTTTAAATATGAACTGCAAGACACAAAACTTGCAGAATCATCGACGCTACATTACCCTTTAATTTATCAATCTCATTACTCAGTTGCTCTCGGGAGCATCACGAAGCTCCGTATCGGACCTGACATGACCTATTCTATGTCGTCAATTTGGTTTTGTCAGATCTTGATGCAAACAATTGTGTTTCTCAATAAAAATAATAAAAGAAAGATAAATTAAAAATAGAAGGGCTTAATCATCGATTTTATTAATCAAAGTGTTAATGCAGTACAATTAGCAAAAGAGAAAAATAAATAAGCAGAGGAAATTACCTACAATGGTCTGTGTCGGTGAAAATTACTGTGGAAAATACTAGGCGGTCATGAGACAGTCATAATGAGAGGTCAACAGGATGTGACCGGAGATATATTAAGTAAAAACTCAAAAATTTAAAGATCCTATGACAAGTCATGTATATTTATACTAATCTATCATTGTACTACAACGTTGAACGGTAGTGAAACTAACCTAAGAAGCTAAATTACGGGATTCCATGCCTGATGCAGCATGGTGCTGGATAGAGGCGAAGGAAACTAAGCTAAGAAATTAATAGATTCTCATGCAGGACATAAGAGATAAGCAACATAAAGCTGGAAGGTTGTATATGTTTGTATTGGTGTACAACCCTGAGCTAATTTTTTAGCATTGCTTTTATAAACTTTGAAAAGGTGGTGGCAGTGCATAAGATTCCGTTACATGCATAAGAGTCTTTTGATTATCATATCCTATTTGAATATGGAGTTCTTACTGTATTATGCCATCATAAACGATTTGCTTTTATTTTTGAATGACAAATCTTGGATGTTTTTTAGAACTGTTTTTTGTTAATTGAAATCCTAAGACAACCATGTTGTGGAATTGTTGGCTACAGAGAATCCGACAATGATATAAGTCTTTTGGTCAAACTTCTTCTTCATGCTAAGAGCCATGCATGCTTGGTGTCCATTGGTCACATGCGAGAATCGGTCGCCTTTCTGGGTTCTGGCCGTGCATACGATTTCGAGCGCTTGGCCATTTAGCAAGATATACATGTCTGCATTTTTTTTTTTTTCTACTGTATGTTTATCTCCTGTTTCCATATGAGCGTACTGACACATAGTGGCTTCTTGACCATTGATTTGGGCTATGTTAGGCTAGGCATAAACAATGTATATACTATCTAACGTATTCATTAGTCTTGTCTCACTAGGATGAAGGGACACATTAACAATCATGCCATTCCAAAAACAAGGTAGGCCTCAGCCTAGAATTTTAAGGTCTTAGGCATGATTTTGTATTGTTCCTGTGTTGTGGTTCACTTAAATCTTAAATTTGCCTATTTTTAATTTCTACCTTTACTGGTTTTAAGTAGCACCGTAAGTTACCCTCCCATTAAAACATTCATAATCATTTGTTGGGCCCACTAAGATTTGGCTCACAAATCCAGCCCATCCATTATGTGTGTCCCACTTGGATGAGTGATTAGACCAATTTAAGACGCATCCAAGTTTTAGGTGGGCCCCATTAAGCGCTATTATATGTTTTAAGCATGTCTTCACATAATTTTAGATGGTATGGCCCACCTAAGTTTCATATACGGATAATTTTTTGGATATCCCATAATTTAAAGGGGACCCATCAATGCACGGTATTGATGTTCGACACACATCACAATGAGGCCCCACGCAGCTCGACCTCATGGGAAGTTCTCATGAGGTCAACTGCATAAAACATTCCCCCCCCCCCCCCCCCCCCCCCCCCCCCCCCCCCCCCCCCCCCCCCCACAACAAAAAAAATAGGGTTTTAGCGACGAAACGCATTTTCGTCGCCAAAAGCCACTTTTAGAGACGAAATAATTTTTGTCGCAAAAAGTGAGATTTTAGCGACGAAACTTTTCGTAGCTAAAACTAGTGCATTAGACTTTTAGCGACGAAAATTTTCGCCGTTAAATGCTCCAAACATTTTACTTCGATGTGGAATAAATTTCATTTAGCTGCGAAAATTTCGCAGCTAAAAATACTGTATGAGACTTTTAGCGACAAAACTTTTCGTCGCAAAAGACTCTAAACATTGTCTTAAACTTTTAGCGGCGAAACTTTTCGCTGCTACAAGTCTTGTACTGTACAAGACTTTTAGCGGTGAAAATTTTCGCTGCTAAAAGTCTTGTATTGTACAAGACTTTTAGTAGCGACAATTTTCGCTGCTATAACTAAATTACTATATCTTTTAGCGACGAAAAGTTTCGTCGCCAAAAGTTTCTTTTTTAAAAAAATTATTCCAGTTCAAAATACGTACAAAATTCCTGATATACACCTGTTAACAATATATTCCATCATCATATTCATCCTGATATACACATTTCATCATATGCACATTCACATCAACAACAGAAACTTTTAGCGGCGAAACTGTTCGGCGCTAAAAAATATAAAAACTTTTCTGTTTTTAGCAGTGAAAAGTTTCGCTGCTGAAAGTCTTGTACATGAGTACAAGACTTTTAGCAGTGAAACTTTTTGCTGCTAAAAATAATCTAGCTCAAAAGTTTCTTTTTTAAAAATAATCTAGCTCAAATCCGTACAAAATTCCTGATAATTACTTTAATAATATATTCCATCATATTCATCCTGATATACACATTTCATCAATTCACATTCACATTCACATCCATCTAAACCCAAACTACATTCATTTTTAGCGGCGAAACGATTCGTCGCTAAAAAATTAAAAATCTTTCTGTTTTTAGCAGCGATCGCTGTTAAAAATAAACTAACGTATCTTTTAGCTACGAAAAGTTTCTTTAAAAAAAAAAACCTAGCTCAAAATCCGTATAAAATTCCTGATATACACTTGTTAACAATATATTCCATCATATTCATTCTGATATACACATTTCATCATATTCACATTCACATCTATTTAAACCCAAACTACATACACTTTTAGTGGCGAAACTGTTCGTCACTAAAAAATTAAAAATCTTTCTGTTTTTAGCAGCGAAAATTTCGCTGCTAAAAGTCTTGTACTGTACAAGACTTTTAATAGCGAAAATTTTCACTGCTAAAAATAAACTACCGTATCTTTTAGCAATGAAAATTTTCGTCGCCAAAAGTTTCTTTTAAAAAAAATATATAATCTAGCTCAAAATCCGTACAAAATTCCTGATATACACCTGTTAACAATATATTCCATCATATTCATCCTGATATACACATTTCATCATATTCACATTCACGTCCATCTAAACCCAAACTACATAAACTACATTCATCCAAACACAAACAATCTTATCTGCATCACATTCATTCATGCATAAATACATATAAATTTAACATAAACAAATAAATAAAAAATCACAAAGATAAAGACAGAGGTGGTGGAGCATCGGTGGGTAAACGTGTAGCGAAAACCTGAAACATCTTCGTCATCCGTCGCTCATGCTCCACCCGCATCTCCTACATTCTCCTCTCATGCTCCTCCATCTGCCTCACCAACTCCTCCTCCATCCTCCTCTGCCTCGCGAGCTAATCCTCTATCCTCCTCTCCTGCTCCTCCCTCTGCCTCGCCAGCTCCTCCAGGTTTAGGTTTAGGTTTAGGTTTAGGTTCAGGTTCAGGTTATAAGTATAAGTTTTGGATTTGAGAATAGGTTTAGGGTTTAGGAAATCGGGTTTAGGTTTGGGTTTCAAGTTTAAGCTTAGGTTAAGGTTAGGGAGTTGAGATTAGGATTAGGTGTAGGTTTAGGTTTAGGGATTTGAGAATACATTTAGGTTTTAGGTTTAGGTTTAGGTTTTAGGTTTTAGGTTAAGGTTTAGGTTTTAGGTTTAGGTTACTGTTAGGTTATAGGTTATAAGTTTAGGTTATAGGTTATAGGTTTAGGTTATAGGTTATAAGTTTAGGTTACAGGTTTAGGTTTTGGTTTTAGGTTTAGGTTAAGGTTATAGGTTTAGGTTTGATTTAGGTTTAAGTTATGGGTTATAGCTTTGGGAATTGAGAATAGGTTAAGGTTTAGGTTTAGGAAACTGGGTTCGGGTTCGGGATCAGGTTGAGGTTTGGGTTTTCAAGTTTAGGTTTAGGTTTAGGTTAGGGAGTTGAGATTAGGATTTGGTGTAGGTTTAGGTTGAGGGATTTGAGAATACATTTAGGTTATAGGTTTTAAGTTTAGGTTTTAGCTTATAGGTTTAGGTTATAGGTTTTGGTTTTGGTTTTAGGTTTAGGTTATAAGTTAAGGTTAGGTTTAGGTTTAGGTTATAGGTTATAGCTTTGGGAATTGAGAATAGGTTATGGTTTAGGTTGAGGAAACTGGGTTCGGGTTCGGGATCGGATTTAGGTTTGAGTTTTCAAGTTCAGGTTTAGGTTTATGTTAAGGAGTTGAGATTAGGATTTGGTGTAGGTTTAGGTTTAGAGATTTGAAAATAGGTAAAGGTTTAGGTTTAGGAAATTGGGTTCGGGTTCTAGATCGAGTTTAGGCTTGGGTTTTCATGTTTAGGTTTAGGTTTAAGTTAGGGAGTTGAGATTGGGATTTGGTGTAGGTTTTGTTTATGGATTTGAGAATAGGTTAAGGTTAAGTTTAGGTTTAAGAAATCGGGTTCGGGTTTGAGATCGGGTTTAGGCTTGGGTTTTCAAGTTTAGGTTTAGGTTTAGGTTAGAGAGTTGAGATTGGGATTAGGTGTAGGTTTAGGTTTAGGGATTTGAGAATAGGTTAAGGTTTAGGTATAGGTCTAGGTTTAGGTTTTAGCATATAGGTTTAGGTTTTTGTTTTAGGTTTAGGTTAAGGTTATAAAGGTTATAAGTTATAGGTTAAGGTTTAGGTTATAGGTTTTTGTTTAGGTTGAGGTTATAGGTTTTGGTTTAGGTTATAGGTTTAGGTTTAGGTTTTAGTTTATAGGTTTTTGTTTAGGTTGAGGTTATAGGTTTAGGTTTAGGTTTTAGTTTATAGGTTTAGGTTATAAGTTATAGGTTTAGGTTAAGGTTATAAGCTTAGGTTAAGGTTTAGGTTATAGGTTTTGGTTTAGGTTAAGGTTATAGGCTTATACCAACGAATTTTTTCGTCGGTAAAAAATAAGTAAAAAATGTTTACCGACGATGTGTTTCGTAGGTAAAATATTTACAAAACTTTTACCGATGAATTGTTTCATCTGTAAAAAATAAGTAAAAAACTTTTACTGACGATTTTTCGTAGATAAAATATTTACAAAACTTTTCCCTACAAAAATATTTGTAGGTAAAAATGTGGATGAGACTTTTACCTATGAAATATTTCATAGGTAAAAGTATCTTCCTAATATACACCTGTTATATAATATATTTCATCATATTCACATTCACATCCATCTAAACCCAAACTACGTAAATCCATCCAAATATAAAACTCATTCATCAAAACATAAACTACATCCATCCAAACACAAACAATCTTATCTACATCACATTCATCCACGCATAAATACATATAAGTTTAACATCATAAATAAAATATAAAAAATTATTCATAGGCTATTTCCTGGTGGGGCTCACAAAATTTAGTGTGGTGAACACATTGCCGACTGTGCACACACACCTAGGTTTTTACTCATGCCTTCATGGTAGATTCAAAATAGTTTCAATACAAGGTCACAAGTTCAAGTACCCATTGTGACCGTAAGTGACTCTGCTATGTGAGTTTGTGTTAAAAGAAAAGGAAAGAAAGAAAATATTGATTTATCTTTTGGGTTGAGCCTAATGGTACTTGGTGATTTCTCATCAGGTAGAAATTATTATTAGTTGTTTTTAGAAAGGTGCGATTAGGCCGCTTATAATTATATTAACATGATAAAATGTTGTACGTGAGCAAACACCACAAAATAAACATTCCTATAGAAAAAATAACTGAAAAGATAGAGAACATATGAGAGGTGATCCTTATCTCCTTTGATGGATTCAAGCTGCATGTGCCCTACCCAACTTCCTATAAGGGAAAGTTATATGGGTCTTGGAATAATGTTGGTGACAAATCCACCTTGTGTATTAATATTATCATATTGTGTTAGGACATGACTCTAAAAATGAGATAAATCCAAATCTCAAATAATCTATGCTATAAGAGATAGTGGAGATGGAAATAGATGCATTGTGATGCTTAAGTTCGAGTATGCTTGCCATCAAAGCAAGATTTTCTTGTTTGTTGCCATGTGATTGGGCTACATTATTACATCAATCGGGTTCAGGTTCGGGATCGGGTTTTGGTTTGAGTTTTCAAGTTTAGGTTTAGGTTTAGGTTAGGGAATTGAGATTAGGATTAGGTGTAGGTTTAGGTTTAGGGATTTGAGAATACATTTAGGTTTTAGGTTTAGGTTTAAGTTTTAGGTTATAGTTTAGGTTATAGGTTTAGGTTTAGGTTTTAGGTTTAAGTTATAGGTTTATAAGTTTAGGTTATAGGTTGTAGGTTATAGGTTAAGGTTTAGGTTATAGGTTTTGGTTTAGGTTTAGGTTTAGGTTATAGGTTTAGGTTAAGCTTTAGGTTTAGGTTTATGTTATAGGTTATAGGTTATAGCTCTAGGGAATTGAGAATAGGTTAAGGTTTAGGTTTTGAGAAATCAGGTTCGGGTTCGGGATCGGGTTTAGGTTTGGGTTTTCAAGTTTAGGTTTAGGTTTAGGTTTAGAGATTTGAGAATACATTTAGGTTTTAGGTTTAGGTTTAGGTTATAGGTTTAAGTTATAAGTGTAAGTTATAGGTTTATGTTTAGGTTAGGTTATAGGTTAAGGTTTAGGGAATTGAGTTTAGGTTAAAGGTTATAGGTTAAGGTTTAGGTTATAGGTTATAAGTTTAGGTTTAGGTTAAGATTTAGGTTTAGGTTATAGGTTTGGAATTTGAGCATAGGTTTAGGTTATAAGTATAGGTTTAGGTTAATGTTGTAGGTTATAGGTTTAGGTTATAAGTTTATGTTCATGTTGTAGGTTATAGGTTTGGGTTTATAGGTGTAGGTTTAGGTTTAGGGCTTTGAGATACCATTTAGGTTTTAGGTTTGTTTAGGTTTTCCGTTTCGGTTCCGTTCCAGGTTTAGGTTATAAGTGTAGGTTATCGGTTTAGGTTTCGGTTAGGTTCTAGGTTCCGGTTTCGGGCTTGCGTTTAGGTTCTATGTTTTAGGTTTAGGTTGTAGGTTCTCGGTTATCGGTTCTCGGTTAGGTTATCGGTTTTGGTTTCGGTTTAGGTTTTGGTTTTGGTTTCGGTTCCGGTTTCGGTTTAGGTTCTAAGTTTTGCGATTTGCGAATCTGTTTAGGTTATAGGTATAGGTTTAAGTTAATGTTGTCGGTTATAAGTTTCTGTTAATGTTGTAGGTTATAGGTTTACCTTTAGGTTTAGGTTTAGGGATTTGAGAATACATTTAGGTTTTAGGTTTAGGTTTCGGTTAGGTTACAGTTTTAGGTTCTAGGTTTAGTTTAGGTTTATTTCTAAGTTTCGGTTCTAGGTTTAGGTTTTTTTTTTCTGTTATATGGTTTAGGGAATTGCCTTTAGGTTATAGGTTTTGGGCTTTGCGCCTAGGTTCCTGTTGTAGGTTTCTAGGTTTATGTTAATGTTGTAGGTTATAGGTTTATGTTTAGGTTTAGGTCATAGGTTATAGCTTTAGGGAATTGAGAATAGGTTAAGGTTTAGGTTTAGGAAATCGGGTTCAGGTTCGGGTTTTCAAGTTTAGCTTTAGGTTAAGGAGTTGAGATTAGGATTAGGTGTAGGTTTGGGTTTAGGGATTTGAGAATACATTTAGATTTTAGGTTTAGGTTTTAAGTTTATGTTAAGGTTATAGGTTTAGGGTCTAGGGTTTAGGGTTTAGGTTTGTGTTAATGACCTTATATACTATTTTGACGGCATATAAACATTAAGGTGGAGTCTATGAAGGTTTCAACAGTAGGTATTTCTTTCCCCAATTTTCCCTCTCGTGTGGCTCACTTTAGTTTTGGATCCACCTATTTTTTGATCGATTTTCCTAAAATGAGCTCGACAAACGGATGAACAGAGTATATTTGCCAAAAACATGGTGGTGGGCCTCACCCAGCATCCTTACGCAGGAACTTCCTACGAAAGGCTTTCACAGGAAATCAAATCTGTCCCTAATAACGCACGCAATTTGCAAAGTTAGTTGGAAATCTAGGTGGGGCCCACCATGATGTTTTTTGAGAAATCTACCCCGTCCATTAATTTTTCCTTATCATTTTAAGGCATTATGCCAAAACTAAGGCAGATCCAAATCTCAAGTGGACCACACCACAGGAAGCATCAGTGATAATGATTCTCAGCGTTAAATATTTTTTAGGGCCCACCATGATATTTATTTGACATCCAACCTGTAGATTAGGTCATATAGACCTAGATGATGGAAAAAAGCAAATATCAGCTTGATCCAAAATTTTGGTGGCCACAGGAAGTTTTTAATGGTGAGAGTTCAATCAACACTATATGGCCCACTTGAGAATTTAATCTATCTCAATTTTGGGTTCATACCATAAAATTATTTTTAAAAATGTATGGACGGCCGGCGTGGATTTATCACTAACATCTTGGTGGAACCCACCTACCATTCCAGTGGAAGAATTTTATGTGAAAAGGCTTTCGCCGCATCCTTGAGAGAGTGGATGAAGAGGCGTGCGAGAGAAGGAAACTTGTTTTTTTAAGCTCGCGCTAAGAGTGCTTTCATCTCAACCGTCTACCTTATCCGACAGTTGATAGGAAGGTTCGCACGTAATGACATGCAAACCGATGCGTAGCTGAGCGTTCCTCTCTCTCTCTCTCTCTCTCTCTCTCTCTCTCTCTCTCTCTCTCTCTCTCTCTCTATCTATATATATATATATATATATATATATATATATATATATATATATATATATATATATATCTATGTGGTCAAGTTGTGTAGGCCAATCGAGGCATGGTTCACAAATCCAACCCATCCATTATGTGTGTCCCACTTGGATAAGGGGTTAGACCAAGTTTTGGATGCATTCAAATTTTAGGTGGGCCCCACCAAGTGTTTTTATATGTTTTAGGCATGTCTTCACATGATTTTAGATGGTATGGCCCACCTGAGATCCGTATAAGTCTGAATTTTGGGATATCCCATAATTTAAAGGGGACCGGCCATCAAATGCACGGTGTTGATGTTTAACACGCATCATGGTAAGGCCCACACAGCTCGACCTCATGGGAAGTTCCCATGAGGTTGACTGCCTAGAACCATTTCCCTATATATATATATATATATATATATAAAGAAAGTGGTATTACCTCCAACATATATTTCTAAACATTGCTTCTACAATCAACCAACCTTTTAACTCTGAAGATTTAGAAAACATTTTTATGCAACAAAAGATAATTAAGGGGCTCACACAGCTCTCATGCATACAGCTTTACATGGAGTATCTCCTCTTCTAGATTATGTGGGACAACCTCCATGGCCTTTGTCATGGAGAAATTCGTCTTCGGATGTGTGATCATCACATCATATTCCCCATGAAACAGTGGGACTTCAAAGAAGCCATCATGATCGGTGGTCCCCACCAACTTGTTGGCCTTCCATTCACCGATCAGCTTGTCCACGACGTCTCCGGTCGGTAGGTTCTTGAAGTTGTTATCTGTTAAGCACATCCGGTAACACCCCTGAGGATGCCATGCTGCCCACACGATGATCCCTTTAACGGCTGGATGAGCGTGGGCCTCTCTCAGGATCTGGTCCAGGAATTGTGCCTGTTCATTGGAAATGGGCAAGATTGTCAAAGAAATCAAAATCTTTGTGGATATAGACTTGTGTTTCAATGTAATCTTGAATTGATAAGTGTAAATGCAAGTAGTGGGCGAACATGGAGTTCAAATCGAGGGTTGTAATGTGTTAAAAAGTGGGCACAAAATGGATCTCTGATCAAGGGTTGTGATTAGGGTTGCACACGGAACCGGTAAACCAGACCGGAACCGATCAGACCGCACGTTTAGTCATGTTCTGGAGTGCACTGGTTTCGAAAATCAAAGAATTGTACCAGACCATGAAGCGAACCGTAGAATCGAACTGTGGAATGGAACCGAACTGGACCCCTTGGTCAATAAATATTTAAATTTTATTTAAAAAAAAAAAAAAAAAAAAAAAAAAAAAAAAAAAAAAAAGAAAACTAAACCATTCATCCAATGGATCACAACACTAATAGACACTGGCAGCAAAATCATTTGAAAAACATCGAAAGGTGATAAAATGACAAGATTACTCTTTGTGAAAATTTTCAGCGGAGGAGCCTAGGCTGGATTAAAAAGAAAAAAAAAAGAAAAAAAAAAAAAAATCCAATTTGGACTGAATTATAAAAAGTCTAGAACTGTAGAACCGAACCGGTTTTTCACGGACTGTTTCCAATTCAGTTTTAGGGTGCAAATGGTCCCGTTCGGTTCTAGTTTTCCTTATACCGTTGGAAACGGTTCGTTCCTATTTCACCCTAGAACCAGACCGAACCATGTGAACCCCTAGTTGTGATGCATTAAAAATGTGCCCAACATGGAACTCAGATCAAGGGTTGTGATGCGTTAGAAAGTGTGCCCCTATATGGAACTCAGATCAAGGGCTGTGATGCATAAAAAAGTTGGACTCCAACATGCATTCAAAAAGTGGGCCCCAACATGAAACTCAGATCAATGGCTTTAATGCATTAAAAAGTGTGCGCCAACATGCAATTCAAATCAAGGATCGTGATTCACTAAAAAGTGGGCCCCAACATGAAATTCAAATCGAGTGGTGTTGCATTATTAAATGGGCCCCAACAAGAAATTCAAATCAACTAATGCAATGGATGTTATCATGCATGCATACCTGATTTGGGCCTTGTCCAACATCCACCTCTGTGAGCCATATGGGCAAATTTGTAGCAGCAAGAGTATCAATAGCAGATCTCATGTAAGCAATATTAGGACTACCAAAATGACCCTCCAATCCAATTCCCGTGGACCCTTGATTCCCAGGGAAAGACATGATCTCCTTCACCTTCTGCGCGTAATTAGACGGCGACGCCTTCGCATCACCGCTATACTCAATCGTATTATATTCATTCATAAACATAGTATTCCTCCCATCCAGCTGATGTGCCCGTTGGAAGAATTGAGCCGTTGCAACCTTCCCAAGCTTATCTTCAAAGAAGCTGAAATGCAAATTCTCATTGTTCACATCCCAACCGATAACCTGTCCAGCATACCTCCTAACAACGGATGTGATTCTCTTCTCAGCCGCGGCCCGCAGCTGATCGGGCGATAGCGATGGGACCCACGACGGCTGGTCCTTAGGATCATCCCAGAATATGTTATGGCCTCTGATTGTGATGCCGTGCTTCTTGACGAGTGCGACCATGGCGTCGGCCGTTGTATAATCTTCCTTGCCTTGGAATCTCTCAGTACTGTACCATTTCATTTCATTCTCGAAGACGGTGACTCCGAATCGGGAGGTGAACCAGTTCTGGTAGGCTGGATTGTTGAGGATGGTGTTGGCGATTGCTGACCCGAATGGGAATCCACCGGTCAGCTTTTGATTGATGGAGAGGATTGCACCTGATAGGCTGTTTCCGTCTGCGTCAACAGCATGGAATCGGACCTTTCTCTTACGTACCTGCATGGATTTATGCATGTTGCACTTAGATGCATGGTGCAACGATATAACAGATGTTAACTGAATTAACTGCTCTAAATGGCTGATATAGCGTTTCTTAGAGTTGTATCAGGACACTTAGAGAGTTCAATACGTTGATCTAGACAGTTTATTAGGTACAACGGACACTTCATGGGACGCGGTTTGGCTAGTGATGCTGCCATTAGCCAGGTGGCTAGTGATCGGTGCTCTGTGGGCCCCACCATAATATGTGTTTTATCCACACCATACATCCATATTTACGCGTCATTTTAATAATCTAGGCCTGAGGCAAATCAAAATCTCAGGTGGAACACACCATGGGAAAACAGTAGTGATTGAATGTCTACCATTAAAAACCTACTAGGGCCCACCATAATGTTTATTTGACATCCAACCTGTAGATTAGGTAATACAGGCCTGGATGAAGGTAAAAAAACAAATATCAGCTTGATCCAAAACTTTTGTAGCTCCAGGAAGTTTTTAATGGTGAGAGTTCAATTAACACTGTGGCCTGGGCCCACAGAGCACCGACCACTAGCCATTGGATAGTAACAGGGTGAGTAGCCAATCCGTTTTCCGCTTCATGGCATAGCATGCAAATATCGTACCGGATTTGACAAATAGTAATCGTTTGATCATGAAATTTAATATAAATGGTTGAGATGAGTACATAAAAGTAAGGTCTAATCAACAATCATGATCAGTCTATTTGTCAGGGATCATCATGGATTGCATATGATTCCAAAGTACTTTTGTTAGGCAATCTTAACCCTCACATCCATGGGTTGGAAAAAGGATGGCTGTAGAAAATAAGGCTAATTTAATGACGGTTGGATATTCCCATTAGTTCCATTTTGCGTGGGAAATTTTGAAATGTATTCTGAAATTAATGGACAGTTCAGATCGATTGATTGGATTGTACAACTGAACCAGTGCAACTAGGAGCACTGTAATTTAAAAGTACGTTAGGAGCACTGGAGCATCTCTCTACTCTGAAACAATTAGATACCAGAGGGACTACTGTAACACGGGCACTAGTTGCGTTGGGACACTTCAACAGTCCAATCAATTGATCTAGACTGTTCATTAGGTCAAATATTACATATATTCATGGGCTACCATACAATTATCACACTAATCTGATGATGTTAACCATCTGAGCAATGTCATCGAATATGGACGGTCCAGATCATTAGTATAAAAATAGGTCTAAACAACAGTTCAATCCATCTATTCGATACTTCCCATCATATATTGTCTATGATTCCAAAGAATGTCTTCTATTGAGCAAAAACAATGGATATATGATGGATTTAACTGTCTTACTTTTGAAAGGAAGTTCCGAGTCTATGTCTGACTCGAGGCCATTATGACCGTTAAGATGGTCTCGAAGGGTGGGCCATGACCACTAACGGCTATTATGCCCCGTAACTAAAAATCTTGATTATCACGTGATTATTTCTCTAATTTCTAGTCTTACCTTTTCAATGGCCTCATCTTGATGAGCCGTCCATTCCTCTTGGGTGAATGGTTGCAATGAGACGCTGTCCACCCATATCTCCACTGCTGTATTGTTGGTCTGAAGAATTGAGTGAAACGAAATTCATCACAGAGGCATCAATTTCGGAAAAGGAAAAAGATCCAGAATACATATGTATCAAGTGGGACCCACCATGTTGATTCCACATTCTAACCCTCCAATCAAAGGACCTTTTTGATGGATTCTCATTGTTCAAACCAGGCTTATTGATTGGATGGCTAGGATCATCAAAGATTGCACCATAGAGATGGTTATACACCGAGTTTCAGTGTATAATCTATACCTGAAATGATATATTCCATCAATTACCTCAAAATAGAGTTCAGATGGACCAGAGACATCGACGGTAAGGCCTCCTTTAAGCATGGACCAGCAGCTATCCTTAGCGGCAACAGCACCAGCATGCTTAAAACCGTTGGACGTTTTAAAAACGGCTGTCACCGATGCATTTCCTTTGCTGATCTGAACCCAAGCTGAAACAACACAAATTTTTAATTAAGATCTTGCATTACTAGCAGATGCGGCATGTGTCCTCCAGATCCAAGCTGTCCATCAGGTCGGTTGTGAAATTTAAGGATGGCCCAAAAAACAATCCAGTCCTTTGGGTGGGCCACACATGTACAAAAGATCAGGAGGAATTACCCGAGAGAGTGTAGAGCTTGTCTTTGTGCAAGTAAAGCTTCTGGGAGAAACTGTCATATGATTGGTTTCTGGAGTGGGCCACGATGAACTTGTTGCCCCCCTTCGATACCCTCTCTTCGATCTTGGCAAACCCAAATCTAGACCATCCATTCAGACCATGGTTAAATTCAGGGTTTATGAGAATCCCTCCGCCGTACTGAGGTTTTAGAGGTTCTTCCAAACACTGCATAAAGGGAGGGAAAAAAAAATAAAAAAAATTTTAATTGTAAAGATAATAGATAGATACAGGAGCTTTTTGAGCAAAAAAAGCGCTGCACGCGATCAAACGTAACCATCCAGTGAATGTGCAACATCCAGCCGTACATCAGGTGGCCCAGGTTGTTTGGATGACCTGGCCCAAGAATCAGACCGGTCTACTCATCATATTGGCCCCACATGTACAAAAACTGCACACACGAAATTACCAACAGAACTGATTTTGGGACTGGTCATCCACATGGTCAGTTGTCCAAATTCATTGGACGAACTCAGATGGTTCAGATCATCAGATTAGTTGGATTTCAAGGCTTGCTTCATCTTGAATGTGCCTCTGATTTGGATGGTCTGGATTAATGTAGATAAGTGCGACGTACGTTGGATGAGTTGGCACAGTAATACATGCGTGATTTGGATGGCCCAGTACTTTCTCATGAGCTGTATTGTGGATAGGACGTCCAAACATCATTCAGGGAACGTGATCATAACTATTCAGTCAATGGGCCAGTTTCCTGCTTGAATGTGGAATCCTGGCCACCCATTTGCATTCTTAGATGATGTGATGTGATACCTAAGTGGGTGCCAAAGATTCCTGATGAATGTGCTGATGGCCCACCGTTCGGTAATCCAGATCATCGATCTATTAAGTGCCACCTTGGTAGAAAATACCCAAAACTCATATTATGACCATTTTTACTTGACATGGACGGTTGCGATCGATAGGTCAAGAAAGTCATATCATGGAAATCTTTAAGTATATAGTCTACCAAAGAGTGGGAAAAGAGCCCAACGGTCTGGATTACCGATCCATGGGCCAACTTGCCAAAACGTGTGTACTTTATCTTAAGTGTTATATACCTCAATGGTTGCTGAATAATCGTAGGATAAAGCCTCAGCTGCTGTCGCTGCAACAATTAATTTCAAAAGTTGACATGTATACCACTTAAATTACAAAAATGCCATTGTTAGAGGAATATAAGATTCTCGGCCGAGGATATAATACGATACTCGCGTTTCTGGTTCGGACAAAAGGTGCTAATGGTTGAGTGATCCAGACCGGTGGTATGTTGCAACCAGACTTGGATGAACAACCCTAAACAATAGAGATATGCTGGACAGATCATCTGATGAGATTTACCATATATAGACAGTAGTACCCAAATCATCCACATTGGAAGATCGTACCCGTCTAATCTTTTTTCTTTTCTTTTGCCCGTATCCCTCTTCAGTTAGTGCAAATGGAACGTATCTTCCTTTGATCTGATGGACACCGATGAGGTTCAGCTGAAAAGTAGGCTCAAGATTAACGGTTGTGATCTTCCAGTGTTGGAGATTTCTATGGAGAGACCCAACAGAGCAACGGTCTGGATCACAACCGTTAATCAGATCATTTTAAGGTATGTGCACAGAAATGAGGCAGATCATTTCTTCTCTTCTCTCATATCATTTTAAGGTATGTGTACAGAAATGAGGCAGATCCAACACTCAAGTGGCACGCACCAAATAATAAGCTTGGTTGCATTTGCATTAAATGCAAGAGTCACCTGTGGTGTGATCCACTTAAATGTTAGATCTACCTTATTTTTGTGCTCATGCCTTATAATTATCCAAGAAAAAGGATGTACGGAATGGATAAACTGATACATCACGGTGGGCCCGCATCCCTGATTCTCCGGGCATGATTTCCAACTTTATGGAAAGACAGGTCTAACACACGAATTTCATATTTTGCATGTGTGCTGGCGAGTACAGCTCTACACGCTTGTAGAATTAATTTCAATTAGGGGTGGCAGTGGGTGGGTCCTATGTAGTTCCTCTGGAACTAAAATTAGTATGGTCCGCACTATATGTGGGCCAAAATGTCAGAGATAGGCAGACGTCTTTGAAAAGCTTGATAAAAGCTTTTCATCCATCAATTTATTTTCTGAAGGTGGCCCATATGAAAAATAGAGAAACTTGATTTCTGTGTGATGGGCGGCTTAGATCCCAATCTTATACTCTATGCTATCACATGTGATGGCACGTATAAGAAATGCCCTGGACACGCGTGTAGACTTAGCAGCTTACGTATCGCATGGCACTCTGTCATTACTAACGAGTAATTAGAAAGCGGATGACTCCGAGTACATATATATATATATATATATATATATATATATATATATATAGTGCTCGGGGTCGTGTGGGGTCCACATAAATGTTTTTAACAAATCCACTCCGTCTATCTTCTTTGAAAGGACACACTAGGACAGAATTATAAATATGAGTAAGATCCAAAATACAGGTGTGCCACACCAAAAATACAGTGGGAACAAAAAGTCCACCGTTGAAACTTCTTTCAACCTGACCATGATTTTTATATTCCATCCAAACTGTTAATAAGGTTATTAATACTCAGATAAACGGTAGGAACAAATACCATCCTGATACAAAACTTATATCAACCTAGGCATTCAATCCCCGCTATTTCCTATGGTATGTCCCACATGAGTTTTGGATCTTCTGATTTTTAAAGTCCTATACCATCGTGGTCTTTCAAAACAGATTGTCCGAGTGGATTTCCCACGGACTTCCCACAAAACCCCGGGCACAGAAATATTCTCCGTGCCCGGATCACAGGCAAACCGTTTCCGAGTAATTGATGCACAGTAAGGTAGTATGATCCATGTTCGAGCGCGCGTGCTTCACAAGCAGCGAATGTACCTCAATCCAAATCGTAAAAATCGTGGCCCCACTTCAGATGGGCCGTATACCAAAATGTTATACTGAATTGATAATTCTAACCATTTGATTGTTGAATAAAAAACAGAAGAACTAGAACAAAAATATTCAACCGTACCAATCTAACAACCAAATGCAAGCTACTTTCATCTTACACGTAATTAAATTGCCTTTGAGTTTTTAAGTTGTAAGTGAGTTTTATTTGAAAGAAATAACTCCTAAAATTATGATTTGTAGACCGTACACGTAAAGTATTGCTCATGAAAGATAATTCTAGTTGTGGTATGTAGAAGCACAAGTACAATCACCTTGCATATGCCCAAATCGTCCTATTACGTTTCAATGCCTTTTTGGGCTGTTTGATTTTTCATGTCATAGGTAATAATTTGTAAATGGGTAATAATTGCTTACCAGATAATTACATCATAGATGACGGCTGGTAAATAATTATAGGACTTACTGTGATGTATGTGGTTTATCCACACCGTTCATCCTACATGTCAGTCTCATTTAGGGCATGAGTCCAAAAATGATGCAGATCTAAAGCTCGAGTGGACCACACCATAGGAAACTGTGATAAATCATTCATCCACTGTTAAATACTTCTTGAGGATCCTGGATGCTTTGGATGAAGCTAATATTTCTGTCCCTTACGCAATGGATGTGTGACTTACGAAGGGTTTAGATGACAAATAAACTTCGATGTAGGTTTGGTGAAAGAAACAACTCTCAATGGTAAACGTCGGATACTATTTTTTTTAGCATGGGCCAATTGATCATTAGATCTACCTCTTTTTTCATATCACACCCCAAAATATTCCGTTAAAATGGATTGACAGCAAAGATATATCAAATATATATTACGGTGGGGCCCTCAAATTTAAGTCAAAATTTTTTGGACCATTTTTCATAGCAGAAACAGAGCCCCATTTACCACTTATGTACAGTTAATGTGAAAAATCAAACAGACCATTAGCCGTCCGTTTATGGAGGTGGGAGTTTCCATGCATATCGAAAATGGGATTGGGTGAGGATCCTATTTTGAGTCTGCATGTGGATCCCCGCCCATCATAAATGGTAAGGCCTAAAATGGTTCTATTTTGAAATGCATACCTGCTGAGATGATACAAAGTATCATTAGAAAGATACGATCTCTTGTGAAATTTGCCATCTTCATGTGTAAAATTCAGCTACCTACAAAATCCATTTACAATTTTAATTAAATACCAAACAATTATATGAGCACTATATTATATAGATTCCTACTTATATTAGGACAGTTCACTAAATGAATATGGACCGTCCGTTAGGTCTCAGCCACATTTCATGGGCCACCATAAAAAAATTCACAATGATCATATAATCAATGCTAAATAATAATAAGAGAGATATCTAATACCCATAAAGCGCCATAAAGCAGTTTAAAGTAACAAGATGTTCCTCGTGGTATATGCCACGAATATCCCAACATGGCCTATGGTTACAACATTCAATCCATCCATTAAAGGAGTACCATCATATAGTTGCCATTTCTCAAAAATCATTCCAGCTATAGCTCAGGTACTGGGCCAGAGTTTATGAAGCAAATGTAAGTTTCTAGCTGGCTTAGTAAAACTTCCTTCTATTTTCCAACTTCTATGCCTATTTCCAACTCATTCCCACCAGCGGACCCTTCTTCCCCTAATCCCTTCCAGACAGGTTTATTTTTGGGTGAGAACATTTACACTATCGGACTCACATGATGGATGGCTCGAATGTTGCAAGCATATACCAAACCGACACATGTTTAGGCATGTACATGGATCTCAACCTAACTTCCATCAATCATTTTCGAAAGGTTACAACCGTCAGATATACAAAGGTCATAGCCTCACATCAAGACAGATTCTCCATATGATCAATTAATCTAGAGCACACATTGAAATTATATATAACATCAATCATATAATCAAATACCAAATAATCATAAATAAAAAAGAAAAAAATAACATTAAAAACTTAAAAATAGAAGAGTATAAGATGGGACTTCACTAGCTTACACGAACTAAGGAAGCAGAAGGCAACATTGGATGGAGGTGCAAGTGTGCACCTATATATAGACAAGATATTGGAAATTTTGAGAAAAAAAGAAGTTTTAAATGGTTTTTATTTTTCTAATTTGTTTTTTAATTTTAGATTCTATAAATATCAGGTATCTCCTAATGTGGTTAATTATGTAGACGGTCCAATCAAGTATTGCAAAGTGGTATTAAGATAGAAAAGAAATACATGTTAGCTAAAATACATTCCAACTAATTGTTATAGGATCCAATTCATGTTTTACTGATCCAAACTGGTAATATGAAGGTCCATGCCTTGGATGGGAAAAGATACAAAACCAAAATTCTTATATTAGAATATTTCAATATTTTTATCATTTAAGAAATATTGGCATCTCCTCAACCATTATTTTGTGAACCATTGATCAAATATTCAAGATCTTCAAATTAATTTCCAAAGTTCCAGTCACTGGTTGTGTATCTCGTCAGACCAACGGCTAAGATCACTGAACATGGTCCCATATCCAACGGCTTCAGTGCTTACGTATCCTATAACAATATCTCCAGACGTACAATTCAAGAAATACGTGCATGGTATCTAAGTATTCTAAATAAGCATATCTTATATTACAAATCTTGCATTAATGGGAGGGAAGCGGATTGCGTACTGAGTAACTCAGTACGGTAAGCGTACTGAGTAAACTCCGTGGACCCCTGAGTCATTCATGCATTATATCCACTCCGTCCATATCTTTAAACACATAATTTTAGAGCTTTATTCCAAAAATGGAGTATATCCAATCCTCAAATGGACCACACCACCGGAAACTGTGTGAATTGAACATCCACCGTTGAAAAGTCTTAGGGACAACGGAGGTTTTAGATCAAGCTGATATTTGTGTTTTCCCTTCATCCATGTCATTCTAATCTTATGAACAGGTTGGATGACAGGGCTTTAGAAAATTTTTCAACGGCTGAAATCAATACTTTCACTTTTTCCAGTGGTATGGCCCACTTGAGCTTTGTATATGTATCAATTTTGGGTTGAACCCATAAAATGATCGGAAAAAACGATTGGACGGTGTGGATAAACAACATGCATTCGGGGTGGGCCCAACTGAGTTTACTCAGTACGATAAGAGGGTACTGAGTAACTCAGTACGCAATCCGATTTCGAACACACCATAGGTATTAAATGCCTACCATTTTTTTGAAAAAGAAAAGTATTAAATGCCTACCATTGAAAATTTCCTCCGCACACAATGAGATAAATGGAGAAAATGATGATCAACAGTCCTCCTTCGACTACACATGCAGCCTACTTGGCAGGTGGGGCATAAGTTTTGGTATACGGGTACAAACACAGTACATTCTACCTTATGAATGGCGTGGACCTATTACACGTGTGGTATTGTGAAACATGTGCTGCAATGGCATGGATTCCATCGAGGCCAGAAAGTATATTTACATTCATACACATACACTTAGAAATTTTACACGTGGTATGCACGAAACTCAGATCTGTCCGTCCAAATCATGCATTCTACTTCAGATGTCTGACAAACCAAAAATTACACTAAACCAATATCATGATCGGTAGATATTTGATGGACATCCAACGGATGGATAAAACGAAACACAGAATTCTAGATGGAACGACTAAATTCCAAGTTAGGACAACTCAATAGTGGGTCCCCCTGTTCAGATTGTTTAATTGGAATATCAAATAATCCCCAAGAGAAAACCTTTGATACTCCAAAAAAGCTAGGTAGTTGATACGCAGACACTAAGAAAGTGTGCATGTGACCTGCAATTCATTAAAAATTAGACAGTGACTTATAAGCTACTAAAAATCAAACCGTTCAAATCGTGGTCCCTAAAATCCAAATGATATACTCATTTGATTCCCTAACTAGCTGATTGGTGGACATTTAATGGATGGTCAGAATGAGATGTGGTCGAAATGTCCAGATTCAATAAACGAATGTCTTTTGACATGAGGTTAGTATCTTTCTGAACAATCCAGATTGAGTTGGGCAATTTGTACGGTGTGATCTGAGTTGATGAATGCCACGTGTATAATTTGTGACTGCCGTTGTATCAACCATCTCAAGTGGGCCATACCACTGGAAAAAGTGGAAGTATTGATTTCAACCGTTGAAAAATTTTCTAAGGCCCCCAGTGATGTTTATTTGTCATCCAACCTCTTCATAAGATCAGAATGACATGGATGAAGGGAAAACACAAATATCAGCTTGATCTAAAACCTCCACGGTCCCCAAGAACTTTTCAACGGTGGATGTTCAATTCACACAGTTTCCGGTGGTGTGGTCCATTTGAGGATTGGATATACTCCATTTTTGGAATAAAGCTCTAAAATTATGTGTTTAAAGATATGGACGGAGTGGATATAATGCATGAATGACTCAGGGGCCACGGAGTTTACTCAGTACGTTTACCGTACTGAGTTGAGTTACTCAGTACGCAATCCGCTTCCGGTGTGTTCTACGTAAGCTTTGGATTTTGCTTATTTTGAGCGCCGATTGGGTACTACCTCCACCACGACCAGGCTAGAGACGGACGGTCATGTCAGGAGCTCTGTGAGGCCCACCATGATCTGAATATTTCATCACGCCGTCTATCTATCTTGATAGATAATTTTAAGTCATGAGCCTAAAACGAAGGTAGTTGTCTTAACTATATCACACCACACATGAAGCAGTGGGGATTTAAATCCTTCCGTTGAAAACTTCTTGGTGGCCACAAAATTTTTGGATCAAGCTGATAGTTATGTTTTACCTTCATACAGGTTGGATGGCAGATAAACATCACGATGGGCTCTAAGAAGTTTTAAACAGTAGGAGTTCAATCCCCACTGCTTCATGTGGTGTGGTCCACTCAAGACTTCGATTTTCTTCCTTTTTGAAATCATGCACTAAAATGACCTGTAAAAATAAATGGACGGTGTGGATAAAATATACAGATACGGTGAACCCAATAGAGCCCCGGCGTGACCGTATAATCCATTTTTACGGATCATTTTAATGCTTGATTAAAAAACATGAGAGGTAAATAAATCTTATGTGGACCACACTACAGGAAAAAAATACTGATTGGATATCGGCCATTAAAAATCCTCCTGAGGCCCACAGTACTGTTTATTTGACAACAATTTGTTGATTAGGTTATACAGACCACAGAAGAAGGGAAAATACAAAGATCAGCTTGATGCAAAACTTTTATGGCCCCCAAAAAGTTTTTAATAGTCGATGTTCATTACGCACTATTTCCATTAATGTTGGGATATACCTCATTTTTAGTCTCATAACATTAAATGATCTAAAAAAATGGATAGACAGCATGATGAAAAATACACATTATGGTGGGCTCCACAGAGCACCGACCAACAGCCATTGGCTGGTGACAGGGGGAGTATTCAATCCCTTTCCTAATTTGGGGTTTCTGCTCTAAAATGAGCTGCCAAAACGGATGTACAGCGTCTATAAAACGGACGCGGATTGCTTCCTAACCCCCCTTACGGTAATCCGTCCGCAGGGCTCTGTGGGCCCACAGTGATGTAAGTGTTTTATCCACGCCATTCATTGTTTTTTCCAGATAATTTTAAGGTATGAGCAAAACAATGAGGCAGGTATAGGGCTTAAGTGGACCACAAAGTGGGGATTGAACGTACACCATTAAAAACTTTTGGGGAGCAGGAGAAGTTTCTAATCAAGCTGATATTTGTTTATTCATCTCATCCATGCCTACATGACCTTATGAATAGGTTGGATGGTAAAAAAAAACATCACGGTGGGCCTTAGAAAGGTTTCAACGGTGAGTGTCATTATCACTGCAGCTTCCTTTGGTGTGGTCCACATAAGCTTTGGACGTGCTTCATTTTTATAATCATACTTTAAAATGATACAAGAAAAGCGATGAACGGTGTGGATAAAACACTTACATCACGGTGGGCCCGGATTTGGACGCAATCCACGTTCTTATAAAACACGTACATCACGGTGGGGCCCACAGGTGTGTGAATAGGATATCCCCCCAGATGTGTCTCCGGGCATTCGCTTCCGTTATAAAGATTAATTGACACGAAAATGGCTTGAGCCCACTTTTCGGATGAGCCATGACACTGAAATCAACGGACAGCGGATCTGAGCTAATAGACATGTTGGGCCTATCTGATGGCTAGATTGCCCTGATTTTCATGTCAGGTGATGGTCATGCTACCGCCAAGCTTTCACATGGTTCGGATGTCCTACACGTGTGATTCATTAGCAGGAAAAAAGGACTAGTAGTTTAGGCTCCACTCTTGGAATACACTTATCAAACATGTTCGGCAATCGAGCCGTTGGTCTGGTGGGCCACCATTTTTATGGGCTATGTGCTTAAACTTCTTGTGATTTTAGCCATTTTGACCATCGAGCAGTTAGCTTTTCGAACATGCATGTTTATGTTCGGTGGCCCACACATGCATACACCTTATGTACCTGTTTGGATGGCCTAGCCCAATGATCAGGCCGGCCAACTCATTATATTGGCCTCACATGTGCAAAAACTGTGCTCATGAAATCACCAGAGCGAACTGATTTTGGGCCTGGTCATCCACACGGTGGACTGTCCAAATTCATTGGAATAATTCTGCTGGTTCAGATTATCGGATCAGTTGGATTTCAAGGTACTATTCATCCTTTATGGGCATATGATTTGGATGGTATGGATTAATGTAGGTAAGTGCCACGTGAGTTGATGCGTTGACACACTAAACGCGTTGTTGGTGCCATTTTTGACCACGTGTGATACGTGTGCTGCTATGCCGGCATGCCGGCTCAAATCGTGATCATCTGATTTGACCAAGATAGAGCGGTGCTTGATTGAACGATCAACAAGTTATCCATCTATTCAACTAACAATGTGCTCATTAATTAGGTGACTTACGGAAGTTAGGGCTCTTCCTCTAATGAACTCTTTTGCTTTAATAATCAAGTGCTTCACAAAGGTACAACAATTGTACGGTTGAATGGGAAAAAACTGAGAGGTGAATGCAGAAATGCACTTTACTTACCACTGAAGTGGGATCACCAACTTAACTAAGAGTAGCGGAGTGCTTCTTGAAGTAGTGTGTTAATGAGCGAGATATAATCGATTTCAAGAGTTACAACTACAGTCGACCTAGCATATGAACGTAGGTGGACGGATTTCAAAACTAAGATCTTCTTTTAAACCTAGTGTACAAGCACAGATGGATGTGAATTACAACTATTGGCTACAACTATGAGTCGTTCTTGCATGGTCGCGAGGACATTAATGCTACTTCTGACCTAAGGATCCACGACTGATGAGTAGCAGAAAGCCTAATCCTATACTAATATAAACATCATTGTGCTGGATTAATTTTACTTCCTTACAAAATTTTATATTCGGGTTCGTGATGTTGTTAAAATAAATGTCTTAAATCTTCTTTTTCGTCTGAGGTGTTCGACCAGTTGAGGGGCTGACTCGACTAGTTGAAGGTCCCTTCGACTGGTCGAAGCCTGCTCGACTCGAAGTCCAGCAATAAGTGGTTTGAAATTTCCGGGATGCTCGACCAGTCGAAGGGATCCTTCGACTAGTCGAGGGTTACGCAGATACTGCGTGGACTGCGTTAATTTGAGACAGTTTCAGAGAGATGCGAAAGTGGAGTTTCCTAAACTATAAATAGGGGTCCCTAGAACCTTTCCAAGGTATGCTATAGCTTTCTAAAGGTATTCGAAGGGTTTCTAGAAGGGGTTTTAGGGTTTCAAAGGGTGTAGCAAGGGTGAGATTCGAAGTTATTCGAATCGGGCAAGTCCTTTCTCTTTGTAATTTCTATTTTCATAGTGAAGATCTGTCGTTTTGTGCCGTGGTTTTTTCCGAAAGGGTTTTCCACGTTAAATCTTTGTGTTTCTCTTATGATTGCTTGGTGCTCTTGGATTGCTATCCTAGATATAGATTTGTGTGATTCCGCAGCACAAATCCCAACAAGTGGTATCAGAGCAATTGTTGGGGCACAAATCTGAATCTGCAGGATTAACAATAATGGTAAGCACTAGATATGATATTGAGAAGTACTTATGAAAAAATAACTTTGAATTATGGAAGATGAAGATGATTAGTTCCTTAATCAAGCAAGGCGAAGATGGTGCTCTTGAGGAGCGAAAGTCTACTATGACTGATGATGATTGGAATACTCTTGATAAGAATGTCTTAACACCGATCTGTTTATGTCCCACGGATGAGGTTCTCTACCATATCATGAAGGAGAAAACTGCGGCTAAGTTATGGGCAAAGTTAAAGGATGTCTACGTGAAAAAATCCTCTGAAAATTGCCCACACTTGAAGCGACAGTGGTATACTTTAAGATGACAGAGGGTGGAGATCTGGAGGCTCACATCAGCAACTTCAATAAATTGGTTTGCAAATTCTAGATATGGAGGAAGTGATGAAAGATGAGGAACAAGCATGTATGTTGTTGAATTCTCTTCCAGCATCGTATGAGTTATTCAAGGACACAATGTGCACCACGAATAAAACCCTGAGTGTTGTCACCGTTATCTCAGCCCTTCAAGGGAAGACTATGAGAAAGCTTAACGTCAACATGAGGATATCTTCTGATGCACTGCTTATAAGGGGTAGGAATTCTGAACAAGGTACATGTTCTTCAGGTTCTAGATCCAAATCCAGGGGCAAAGGCAAAGGAAAGGTAAAGTGCTAGAACTATGAGATAGAAGGACATGTGAAGAAGGATTGTACAAATCCTAAATCTAAGAGAGAAGAATCTGAGGCTTTGTACAGGGAGGCCAATGCTATCACGTCAGATGGATCAAGTAGATGTGATGGTGATGTTTTGTCTGTGTCTACGATTAGACGCCCATATGATGATTGTAAGGGCAAGTGGATTCTAGACACAGGGGAATCCTTTCACATCATTTCTCATAAGAGTTGGTTCACCAGCTACAGGGAGTGCGATGGTGGATGGGTATTTATGGGCAATGACAGTGCCTATAATGTTGTGGCTATTGGTACGGTGCGTATTAAGATGTTTGATGAGACAGAGCGTACCCTGACTGATGTGAGGCACGTTCTTGACATGAAGAAGAATCTGATTTCTCTTGGTGTACTTGAAGCAATGAGCTGCAAGTTTACAAGTATTGATGGTGCTTTTTAAAGTATCTAAGGGGGCACGGGTAATCATGAAAGCGCAATGACTCGATAATGCTTGCAAGTTGATCGGGAGCACTTTAAAAGGTGGAGGTACAGTGGTTGTAGTGGATTCCACCTCTGCACGTGTGTGACATGTTGGGCATGACCACATGAGCAGGCAAGGCATGAAGGCTGAGACCCGCGGATAGAGATACAGAGCAAGTGGAGCAGCCACCTATGAGAAGAATCACATGGCATAATCGCAGAATATCGGCGAGGTACATGGACGACTCCAATATCACAGGAGATCCATCCTCTATTCAGATGACTCTAGGTGAGTCTGGTGCTGAGAAGTAGAAGGTGACTATGGGCGATGTGATAGACTCGTTGTACCATATTGACATATGGGAGCTGGTGGAGCTTCTAGTGGGCCGAAAAGCGGTTGGATGCAGGTGGATCTTCAAAAGGATACAACATAAATACAGAGCGAGGTTAGTAGCGAAGGGTTATGCTCAGAGAGAAGGGATTGGCTTCTCAGAGATATTCGTGCTGACGGTATAACAGGTGTCTGTTAGATTCATGATTGGCGCTGGTTGGCCAATGCGATCTTAAGCTAGAAAGGATGGATGTGGAGTCTGCACTTTTGTAAGGGAAATTAGAAGAGAAGATCTACATGAAGCAACTAGAGTGCTTCGAAGTTAAAAGTACTGAAAAAAGAAAGAGTTTGTAGGAGGTTGTGGTACGACCCGTCGCCTAGGCAATGGTTTACTTCCTTCATGGTGAGTTAGGAATTGTATGTTGATGATATGTAGATCACCAATTGTGACATGTCTAAAATCAATGTACTAAAGACTCGGTTAAGTGAGACATTCAGGATGAAGTTTCGATGGGCTGCAAAGATGGTTCTCATCATTGAGACTAGAAGAGGAGTAGGTATTGGTAATCACAGGTAGAAAACCTTGGGTAAGTATTGATCAAGTATGTGATGGACCAGACATAGCTTGAGAGCGTTCCATACGCGTCTGTCCTCAAGTTTTCCTCAGGACATGTCCCAAAACAGATGAGGAAAAATATGATGTCTCATGAGCCTTATTCGAATGCGGTTGGTAGTGCATGCCTTGGTCTGTATTAGACCGGTTATTTCACAGGCTATCGGTGTTGTGAGCAAATACCCCGGTAAGCAATATTGGGTGGCGGTGAGATGATAAGAAGACTACGTCTTTACTTTTGAGAAGATAGGGTAGGCAGTATATTGCCTTGTAATCTTCGTTTTTCATATGTGGATATGATGCTCATAACACTCCTATGGCAACTGCTCGAGACTCATGTCGCACTCCTATACCTGCACCAAGTCCAGTCTTAGTCAGCACTAGCAAGTTCCTATGGCTAATTTTTCCATCAAGATGATTTATGTTAATGTGTGGATGATACATTTTGTTTTTTTTTTTTTTTTTTTTTTTTTTTTTTTTTGTTTTTTTTTTTTTTTTTGTTTTGTTTATGCCGTTAAGGCTTGTTTTTTTTTTTTTTTTCTTTTTCTTTCCTTTTGGATGATTACACTACCCAAGCTTGGGGTAGTTCTTTTTTTTTTTGGATGAATGATGATATTCTATTCCTTCTTTTGATGATATTGATGACATTCATGTTCTATGTAGGTTTATATCTTATGGCATGTTTATTTCACATTAAGATCGTACTCATATGCTAATATCTTATGATCTTTTGTGATTATTCTCCCTCTAACCTTAGATATGATTGAAAATTCCGTACTTCAGTTTTATTGGGCTATCTCTCATGTGTAGGCATAGATTGCCTTGTGTAGGCTTGGGTGGCCTTGTGTAGGCTCCCAGTTGTGTCCTTGTGTAGGACTCGTCGCCTTGTGTAGGCACTTAAGGGAACCTTGTGTAGGTCCCTTAGTTAATCTTGTGTAGGTTGTGAAGGTTCATGGTTAACCTGATTTAAAATCATTGGAAAGTGAAATCCGGTACACTCTAGGAGGGAGTGCGTTCGCCGAGAGTGGAGTAGGTAAGTAGGTAAACCACTATATATGATTGTGCTTGTAATTACTTTTTGTGCTTCATTCTAATTATGCTATTATTTATCAAATGACTCTTATGATGCATGATTCAGTTATTGCATAAGTATTGATAGAGATCACATCCCACATACTATCATATACATTATCCTTAATAGGCTTGTTCTTCATATGTAACCTTGTGTAAGCCTATGTGATTTGGACCCTCTATTGGCTTGGAAGTCATAAAGTTACTTTGCCTTACTCTTTCATTAAAAGTTAGGTATTGTTCGTTCTTATTAGAAAATAATTTTTGAAAAGTCCTATTCACCCCCTTCTAGGACATTTGGACATACTTCATACTTCAGTAATAGCGATGCTACTGCAATTTCAGCTAGAGCCCTTCCCAGGATTCCTTTGTGTCCTTTATTGAAATGACAAGAACTTCTCCTTTTGCCTCGAATAACTTGCACATCCTCTTTGTTTGGGTAGACCATGTATTCCATCCTACATTGGTCACCCTCTTCGTAGTTACGGCCAATGACAACAGTGCCTAAACGGGAGGGCCATCTAGGAAGATCAAATCTCCTTCCCTGATCTTACCTTCTATTTCCAACTAGTGATCTCTCTCAAAAGTATGAGGATCAACATGATCGAAACCCGATGCTGGATCGCAAGATCGATATCTTGTCCTCGAAGAAACAAGAAAGCGATCCTAGTTTGAAGCAACCTTCTTCTAACACCCTCTTTGGAGATCTCTCTGATTTGCTCTCTCTCTCTCTCTCTCTCTCTCTCTCTCTCGTATCTAAGAATTCCTTCTCTTAGATACCTCTCCATCATCTCTAATCGCAAAATTTTCTTTTGCTGATTTTCTTTAAAAGAATGAAAAAATAATCATAAAATGTCAATTAGAAAGAAAGTTAAAAACCTATCAATCATCCATCTCCAATCATTATGCACCAAGTAACACAGATCATGATATTGGAAATTGAGAACTTGTATCCATTATACATATTGTGATAGCAAGGGTTCTTATCTTTCCTTCATTTGTAAACTTACCTTAAAAACATACAAGTGCCCTTTAATAATATATGTTCGTTGTACCTTTCTTAAGTGTAGTATCATGTTGGAAATAGTGGCACTCACTTCTATTAACTGATGAAAAAGATATCTTGATTTCTTCTTTTCAGGTTTTAGAATATCAAAATCTCCAAATTTCCTCTCTCTCCCTCTCTCTCTATGTCTCTAAAATGAGAAGGTGGGGATTTCTAAATAGGGAGGGCCTTTTACATGTTTTAAGAGCGAAACAGTAAAATCAACAAGAGAATACATGAAAATTTGAAATTTTATTTTTTTTAATGTAATTGTGGGCCCTACCTATGCAGTCCGCACTAATCATGCGATTTGATATGATAATTGCATGATTCATACAATAATCTTATGATGATTCATGCAGATAACTGTTTTAGGGCCATGAGTCGCATCATGCATGTATACGACACGATTCGAAACGTAAATCTTATGATTTTGACTACATTGTTGAATCTCTGGGTTGTTTTTGTAACATTTCACACATAGACTTGTTTTCTACTTTCCTTGAGAAACAATGATTCTGTCATTAATGGGAAGCGAGGTGCATTTGGTTCAGAAAATGAAAAAGGCATTTTGTTTATTCTTCTTGTGAATCTAATATATGTTCTTGTGATCTCAGCCACTACTTGTCAAAGTTGTTGCAGAAGAGCAAGCAAGCTTGAGATAATTTAACAATTGATGTTGGGAAGCAGAAGATTCTTTAGAATGCCTTTTATTGGACATAGGATGGTGTGTTCATCCAAACCAACAGTTAGATCTTCCCGGTAAGGACTTGCTAATTCCTTCCTAGTGCTTCAGTTTGCTGATATCCCACTACTGTTCTTTTGTAAATGGTTTCATGGAGATATTGTGGATCCATATCTCGAAAGAATCGGTGCTTAGTGTTTGTTGATTTGGCATGCCACATTGACCACATGATTTATTTGACATAGTGTGTCATTGCCCGGAAAGTTGTTTGTAGAGTGTCTGCTTGTTCTTTTGGTCAAGCTAGGGGTGAAAGTCCATGGACACAGGTGGAACCCATTTGTGATGAGGATCAAGGTGTTCCATAGTGGCAACAATGGCCATAACGGACACTGCTACTACGATAAGGGCCGTTACAGCCTCTTTTTTTTTTGGAAAAAAATAATCTATTTTGGGACTGTTACGGGTCTCTCTCTCTCTCTCTCTCTCTCTCTCTCTCTCTCTCTCTCTCTCTCTCAATTATTTGTAATGGCTGTTTCAGCCTCGTAATGCATAACAGTTACCACCATTACCATTATGTAGCGACCCTTATGTAACCGTTTTAGCATATCGTGATGAGGATAGACTAACATACATATACATATCAGATGTTTGTGAGCATGTGTGATGTCGGATGCATGAGATGGGTAGTGAAATTGATGGATAGATGTGTTAAATTATCTCCCCAATGTTTTGACGGTTAAGCTTGTGATGAATAATGTTTTGAAAGAAACTCTCATGCTCAAATTTGAGAGATAAACTAACTCGTAGCAATCCTTTCTACAATTTTATTATCATCATCTAGGCCTTACCCCAATTAATTAAATTGGGGGCTACATGAATCCTATTCCACAATTCCACTCTATAAAGGACCATACCTTTAGTTAGACCATTGGTCATCAAGTCATTTTTTACTACCTCCATCCACATCCTTTTGTGCCTTCCCCTTACCCTTTTGGAGCCTTCAACTTGTCCCAACTCACTCCTAACTGGCATGGTTCTCGATCTCCATCACACATGACCAAACCTTGTCTACTTTCCCTCATTTTTAAAAATTTATTATTATTATTATTGTAAGAGTATGTATATTCTTTGACAAATGCACAAGGCTGGACAACCAAATACATTTGGGGAGGGCCAACCGACAAAAAGAGATGGGCCCCACTATCATTTGGAAAAACAAAAGACAACTCGAACGTTAAATCTCCCGAATATAGCCCAGGCCTACCCTATCCAGAAACAGAAGGCCCCTGACGGGCGAGGGAAGGGTCGTCGCAGTCCGAAACAGCAGATCCTATTGGTTATTGCTCCCCAAGCGGGCCAGGCAATTGACCACGAAGTTAGCCTCCCTAGGCATGTGGGATATGATAATCTCTAAGCGCTTTGATCCTAACTTTCCAATACCAAAGGCTCCATGGGAAGGAGGTGGGGTTCGTGAGGATCTGCACCATCGAGTTAGAGTCACTGGCTACCTCAATCTTCCGGTATCCCAAAGACTCACAAATGCTTCGGCCATCCCAAAGGGCCCTCATTCTGGCCTTCGTGTTGGATCCAACCCCGTATGCTTTAGCGAACGTGAAAAGGAAGTCACCGTTGGCAGCTCGCCCAATCCCGCCCCCTCCTGATAGGCCCAGGTTCCCTCTAGTCGAACCATCGACATTCAACTTCGTCCACCCCTTTTGAGGCCTAGTTCACTTAACGATTTTGAGCATAGGGGACTTCAGATGATCAACTAGAACACCTAGCCGCTGAAGGGGGAGAATGCATTTCCTTTTCCAGGACGTAGGAAGGGGCAGAAGTGGGATGATCTCCTTTATCTAGAATTGAACCCCATCAATAACCTTGGACACATTCACTTGGTTGCTCTCAAACGTGTTGTTGTTCCTAGCTTTCCACAGCCCCCAGAAGATGAAGGAAGGGATAAGACCTTTGATAAGGATCTTGGTCTTAGAGAATGATGAAGTGGCCCACCATTGAATCGCTCGGTCCACGGTAGACAAGAGATGCATGCCATGAAACCCAAAGAAGTTGCCGAAGTGGTTCCAGATTTGCTATGCCATATCGCTAAAGTCTACTTTCCCTCATCCTATTACCTATTGTTGCTACTCTTAAGTTCCCTCAAATGCATTCATGTTTAATTCTATCCTTCCTTATCTTGCCAATCATCCATCTCAACATCCACATGTCAGCTACACTCGTCCTATGAACATGTTTTCCTTAATTCATGGCTGGTCTCATAACTATCCTATAAAAATTCCATCCTTTCAGTTTGAGTGGTACACGATAATCATATAAAACTCCAGATGCACATCTCCATTTCTTCCGTCCAGCTTGAATTCTATGGGCAAACATCCTTCTCAATTTCTCCACTCATGAATTATTGACCCAAGGTATTGAAAGTGATCATTTTGGCAACCTTCTTGGCTAATAATCTTAACTAATTCCTCGTTTTCTCTCCTATTGTTGCTAAAATTGCACTCCATATGCTTTGTTTTAGTCTGACTAATTTTGAATTTTTTAAATTCTCCCTCTCTCAAAAAAAAAAAAAAAAAAAAAAAAAAAAAAAAAAAAAAAAAAAAAAAACAACCTTTAAATTCTAATGTTCCCCTCCATAAAACTATGATGCAGGACGAATAGTCTAGCCTAGAATGATGCAATGCAATTAATCAACAGATTAATTAGAGAATTCAAAACACAAAATAAAACTAATCTATCACAAGGTTAAAGAGTTCAAGCATTAAATGATGCTCTAGTTCAAAACTAACTACAACTACACAGTGTAGGTCTTAAAGGATATAGATTAATTAGGACCTATGGAAGGTAGAACTTCCATCTAGCATAGGGTTAAATCTTAATTCAAAGGAAGTCACCTGGTGTTATTAGGGTTTGGGTAAGGGTTTTAGGATTTGGGAATTGGAATTTTGAGAATTATGTTTTGGGAATTAGGGTTTTTGAGAATTAGTGTTTGAAGACATAAGGTTTAGGAGTTTAGGAGATTAGAGTTTAGAAATCTAGGTTCTAGGGTTAAGGTTTTTAACTTTTTGATTTAGGGTTATGGGGTTTTAAAGGGGAGGGATCAAAGACCAAAAAGAGAGGGAAAGAAGGGGCGATGGGGTTGGCCATACAGTCGTGTTTGTACGGTCATACGAACAGGAGAGGTGGTCCGTACGATTGGACGGTTGATTGCTTGCCACCAAGTGCAGAGGTTCGTAAGTAATATCCTGTGAATACAGGGTCGATCCCACAGGGAGATGAATCGCGAGAAGGAAAAAATCAAATGCAAAACAAACTAGGTAATAAAAACTAAAACTGATGATTTGATTTTGGAATTTTTGAATGGATATAATTCAACTGAATTAAAATAACACCCAAGCTTCAAAGTTCCACATAGGTAATGTTCCAAAATCATGATGACTTGGATAGCACAACTAGGATCTGAGTACTATGGTCAGCCTAATCGGAAAATAAAACAGTTTAAATATTTTAATAAATTATATAAAAAATTAGAAAATAATGGATTTGCACCATTTACATATATTCTCAAGCGTCAGTGATTTTAAGTATTCAATATCGATAGGATAATAAATATCAAAGAAATATAATAGGTTGAGAACCTCTCTTATCTAGGAAATCTGATTGATTTAGGGTAAGCCTATCCATCAATGTGGATCTCATATGATGGAAACATATGGATCTCACAAGAGGATAAAAAATAAAACCTAAATAATAGATAACATGCATACACCATTCTTCTCATCATTAAAATAATCAATCATCATAATCTTAAAGAAATATTAAACCCATGTGCTTCCCTTCTAGCTTGGGCTAGAAGGAACTTAGAAAAACATAATTAAATTGCAGAAATAAAAAAGCAACAAGAAATAAAGAAAGAAAATGCAAATAGAAAATATCAAAAAAAATAAAAAACTTATAAAACTTTAATAAAACTAAAAACTCTTTAAAAACTCTAAATTTTACTTTGGGATGCCTTGAATAATGTTTAAGAATGCCCTAGGAAGCCGTATGTATAAGTAGGGACTTCCAATTTTTGTACGAATTTGAAAAACCCTAGAAATCGCCTCAAATATACGTATTTTTTCAAAATAGACTTCTCGCTGCATAGTTCGTTTAAAACAGACTTCCTACTGTGCAGTTTTCCAAAATAAACTTCACAGCTTCATAATACACTTTTTCAGGACGATTTCAGGATTCTTCACTTCAAATCTTTGATTCTCTTCATTCTTCACTTGATTTTCTTAGATCTTTGACATGTGAATTCTTCAATCTTGGTCTCCTAAGATCAATCCCTTGCTTTGGTAATTCTTGAGCATCAAAATCATGCTTTTAACACCATTTTTCAATCCAAACACTTAAATTCACCTTGCAACACATACATAAGTAAAATAGAATATTAAGCGGATTCATGTTCATAAAACCAAGATATAAATGAGGAAAATTATGCAATATTTGAGTCTCAACACACCCCCCAACCAGCATTTTGCTAGTCCCGAGCAAAATAAGTGGAAAAAATAATAATAATAATAATAAAATAAAAACTAATTTTAGAAACAAAATTAAAACGAGAAGAAAAAATAAAAAATAATAAAAAATTCTAACTACACCACTTTCGCAGGTAATCTCGATTGCATTTAGCATATGCAACAAGCCTTTAAACCCTTAGGTTTTTCCTAGTGGACGAGTTATAGTCTCGTGAGGGTTTTTAGAAATGTTACCCACAAATATTGAAAACATGAAAAATAATCCAACACTCAGAAATTTATACAATTATGCCTTCATTCATTATATGAATTCCAAAACAAAACAATACCTACCCTAAATCTGAAGTTAGTTAGAATCTCAATTTCCTAATCCATTACATCCTTGAGTTCAAAGACCTCATCAAAATTTAGAATACTTATGATCCAATATCCTTATGTGCTCCGTGACACTAGTCTAACTTTGAGAAATATGCATGTTCTCTATCCTAACTCCTTTCAATCATTCCAAGAATATGAAATCTTTAGTTATCTCATTTTCTTCACGTCATTCCTTCTTTTATCATCATATCCTCATTATTATAGACCACCCTTAGATAAAGATTTCCACCGGGTTTGCTTCATAACCGAAGGTATCGTACTTGTAATGGTAACAGTAATGGATACTTAGGTATCCTTACTCCGGATTACTGACACGATTGTTATGGTCATTGCATTCATGCTCTATAATAAAAATTTCTTTTTCCTTCAATATTCTCTCTTTTAAGCATATATCAATGGTACTAGTTCATTCAACCTTATTTGAATCAAAAGTTGTTATTCTAGTTCACATATCATATTCCTCACTTAGTTAGCTAGGGTGTATTGTGAATTCAGTACATCAAATTATAACTCACTTTAAACTAGTGATTAGATAATTGAACTCAAGTATATAATTTTCAGTTGTTGGAATTCTGACTACTATCAACCTAGAATAAATATTAACTTTGCCTTTGGAATTCGCATAATATCATGTTTACATTCTTGTATATAAATATTATTTTGAAAATGTTGAAAAATAAATTCCCCATAAACCTAAATAAAAAAACTGAAACCTAAATAATAATAATAATAATAATAATAATAATAATAATAATAATAATAATAATAATAATAATAATAACTAAAAAAAAAAAAACATCACATACACATAGATGACTATCACATGGATGACTATCCACACCCCCCAACCTAAAATTTATATTGTCCCCAATGTAATGATAATGTAATACAGAGAACAATAAAAATAAAAGAAAGGGTGGATAGTACCTACCATGAAAAACTCACCTGCTAGGTGACACAAAAAAATTTGAATATGATACAAATCATACACAAATGCTCCGTCAGACTATGTGCATCAATCTGAATATTCTGGCTCATGAAGAGGGAAGGACTCCTCTCCCAAATGAAAGTTTTCCACATAAGGCTTCAATCTCTAACCATTAACCTTGTACATATTACCATTACGTGGATTCTCAATTTCAACAGCCCCATGAGTATAAACATTCTTCACAATGAAGGGGCCTGTCCATCTTGATCTTAACTTTCCCGAAAAGAACTGGAGACGGGAATTGTACAATAAGATCTTTTGCTGAGGTTCAAAATTCTTCTTCAGGATGTTTTTGTCATGAAAAGATTTGGTCCTCTCTTTGTATATTTTAGAATTTTCATAAGAGTCTCTCCTCAGCTCCTCTAATTCATTTAACTCTAATTTCCTTTGTCCACTTGCTTGATCCATATCAAAGTTTAATTTCTTTATTGCCCAGTAAGCTCTATGTTCCAATTCCACAGGTAAGTGGCAAGCCTTCCCATATACCAATCTATATGGAGACATTCCAATCGGGGTCTTATAAGCAGTCCTATAAGCCCATAAAGTGTCGGATAGTCTGAGGGACCAATCCTTCCTATCTGGCCTTATAGTTTCTCTAAAATGTGTTTGATTTCCCGATTAGAAATCTCAGCTTGCCCACTCGTCTTGTGGGTGGTATGGGGTACTCACTTTATGCTTGATGCCGTATTTCTTCATCAAAACCTCAAATGTCCTATTGCAAAAGTGAGACCCACCATCACTAATGATGGCCTTTGGAGTTTCAAATCTAGAAAAAATATTTTCCTTGAGGAATCGTATGACCACTTTATTGTCATTGGTCCTACTTGGAACTGCTTCAATCCACTTGAAACATAGTCCACACCAACCAATATATAAAGAAATTTAAAAGAAGATGGAAATGGGCCCATAAAATCAATACCCCAACAATCAAAAATCTCCAATGGTAAAATTGGGGATAAAGGCATCATATTACGCCGGGACACTCTTCCCAACCTTTGATATCTATCACAAGCAACACAGAAAGCATGGGTGTCTTTAAACATGGTGGGCCAGTAAAAACCACACTGCAGGATTTTTGCAGTAGTTTTCTTAGTAGAAAAATGGCCACCACATGCTTCCATATGACAAAAGGAAACAACACTCTGAACTTCATCGTCCGGGATACAACGTCTAAAAATTTGATCAGTCCCATATTTATATAAATACGGGTCATCTCAGAAGAAGTTCCTAACCTCGGTTTCAAAATGCTTCCTATCTTGTGTCTTCCAATGATATGACATTTTTCCTGTTACAAGATAGTTCACTATATCCGCATACCAAGGGAATTTGGAGATTGCAAATAATTGTTCATAAGAAAAAGTGTCCTGAATATGCATCTCCTCAGTGGAATCATTTAACACCAATCTGGAAAGGTGATCGGCCACTACATTTTCTACTCCTTTCTTACCTTTTATCTCTAAGTCAAATTCTTGGAGTAGGAGGATCCATCTCAAAAGTCTCGGCTTTGCATCCTTCTTAGATAATAAATATTTAAAGCCGAGTGGTCTGTGAAAATGACCACTTTAGATCCCAGCAAGTAGGACCTTAACTTATCCAAAGCAAAAACTACTGCAAGTAACTCTTTTTCAGTTGTTGAGTAGTTCACTTGGGCCGAGTTTAGAGTTCTACTCGCATAGTGAATAACGTAGGGCCGTTTATCTTTCCTTTGGCCCAAAACAGCCCCTATGGCATAATCACTTGCATCGCACATTAGTTTAAAAGGAAGTGTTTAATCTGGTGGACGCATGATAGGTGCAGTGGTAAGGGATGATTTAATTTTATTAAAGGCACTTGCACACTCATCTGTCCACTTAAATGGAACATTCTTTTGAAGAAGATTAGTCAAGGGTTTAGTAACGGCACTAAAGTCCTTGATGAATCTTTTATAGAAACCAGTGTGCCCTAGAAGTGATCTAATATCTCTGACAGTTCGGGGGATAGGTAGATTAACAATAATGTCGAGTTTTGAACGATCTACCTCGATTCCATTTTTGGAGATAACATGACCAAAACAATTCCCTTTTGAACCATGAAATGACATTTCTCCCAATTTAAGACAAGGTGTTTCTCTTCACACCTAGACAAGACAAGAGATAAATTGTTGAGGCATTCCTCAAAACTACTCCCAAATACAGAGAAGTCATCCATGAAAACTTCAAGAAACTTCTCAACCATATTTGAAAAAATACTTAACATACACCGTTGGAAAGTTGCTGGAGCGTTACACAATCCAAATGGCATCCGTTTGAAAGTAAATGTGCCAAATGGACAAGTGAACGTGGTTTTCTCTTGGTCTTCCAGGGCTATCTCTATTGGTTATATCCGGAATATCCATCAAGAAAACTATAGAAGGAGTGACCTGCTACCCTCTCTAAACTTGATCAATGAATGGTAGAGGGAAATGGTCCTTCTTTGTGACCTGGTTCAATTTTCTATAGTCAATGCAAACACGCCAACCTGTGGTGACACGTGTTGGTATGAGTTCATTATTAGAATTCTGCACAATAGTTATTCCATATTTCTTTGAGACTACTTAAGTTGGACTCACCCAAACACTATCGGATATTGGGTAGATGATTCCCACATCCAACAATTTGATCACCTCATTTTTTACAACTTTCATCATGTTTGGATTGAGACGCCTTTGAGGTTGTCTAATTGGTTTGGCGTCCTCATTGAGGTGGATCCGATGGGTGCATATGGAAGGGCTTATACCCTTGATGTCAGAAATGGCCCAGCCCAGGGCTCCTTTGTGGTCCCTTAGAACATTCAACAATTTAATCTCTTGATCCTTGTCTAAAAATGAAGAGATCACCACAGGATAAGTTTTATTTTCACCTAAGTATACATACTTAAGATCATTTGATAACGGTTTTAAATCAAGCTTTGGAATATTGGTTGGTGATGGCAGAGGTCGCAAGTCCTCAATAGATAGGATTTGAGTGCGCGGTCTCCATTGGTACATACCAATGTCCTGGGTGGTAGTGCTCTCATTATCATCACAAATTTCAGCAAACACTTTTTCTAAATCAGAATTTTTCAAGTCCTCAATGACTTGAATCAATTCCTCAGTCAGACTAGGTTCCAATTCCTCTTCTTCTATCAAGCAGTCCATGAAATTTAACTCATGGATTTCATTATTATCAATGGGCTGCTTACATAGATTGAAAATATTTAGCTCTAAAGTCATGTTACCAAAAGACAAGTTCATCATTCCATTTCTACAATTTATGATTGTATTTGAAGTTGCTAGGAATGGACGACCTAAAATGATGGGAACTTGAGCGCTAGCGTTTACATATGGTTCAGTGTCTAGTACAATAAAATCCACAGGGAAGTAGAATTTCTCCACTTGGACTAGTACGTCCTCTAAAATTCCCCTTGGTGCCTTAATGGAGCGGTCAGCGAGTTGGAGTGTAATCATGGTTGGTTTAAGCTCGCCTAACCCCATTTGTTTGTAAACCGAATAAGGTACTAAGTTGACACTTGCACCCAAATTTAGCAAAGCATGCTCAATTTAAAAATTTCCAATAAACAAGGAATAGTGGGACTTCCCGGGTCTTTGTATTTGGGTACAACCCTTTATTGAATGATAGTGCTCACTTTCTTAGTAAGGAAGGCCTTTTTGTGCACATTTAATTTCCTCTTTATAGTGCACAAGTCCTTGAGATATTTAACATATGATGGAATTTGTCTAATGACATCAAGCAGAGGAATATTGACAGTTACCTTTTGGAGCACATCCAACACTTCTTGATATTTTATGGGGACAGTCGGATTCCGAAGTCTAGATGGGAATGGAACTGGAGGCTCATATGACTTAGTCTCTTTATCCTTTTGTTGTTGCGGCTCTTGAACCATAGCCAGTTCATCATTTTCTTGAGACAGTGGTTCATCCTCCGGTATTTCTATCAGTTGCATTATCTTATTATCGACCTATTTCCACTTCTCAAGGTAATGATGGCCTTAGCTTGTTCATGATGTAGCTCACTTGGATTTGAGTCTCCAATGAAATGTGTGTTTCTAGGGTTTGGCACAGGTTGAGAAGGAAGTGTGCCTTTTTCCCTAGCATTTAGTTGAGTCTCAATCCTCGCCACAACTATCTTTAATTCCTGATTTGATTGGATTAGAGACTGATTCATTTGAGCTTGAGAGTTCATGAATGCGGTCAATGCATCCTCCACAGATGATCGCTTTTGCGGGGGCATATATGGTGCATTTTAGGTGCCCCAAAGAAGTTGTTTTGTAGAGGCATTTGAGGTGCATTGGGCGCATTAATTTGTGGTCCATTCCAACAACTAAGATTAGGATGGTTACGCCAATTTGGATTATACGTGTTTCCCATTGGTTGCATAACTGACCTTTGGTAGTTATTTATAGTATTTGTTTGATTATGCTCATGTGTGATATTTTGTACAACTGAGATTATTGGATAATCTTTTGTGTCATGGTTTGTACCACCACAAATGCTACAAAAATTACCTAAGGAAGTGTTTGCTTTAACCATATCAACCTTCCTAATTTCCAAGGCTTCGACCTTTTTAGCTAATGCAACAAATTTTGCATTAAGGTCGTCTTCTTCTCTTAGGACATACATCCTCGCTTTCTCTATAGGAATGGGCTTAGTTTGGTCAGTTTTAGCAGAGACATCACATGTCTGCTTATTCTCTGCTAACATATCTAAAAAATCCCAAGCCTCATTATGATCTTTGTCAAGAAAGGTTCCACCACACATCATCTCTATGAACTGACGAGTATCCATGGTGAGCCTCTTTCGGAACGCATCAATCACGTGCCATGGTTCATAACCATGGTTTTAGCAGAGACATCCCATGTCTGCGTATTCTCTGCTAACATATCTAGAAAATCCTAAGCCTCATTATGATCTTTGTCAAGAAAGGTTCCACCACACATCATCTCTATGACCTGACGGGTATCCATGGTGAGCCTCTTTCGGAACGCATCAATCACGTGCCATGGTTCATAACCATGATGTGGACAAGTAATTAGAAGGTCTTTGAAGCACTCCCAAGCTTGAAAAAATAATTCATTCCCCTTTTGGGAGAATGACATAATTTCTTGTTTTAGTGCATTTGTTTTGTGTTCGGGAAAGAACTTTTTCAAAAACTCTCTACTTAAGGCTTGCCATGAAGTGATGGTATTAAGTCTTAGAGAGTTGAGCCATGCTTTGACCCGATCCTTTACAGAAAATAAGAATAACCTAAGCTTAAGTACATCCCTATTGCCATTGTCTACTTGTAACATTGCAATCACTTCCTCAAAGTCCTTGAGGTGCAAGTAGGGGCTTTCAGAATTTAAGCCATGAAATTTAGGAATCAATTGAATCACACCTGGTTTAAAATCAATGTTCTCTGTGTGAGTAGGGAACACTATACAAGATGGTAAAGTTGATCTCTCAGGGTGTAAATGTCCACGTAAAGTCCGTGGTTAATTTAACACATTCCTATGAACTTCATTTTCATCCTCAAGAGGAGGATTAAATTAATTTTCTCTATTTTGATTTATAGTTGGATCTGGCAGATTTAGATTTGGATTATCAACTGAGTCTGCCATGGAATCCAAGTGATGCTGAGTGTCACTTCTAAGTGAATGATCAAGGCCTGAAACTAGTTCCCCTTTAGAGGAGAGTCAATTGTTTTGATCCCTACTCCAACGGGACATAAACCATCCATACCACACAACAAATACCACTAATTCAAATAGTAAGTATGATACTTAAAATAAAAAAATAAAAACTTAAATCAACAACCCAAGCGGCAGGGCCGACCATGAGGATTCAGTCCACAAAGTAAAAATAAATCAACAACCCAGGTGGCAGGGCCGACCATGAGAGTTTCAGTCCACAAAAAAAATAAAATAATAATAATAATAATAATAATAATAATAATAATAATAATAATAATAATAATAATAAATAAATAAGTAAAACTAATGTAGAAATTAAACTATGCTAATCTGGAAAATAAATTCAGTGGATGATCTTTGTGATCAAACAGCAACTGTAGGACAACTATAGCACTTGGGTGATAAAATCCCAAGTAGGGCAACCTTATGTCATAGTTAGTGCTTGAAAGACCCAACTGAATTTATTTTCAAAGAAAAAAAAAATCTACATAAAAGTTGGAAGGTTTAGAAGAGAACTTACCTTAGAAAAAAAAAAAACTTACCTTAGCTATCTTGCACAGACCTGATCTCTCTAAGTCTCTCCCCGGCAACGGCGCCAAAAACTTAATTGCTTGCCTCCAAGTACAGAGGTTCGTAAGTAATATCCTGTGAATACAGGGTCGATCCCACAGGGAGATGAATCGCGAGAAGGAAAAAATCAAATGCAAAACAAACTAGGTAATAAAAATTAAAACTGATGATTTGATTTTGGAATTTTTGAATGGATGTAATTCAACTGAATTAAAATAACATCCAAGCTTCAAAGTTCCACACATAGGTAATGTTCCAAAATCATGATGACTTGGATAACACAACTAAGATCCGAGCACTATTGTCAACCTAATCGGAAAATAAAACAGTTTAAATATTTTAATAAATTATATAAAAAATTAGAAAATAATGGATTTGCACCATTGACATATATTCTCAAGCGTCAGTGATTTTAAGTATTCAATATCTATAGGATAATGAATATAAAGAAATATAACAGGTTGAGAACCTCTCCTATCTAGGAAATCTGATTGATTAGGGTAAGCCTATCCATCAATGTGGATCTCATATGATGGAAACATATGGATCTCACAAGAGAAAAAAAACAAAATCTAAATAATAGATAACATGCATACACCATTCTTCTCATCATTAAAACAATCAATCATCATAATCTTAAAGAAACATTAAACCCATGTGCTTCCCTTCTAGCTTGATAGAAGGAACTTAGAAAAACATAATTAAATTGCAGAAATAAAAAGCAACAAGAAATAAAGAAAGAAAATGCAAATAGAAAAGATCTAAAAAAAAAACAACTTATAAAGCTTTAATAAAACTAAAAACTCTTTAAAAACCCTAAATTTTGCTTTGATTCCTTAATAATGTTTTAAGAATGCCCTAGGAAGCCCTATTTATAGTAGGGACCTCCAATTTTTGTACAAATTTGAAAAACCCTAGAAACCGCCTCAAATATATGTATGTTTCTAAAATAGACTTCTCGCTGCATAGTTCTTTTAAAACAGACTTCTTGCTGTGCAATTTCCCAAAATAAACTTCACAGCTTCATAATACACTTTTTCAGGACGATTTCAGGATTCTTCACTTCAAATCTTCGATTCTCTTCATTCTTCACTTGGTTTTCTTAGATCTTTGGCATGTGAATTCTTCAATCTTGGTCTCCTAAGATCAATCCCTTGCTTTGGTAATTCTTGAGCATCAAAATCATGCTTTTAACACCATTTTTCAATCCAAACACTTAAATTCACCTTGCAACACATACATAAGTAAAATAGAATATTAAGCGGATTCATGTTCAGAAAACCAAGATATAAATGGGAAAAATTATGCAATATTTGAGTCTCAACAACGGTTGGTTAGGGTTTAGGTCCAGACGGTTCTGGGGATGGTCTTTTGGTTGGAAACAAAAGAAAGCCGGAAACGAGAATATGAGAATGGAAGAAAGAAAAAATAAGATTGCCTAGAAACAGAATAAAAGAAAAGAAATTGGAATCACTTCATGGCTTCACACTAAACTCCAATCATAGAAGGAATTTTTCTCTGAAACAAATCAAGAAGAAAATTTCATTTAATAGCCAATAATGCCCTAGGATTCACAGGTCCAAGCCTTATATGTTCTATTTAGGGTGTTTTTACAAAAATGCCCTTAATACTATAAAATGTCCAAAACATCCCTATTATCAACTAAATCATAAAATAAACTAAAATAGTCGAACTAACTAAATAAAATAACTAAAACTAGTCTTCAATATGAGTCCACGACCAAGATGACACAACAATCAAGATGACCCATCATGGGAAATCCTAGATGTATCTAATTGATCCAACTATCCAATACTCTCAATCGAGCAACCCACATGCATATTCCCAGTGTGGGATCTTCAAAGATACACGATCATACATATGGGGTCTTGTCTTCAACATGGCTAGGAACTCAAATTGGGTCCAGCGGGCTCCATGTAATGATCACCTAGCCATAAAGAAACTGGCGCAACTCACCTCTTCTGATAAACTCTAAAAGGTGCCCGGATGTCCTCATTAATCTAGATCTATGTTTATGCCCTCCTTCATCTTGTCAATCGAAACTATCATCTGCAAACAACATACACCATAAGATCTCATCCTACAAATGCCTCTTGAACTCATCCATAACCGATGTGAATAGGAACAAGCTCAATCACTACAGGAAATTGCTCTTTTACGGACGACATAATTCGTCATTATTTTATCTTTTTTCGTCAGTAATGATTATTATCAACGAAATCTGTTATTGGAAAGATTGTCGCAATAAGACCGTGACTAAAAGCTTTCACCGACGAAATATAACTTCGTCGGCAATGATAAAACAAATATTGACAACTAAAATCGTCGGCAAAACATGTTACTTTTGGTAGGAAAAAATAAAATATTTTATCGATAAACACAGCTTATACCGACGAATATCTTCGTCGGTAAAACTGTGGATGGACGATATTACCGACGAATATGTTCATTGGTAAAACAATAATACCAACGAGTATGTTCATTGGCATAAGCCCGGATAAACGACATTACCGACGAGTACGTTCGTCGGTAAAACAATAATACCGATGAGTATGTTTGTCGGCATAAGCCTTCTATCACTACAAGAAATCGCACATTTAGCGACGAAAATTTTCGTCGCTAAAAGTAAAATTTTCGTAGCTAAAACTTTTTAGCGACGAAAGTTTTCGTCGCCAATATGCTGCGGCAACAGACTTTTATCGATGAAAATTTTAATCGTCGACAAAGACAGGGCTTTTAGCGACGAAAATATTCATCGCTAAAGTGACTTTTAGCGACGAAAATATTCGTCGCTAAAAGTGACTTTTAGCGATGAAACTTTTCATCACTAAAAAACTTTTAAAAAACTTTAAGCGACGACTGTTTTCGTCGCTAAAAGTAATCTAGAAAACTTTTAGCTACGAATATTTTCGTCGCTAAAAAATAAGTATTGAACTTTTAGCGACAATAAATTTCGTCGCTAAAAAAATTACTTTTAGCGACGAACAGTTTCATCGCTAAAAAATATGGAAAAAACTTTTTGCGACGATTTGTTTCATCGCTAAAAAACTTTTTAAAACTTTTAGCGACGATATATTTCGTTGCTAAAAATAATTATAAAAACTTTTCGTGACGAACATTTTCGTTGCTAAATATACGTGTTAAACTTCTAGCGACGATATTATTTCGTCGCTAAATATACATGTTAAACTTCTAGCGACGATATTATTTCGTCGCTAAATATACGTGTAAAACTTTTCGCGATGAACATTTTCGTTGCTAAATATACGTGTTGTGACTTGTAGCGACGATAGTTTTCATCGCTAAAAAAATGACCTAAAACCTTTAACAACGAAAATTTTCGTCACTAAAAATAATTTCTTTAACCTTTAGCGATGAAAATTTTTGTCTCTATGAGTTTTTTCTTTTTAAAAAAATATTCCATAACAAAAATCCTGATATACACCTGTTATATAATATATTTCATCATATTCACATTCACATCCATCTAAACCCAAACTGGTAAATCCATCCAAACACAAACATATCTTATCCACATCACATTCATTCATGCATAAATACATATAAGTTTAAACATCATAAATAAAATACAAAAAATCACGAAGATGAAGGCGAATGTGGTGGGGCATCGGTGGGTAAGCGTGCAGCGAGAGCCTAAAACATCTCCATCTTCCGTCGCTCATGGACCACCCGCATTTCCTCCATCCGCCTCGCCTGTTCTTTCCTCTCCCTCGCCTACTCCTCTCTCTCCCTCGTCAACTCCTTCATCCTCCTCGCATGCTCCTCCCTCTGCCTCTCCGACTCCTCCATCCTCCTCTCCTGCTCCTCCCTCTGCTTCTCAAGCTGGTCTTTGATGTCATGGACGACAACCCGTAGCTGTTGAACTTCTCTCTCTGCGATATCAGCTTGGCGTACGGTGCTATCGCCAACGACGATGAACGGGTGGAGGCAGCTCTAGTGGGTGCCGTGAGCTTGACACCATGGCCAAACCCACGCACATATCTAGAACGGGTGCCAAACACCTGACTCAAGATCTCTAGCTCGCTCCGCTAAGTACCATCGAGAGTGGGCTGACTGCGCAAGGTGTCCATCTCCTCCTGTAATGAAAACATATAAATTTTCATAATAATGACATTATTATAATTTAATGCAATTAAATTTTACAATGTAAGGATTTTACCCAAATCTCACTGGCTCTAAGATGTATCCAAGATCTCGTCTCCTGCCGACAGTGAGTCCCTCTGTAGAAGTCTACTGGTCCGGGCTCCTGGCCAGTGACGGAATCTCGTTACACAATCGAAAGGACAATAGAGTTAATATAAATGCATAGAAAGAATATATAAACGTAATAATTACCAGTAATTTCTTACCATGTCGTGACGAAGTCGTACAAATGACTCTGAACTAGCTACGTGGTTTACTGCCAACTTTTCCCTGTTGTCAAAATTTATTTTGCTCTTCTTCTGAACACATTATTCATAATGCATTGTTATTAATTGAGAATTTAATTATTGCGTTAAGATATCGTAAATTTGTAAATATTACCTGAAAAAAATCAGACGAAAACTTATCACAGAGTATCCGCCAGTCCTCATCGGTCACGTGCGGTGGTGCGGACTCCTCATAGCTGGCGCACCGCTTGTACTGCCGGTGTAACTTACCGCGGTAATTCTTAAACCGCTCCTTGATCATGTCGTCGATGGCATAGGAGATGTGTGGAACACTCAAATCGAAGTCAAATTTATCCTATAATTTCATAAATAATAGATTAAGACAATAATCTTATTAAGATAATAACTTAAGAATAAATGAATTTTCATAAAATAAATTTTAATTTACTAAAATTTACCTGAAGGCGCTGACGGATGAGCTGCCGCACATCATCTGTCACGTCTGCCCAACGTGGGGTGGTGGGGGGGTTATGAGATCGGCATAAGACACCGACCGAGCCGCCGAGTAAACAGTTTGACATTGTTCCCAACAGGTTTAATGCAGTCCTGTGGGAACTCTACCGTCACCCTACCCTCACCGTAAGTCACTCTAAAAGTAACCCACGCGTGGGTCCACGTCCTCGTTGGCTGGTCGACGATGCTGTTACAAAAGAAATATGTAAGTAAATATAAACAGAAGTCATTAAAAAAGACATGTCTAGACTTACATGCAGTGCCCGGTGTATGCCGCGACTGAGGGATCAGATGCCTGCGATGCAACATGTGACGGCGATGCTGTCTCCGTCGCATCACTGGTAGAAAGGGGTAGATCCAGTGTGCGGAACGACGTGCTCTCCCACCTGGTCCCATCACTGAATATTGCGAGCTACGAACTTATAAATTTTAACAATGTAATACAGTAGAATATACTAAAACATTATATAAGTAGTGTTGACAGTAGAATGCATTTGTACTTATGCTTAGAGAGATGATTAAACCATTACCCTATATTGCAAGCAGAATATAATAAAACTGTAAACTTTAATCTATAACCCTTAGAAATTCCATTACACATTGTCATTATATAATAAATACACATATTTCGTTGTAATACGAAACAACTTTGAGGTAAACTATCCGAAGTACTCCTTGCGTAAGTTATCGTATGCTTCAGAAGCATATATATGTCATGTAGTGTGAAGCACTCGACATTTTTATAGCCAACATGTCAGTCACAATAGGAGAAATCTGGTCTCTCAGGACTCCATTCAGATGTGTAAGTGACAGAGTTGCATCTTCCATATTTCGTTTCCTGTGGTTATATATCTCTATTAGCCCCAAAATTTCTTTGAGATAGTATAATCTTTCGTCTGAGTCGTCGTCGATATATTCCACTCTACACTCATCGACCAGACCGAGTATCTCTATGGCCCTACCAGAAGAAGATAGGACTGAAACGTCCATCTGCAACAACTGATGAAGTATGTCGCGTGCTTCTGCTATGCTCCAGTTTGAGGATGACATGATCAGAAATTGACTCAACTGCAAATGTGGATTTTAAACAAGTCAATAAAAGGAATTAATCATGACTTATAATTTTCACGTATACATGGAATACATAAATTATTCGAATTGAAAAATGACAGGTAAATCATGTGTACATTTAATAATCGCCGTCTGTATCACTATTGCTTAGGGCTATTTCTTCTTCACCATCACTATCGCCGATCAGTATTTCCTCCTCATCGTTTGCAATGTTGTCATCAATGAAACCGCTATCATCTCTAACAATGTCTTGTATTATTGAGGCATCCACATGATCAGGTGACACATCATCTCTGTCTAATTGCACCACATCAATATCAACACTTGAATCAGTCCCCGTATCCCTATATGGCATATCTTCTTGATATGCTTGTTCAACCCTAGACGTGTCATTTCCCTCATCCTCGATATCTTCAACTTCTGGTACGGGAACGTCAAATATCTTCCTGGGCTTTATTTTCTACACCACGTGCCAAGAGCCGCCCAACTTTGTGTCAGCGAGGTAAAATACTTGTTCGGCTTGGCCGGTGAGGACAAATGGGTCGTCCTTAAACCACTTTCAAGATAAATTTACGCTCGTAAAGTAGTTGTTATCTGTATCCCAACTTCTTATTTCCAATGTCCCACCAATCACATCTAAAAAAGTGGCACCCATTTTCTCATACAATAACTCACTCAATAATATCCGTCAAAATTCCATAAAGTCATTTCCACCCCCCTCATTGTTCCCTTCACAAAACCACACCACTATTTATGTGGTCCTACACTTCTCACGTTATTCGTGTGGAAACCGAATCCATTTATAATACAACCTATATATCTAGATACACGTCCATTAGGGCCACACACCCAGTGAGTATAGTGCATCAGACGCATCAGTAAAGTTGCTCGTGCGCAACGTCGTCATCTATTATTATGTACAGAATATAATTAATTAGAGATTTTCTTAGGTTGAAATAATGTGGAATATAACGAAAATTCTAAGTTTGGTGAGATATAATGTGAAATCTTACACGTTTGGCGAACCATTCTGGAAACTGGTCCTAATGCATTCGATCATAATTTTTGGAGAATTTGGACTTCATCTCGTCTATGTGTTTGCTACACATAAATGGCACATCATCAGCAAGAAACATTAAGATTATCATATGTAGAAAGACAACAATAATCGAGGGAAGACTACTCCAAGTACGACTATATTTCTTCATAATTATTCAACACACATACCACCGCGCCTTGCTAGATCCCAAGGTCCATATCCTGAAACGTCGGGGATCCTAAAGGATGAACGTTATGTGCAAATACAGATATGAGTCCTTGTTCATGCTCCTGCCCTTCATCGGCATTCCGATCTTCTCGGTCGAATCTAGTCTCTATGCACAAGATACATGGAAAAAAATGTAAGACACTTATTATCAATGTACGCTTCAGCTATCGACCCCTCCGGTCGTGCCTTATTCCTCACAAATCATTTGAGTGTGTGAAGGTATCTGTACACAAAACCATATGTTATACGTATGAAACATGGATATATTAGTTACGGAATGAAAAAATTTTAATAGGTTCTACCACCTTTCGATCGGATACATCCATGATATTGTACTGGGCTTGTAAGCTTTCGCCTCGTGCGGCAAGTGAATAACTAGGTGTACCATGACATTGAAAAATGTAGGTGGAAATATTCTTTCAAGTTTGCAAAGGATTATGGAAATGTCACTCTCTAGTCGTTTAATAACATCTACATTCAATGATTTCGAACACAAATCCTTAAAGAATATCCCCAACTCAATCAGTACCGCACTGATATCCTTGCTCAGGAATCCATGAATCGCAACCGACAGTAGGCGTTGTAGAAGGATGTGACAATTATGACTTTTCATTCCTATTACCTTGCAGTCCGTAATGTTTACGCAACGAGATATGTTTGACGCATACCCATCGGGAAACTTCACCGATCTCAACCATTCACATAAACGCTTTCTCTCTAGTTTTGTCAACGTGTAGTAGGCTGCTGGTATAGTATACAAATTTTCATGTGTTTGCAAGTACAACTCTTTCCTTAAACCCATTTCTTGTAGATCCAATCGAGCCTTGAAACTGTCTTTTGTTTTCTTCTCTATGTTCATCAATGTTTTGAAGACATTGTCACATATATTTTTCTCAATATGTATGACATCCAAGTTGTGTCATAATTTCAGATCTCTCCAATAGGGCAACTCAAAAAAGATGCTCTTCTTCCTCCAGTTATAGTCCAATACTGTATGTTTCCTCTTCTTCAAGGTGATGCCTTCCAATCTAACTTCTCCAATGTTACTCAGTTGTTGCATCACATCTTCTCCAGATAGCTCTTTCGGGGTGGCTTATGATCTTGTTTTGCCATCAAAGATTATCGTCTTCCTGCGCCAAATATGATCGCTTGGAAGGAAGCTACGATGGCCCATATAACACATTTTTTTTACCATGCTTCAATGACAATGAACAAGTCTCAATACTACATGTAGGACAAGCCAACTTGCCCTTCGTGCTCCACCCAGACAAATTTCCATACACGAGAAAGTCATTTATTGTCCACAAGACCGCTGCATGCAAGCGAAATGTCTGTCCTGCAAATGTGTCATACGTTTCTACACCTTGACTCGACAACTCATTTAACTCATCTACTAACGGTCGCAAATACACATCAATGTCATTCCCATGTGACCTAGGTCCAAGAATAAGCAATGACATCATGAAAAATGACTCCTTCATACACAACTAAGGAGGTAAATTGTAAGGCATAAGCACCACTGGCCACATATTATACGAGTTACTCATATTATGAAATGGATTAAAACCATCACTTGCAAGACCTAGTCGAACATTGCGAGAATCCTCTGCAAACCAGTCATGTTGCTTGTCAAAATTTTACTAGGCTTCAGAGTCCGCAGGGTGTGTCAGTGTACTATCATCATGAACGCGTTTCTCCTTATGCCACCTCATATCTTCAGTCATCTTACGAGACATAAACAATCTTTGCAATCTGGGTTTCAATGGGAAGTCTTAACACCTTTTGCGGGATATTCTTATGCCCAGCTTTGTCATACTTCAACTAGACTCTCCATAAAAAATGACACTCTTCAACCTTATCATGCTCTTTCCAATACAATAAACAATCATTATACATGCATGTATGAGGTGTAACCAAGGCCCAAGTCGCGCATCACCAAGGCCCAAGTCGCGCATCAAGGATTTTGCCTCGTAATGAGACTTAGGCAATGTCTCACCGTCCGATAATGCTTCTTTCAAAAAACTCAAGCAACATACCGAACGATTTATTACTCTAACGATTTATTATCTTCAAATGAAGTAACTTTGTAAGAAAATTCAACTTAGAGAAGTTCTCACACTCAGGATAAAGTGGACGTTGCGCATCCCTCAACAACCTACTAAACTTTTCTAATTCGTCATCACCAATTGGAAGAATATCTTGGCTACTGCTTGTCACTGCAAAATCAGTATCCACAGTTGTTCCCCTGAACACATCCCCTATGATATCTTGCATTTCGTCAACGTCTTCATCCTCGTCATCCAGTACAATTGGGTCAACAAGGACTTCAGTGGGCGCAACTCTATGGATCATATCTTCACCATGATAGATCCAACAAGTGTAACTCTGGTTAATCCCAACTACGAACAAATCGTCCTCTACTTTGTCTAAAGTCTTAGATATCATGTTCTTGCATTTTCGACATGGGCACCTAATCCTATTCCTTGAATCTGCCTAATTTCGCGTAAATTCCATGAACTCTTGAACCCCTTGTTTATACTCTGGGCCAAACTGTTCTTAGCTCGCACCCAACTCTTATCCATGTTTACAATGAAAAGACTAAAGTCAGTTTAGGGAAATAGCTTTAAGATTAGGCTAGGTTATAGGTTTAGGTTATATGTTAGGTTTAGGGAATTGAGAATAGGTATAAGTTTAGGTTTAGGTTTAGGTTTAGGGATTTGAGAATAGGTATAAGTTTAGGTTTAGGTTTAGGTCTAGGAATTGAGTGAGATGGGAGTTGAGATTAGATTAGGTGTAGGTTTAGGATTAGGGATTTGAGAATACGTTAAGGTTTAGGTTTAGGAAATCGGGTTCGGATCGGGATCGGGTTTTATGTTTAGATATAACTAAGTTATAAGTGTAGGTTATAGGTTTAGGGATTTGAGAATAGGTTCAGAGATAAGGTTTAGGTTATAAGTATAGGTTATAAGTTATATGTTTAGGTTATAAGTATAGGTTATAGGTTTTGGGATTTGAGAATAGGTTTAGGTTATAAGTTTGGGTTTAGGTTTAGGTTATAGGTTTAGGTTAAGGTCTAGGTTTAGGTTAAGGTTATAAGTATAGGTTATAGGTTAAGGTTAAGGTTAAGGTCTAGGTTTAGTTTATAAGTATAAGTTTTGGGATTTGAGAATAGGTTTAGGTTAAGGTTATAAGTTTAGGTTTAGGTTATAAGTATAGGTTATAGGTTTTGGTTAAGGTTATGGGTTTTGGGATTTGCGAATAGGCTTAGGTTATAAGTATAGGTTTAGGTTAAGGTTTTGGGTTTTGGGATTTGAGAATAGGTTTAGGTTATAAGTATAGGTTTAGGTTAGGTTATAGGTTAAGGTTTAGGTTTAGGTTTAGGTTATAGGTATAGGTTATAAGTATAGGTTAAGGTTATAGGTTTAGGTTATAAGTATAGGTTTAGGTTGGGTTATAGGTTAAGGTTTAGGTTTAGGTTAGGTTGGGTTATAGGTTTTGGGATTTGAGAATAGGTTTGGGTTAAGGTTATAAGTTTAGGTTTAGGTATTTGAGAATAGGTTTAGGTAAGGTTATAAGTTTAGGTTTAGGTTATAAGTATAGGTTATAAGTTTTGTTTAAGGTTTTGGGTTTGGTTTAGGTTGGGTTATAGGTTTTAGGATTGAGAATAGGTTTAGGTTATAAGTATAGGTTTAGGTTGGGTTATAGGTATAGGTTTAGGTTAAGTTTTAGGGGTTTTGGGATTTGAGAATAGGTTTAAGTTATAAGTATAGGTTTATGTTGGGTTATAGGTTAAGGTTTAGGTTAAGGTTATGGGTTTTGGGATTTGAGAATAGGTTTAGGTTATAAGTATAGGTTTAGTTTGGGTTTGGTATAGGTTTAGGTTTAGGTTATGGGTTTTGGGATTTGAGAATAGGTTTAAGTTATAAGTATAGGTTTAGGTTGAGTTATAGGTTAAGGTTTAGGTTTAGGTTATGGGTTTTGGGATTCGAGAATAGATTTAGGTTATAAGTATAGGTTTAGGTTGGGTTATAGGTATAGGTTTAGGTTTAGGTTATGGGTTTTGGGATTTGAGAATAGGTTTAGGTTATAAGTATAGGTTTAGGCTGGTTTATAGGTTAAGGTTTAGGTTTAGGTTATGGGTTATGGGATTTGAGAATAGGTTTAGGTTATAAGTATAGGTTTAGGTTGGGTTATAGGTATAGGTTTAGGTTAAGGTTATAGGTTTTGGGATTTGAGAATATGTTTAGGTTATAAGTATAGGTTTAGGTTGGGTTATAGGTTACGGTTTAGGTTAAGGTTATGAGTTTTGGGATTTGAGAATTGGTTTAGGTTATAAGTATAAGTTTAGGTTGGGTTATAGGTATAGGTTTAGGTTTAGGTTATGGGTTTTGAGATTTGAGAATAGGTTTAGGTTATAAGTATAGGTTTAGGTTGGGTTATAGGTTAAGGTTTAGGTTTAGGTTATGGGTTTTGGGATTTGAGAATAGGTTTAGGTTATAAGTATAGGTTTAGGTTGGGTTATAGGTATAGGTTTAGGTTAAGGTTATGGGTTTTGGGATTTGAGAATAGGTTTAGGTTATAAGTATAGGTTTAGGTTGGGTTATAGGTTAAGGTTTAGGGATTTGAGTTTAAGTTAAGGTTTAGGTTTAGGCTATAAGTATAGGTTTTGGGATTTGAGAATAGGTTTAGGTTTAGGTTATAAGTATAGGTTATAGGTTAAGGTTAAGGTCTAGTTTTAGGTTATAAGTATAAGTTTTGGGATATGAGAATAGGTTTAAGTTAAGGTTGTAGGTTTAGGTTAAGGTTGTAAGTATAGGTTATAGGTTTAGGTTAAGGTTTAGGTTTAGGTTATAGGTATAGGTATAGGTTTAGGTTTAGGTTTTAGGTTATAGCTTTAGGGAATTGAGAATAGGGTAGGGTTGAGGTTTTGGAAATCGGGTTCGGGTTCGGGATCGGGTTTAGGTTGGGGTTTTCAAGTTTAGGTTTAGGTTTAGGTTACGGGGTTGAGATTAGGATTAGGTGTAGGTTTAGGTTATAGGTTAAGGTTTAGGGATTTGAGTTTAGGTTAAGGTTATAAGTTTAAGTTAAGATTATAAGTATATGTTATAGGTTAAGGTTAAGGTTTAGGTTATAGGTTTTGGTTTAGGGTTAGGGTTAGGTTATAGGTTATAGGTTATAGATTTAGGGAATTAAGAATGGGTTTAGGTTATAGGTTTAGGTTAAGGGTGTGGTACCTGAAAATACAGATATAAACACTGCTTGTCCAAATGGCAAGACCCCTCCAATGCTGTTCATATAAAATGAGCAGCTTTATCATGGTCATAACAGCGGTTCCCACCTTCCAGGGACCCTCGCTCTTTCAGATAGCTTCGACGCACATCCGGGTCTACTCCATTAATCTTGAGCAAATACATAAACATGACCTGTCCAAATGGCTAGGACCCTCCAATGCTGTCCATAGGAAATGGGCAACTTCATCATGGTCATAACAGCGGTTCCCACCTTCCAGGGACCCTCGCTCTTCCGGATAGCTCCGACGCACATCCGGGTCCGCTCCATCAATTCTAAGCTAATACAATTAAATCCTAAATTAGTTACTCATCCAAGGTTAGATAGATTGTAATACTTTCATATTCCCATTTAAACGTCCACGTCAAAAATCCGGCAGCATCTCCCCATGCATCTCCAGATATGTTGATCTTACGTTACATTCCGATGTCAAATATCTAAAGCAATGTAAAGATATTTGTCATTGGATACGGAACGAAAGAAATATATCTAGAGAGAAACGAAGAGGTGGACCGCGGATTAGGCATGAACATTTAAATAGATTGTATGAAAGCATACTTTCCATCTAACCTTGAACTGTCCAAAATGGGACAATTTGAGCGATTTCTATGCCACCAAAAATACACCATATCTGTGTATGGCCCCATAGAAATCTTCAAACGAGTAACTAATTATCTAACTTACAAATCTATAAATTACAAGTCCCAACTATAAATTAACTAATCACAATAATAATTTAAGTAAGCAACTGTAATATACAAGTTCATGAAGGTTTGTAAGGACAATTATAGGCAACAGATGACCATGGAACAATATAAAATGCATTAGTAACAGAGGGACATGGATGAAGCGAATATTAACTTGATCCAAGACTAATAGCCTTAATAAGTTTTCGACAGCAAGCCTACGATTTGATTATGATAAACACCATGATGGACCCACACACAAACCTACGGTTGGTATCTCATCTCTATCATTCCCTGTGGGGCGGGGGGCAGCCACCTGATTTGTGGATATGGGATTATCTTCTCCATATCCTAGAATCGAGAATAAAACCTGGTTTATGGAGTGGATGGTGCATATACAACATTGTGGGCCCCACACTGACTTACACTAAGTAGTTTACCGAATCATAGGCTAACTTTTCATCTCACCCGTTCAACAAATCTCCATTAATCAACTGGTTTAGCGGTCAAATTAGTGCAATTTTTTTAATGATCCATCTAAAGTGAGGTTCACCGTTTCAACGGTTTGATTTGATTAATATTGTGCCACGTGTACAGGCTTCTTGGTGCCTGAGTATCAACCATTACACCATGCCAAAGTAATGGTTGAACATACAAATCTCAGGTGGACGAAACCACAAGAAACGGTGGTGATTGACCATTAAAAACTTGTTGTGGGCCACAAAAGTTTCAGATCGAAGCTGATATTTATTTGTGTTTTTCCTTCATCCAGGTTTGTGGGACCTTATCAACAGGTTGGATGACAAATAAACATTCCTGTGACCCCCATTAAGATTTTAATGGTGGGAATTCAATCACCATTGTTTCTCATGGTATGGTTGACCGCAGATTTGGATCTGCTTCATTTTTAGGATTACACCCTAAAATGATTTTTGAAAATGGATGAAGCTCATTTTAGGGCATGATTCCAAAATTGAAGAAAATCCAAATCTTAGGTGGAACACACCACAGAAACCAGAGTATAAAAATCCATAATTTACTAAATCCCCAAATCCATAAATCGACATTGAGAGGTTGAGAGAGAGAGAGAGAGAGACTAACCGTTGTTTTGAGGAGCTAGAAATCATAGATGGTTCGCAGGATTTCCTCTCCTTCTTCTTCTTCTTCTTCTTCTTCTCTCTTCTTCTTCTTCTTCTTTCGAGTGCTGGGATTTCAAAACCCTACTGAGAGAGAGAGAGAGAGGTGTTGGGAGAGAGGTTGGAAAATCGGTAGCCGGGCAGGGCGCGCGCGGGCGAGGAGAGAGAGAGAGAGAGAGAGAGAGAGGAGAGAGAGAGAGAGAGGGGGGGGGCTTGGGAGAGGGGGATTTGGGTTTTGGGAGGGCGTGGGATTAGGGTTTTGAGGGGGATTTGGGTTTTGGGAGGGCGCGGGATTTGGTTTTGGGAGGGCTCGGATTGCGTACTGAGTAACTCAGTACACTTATTGTACTGAGTAAACTCCGTGGGGTCCACGTTGATTTATGTATTTTATCCACTCCGTTTATCCATTTTACTTGAATATTTTAGGGCTTGAACCAAAAAATGAAGTATATCCAAACCTCAATTGGACCACACCACAGGAAACAGTGTGAATTGAACATCTACCATTGAAAATTTCTTGGGGCCCACAGAAGTTTTGGATCAAGCTCGTATTTGTGATTTCCCTTCATCCATGTTTTTGTGATCTTATGAATAGGTTGGATGAGAAATAAACATCACTGTGGACCCTATAAAGGTTTCAACGGTGGAAATCAATATTCCAACGGTTTCCTATGGTATGGTACACTTGATCTTTGGGTATGCTTAAATTTTTGTCTCAGCCCCCAAATAAGATGGAAAAATGGATTGACGACGTGGATAGACTAGATACATTCACGGTGGGTGCAAATGTATTGTATCAACATTGTCCATTCATTTGGAGAGATCATTTTATGAGATGATCAAAAGAACGAGTCAGATCCAAATCTTAAGTGGCCCCACCACCGAAAACAGTGGGGATAGTGACACCCACCGTTAAGACTTTCCTAGGGCCACTGTCATGTTTATTTGAGATCTAACCTATTAATAAGTTTAAAAAAGACATGGATGAAGAGATACAAGAAATATGTCATATCTTCCAAGTATGTGTCATGCCCCGAAATTCGGCACCTGAGTATGGAGACTCCGATCCCAACTTCCCAGGCGTGAACCTAGTAAAAATACACAAGGGTAAATTCCCACGTGCCCACATATTCTGGTTAACATTTGCCTATCATCAATAATCAAAGTAGTTTTAAATCAACGACAAAAAAAATTAAGCAGAGATAACTTATAAACCCAGAAATATATGTCTAACATTCAAATTGTATAATACCAAAACTGGTGTACGCTCAAATGGGGACTATGCAAACCACAATATACATTTAACAAAACTAAACCGCGAAGTTCGAAGGCGCCAAGCTACAACTGGTCATCTGCACACTGGAAATATGAGAACTTCTCGGTGGGGTCTACATACTCTAAACTCGTGTATCCTCCTCTACGACACCTGCATTGACAAAATCATTTGGTTGGTATTTTAAAACACTGTCCCATGTGGAAGTGAGTGATCAACTCAATGCTATTATTAACCGAAGTTTCACATGTTATCATACAGATACAAGTATAAACGATAATGGCATATCAAAACACAAAAACCCCATCTTAGGTTCTTTAAATGCATGAATGATATGAAATGTATACGCGTGGCATGGGATCAGCTATACCAATATAGGACTACATCAACGTTATCGCTAGCGGGAACGCTAACATATGCGCAATGGTTGACCCGCAACACAACCCAACAAATGTTGTGGAATACATGATTAGCTGAGTATTTATTAATGGTCATGTCAAACAATCGGTTGGAAAAGCAGTGATACCTCCATTGAATCTCGGGTCTTTATCTGGATCACATGGTTTGTTGCTGCACTAGGCGGCTCCTCACCAGTATCCCTTGATTACTTTGGGTTTCATTACCCCTAAGTCCCTGTAACTTAATCAGATTTATAATAAGGTTAATTGCCTAGGGACGACCATGACTAAGGCAAAGGTCGTCACCCGACCCAAGTGTGGAGAAGGCACATCATTCATATCATCATCATCATCATAGGGTCGCGTCATTCCTATATGCTCGATGGTCACTATGGGGAGACTCTTCACCTAATGTTTTACCAACATAATAGGCTTGTCATCCATTGTTTTGCTAATGTGACAAGCCCGTCGCCCCAGCGTAGGCCAATAGCTTGTACACGGTGTTCCATACCAACATGTTCAACCCTCGAGTCTTGTTGGATCGTATCGCACTAATGGTTATGAATGAACCTCATTCGTTGGTAATAAGGTATCCCAGCTTTCATATTTTGTTGCAAACATTGGTTATACATGCAATAGAGCTGCGTAATGGACTAATCTGATTGTCTAAGGGGAACCCTGGATAGACTCACATTTGGTGCAAGCTGTTCACAACCCCAAGTGTAGGGTCGCGATGTAGTAATAATCTCGATAAGACTAAGGTCGAATCCATAGGGATTGATCTTGTGCGTTTCTAAAATTAACTAGAAGAATATGTAAAACTAATTCTAAAGTTATTGAGATAGTAATTATGAATTAAGTAATTAAAACTAATAATTTAAATGTGGGAACTAGGGTACCAAGGATCCACTTGTAATGATTAGGGAGCCCTCTTGCTTGATTTAAGTAACACAATTAGAATTGGAGTCCTATCCTATCCAATTGGAAAATATATCAATAAAACCAAATCTGAACTTCCATTGACCTAATTCTCAATGAAGGAGAACTATGATAACTGGCAGGGATTCCATCACCAAACCATGCCCAGGAGATAATGCCAAACAACAGGGTTTACTAATCCCATAAACCCAAAGTAGGAGAATTGTAATAGGAAGGATTCCATCACCCTACCATGTCTAAGGGACGATGGTGAACAACAGGAATTACTAATTTCACAATCTCAAATCAGGAAAAGAATATACTCAAAGCTATTGCAGATCTACTGTAATTTGAGTCATAATAAATAATTAAAAACTGAAAGTATTCCTTAAATATCAAATTAAAATTCATGGAGTTCAACACAAACATGAATCAAAGCAATAGAAACATCCCATCATGTTACAAGCTTCGCCTCTTAGCCCTAGATAAGAGGTTTAGCCAACCATAAACATGATTTGATCTAAAACTCTAAAAGAAAGCATGAAAATAACTAAGATAGAATAAGAAAAATCTTAGCGATGGGTTCTCCACCTTTTGCTCCACACCTTAAACCCTAGAAGATACTTACAAACATTCTAAGGAGTCATATTTATAGTTGTGGAACTCCAATTTCGCACATAGTAGAAAAACTTTGGAAATCGCCTCAAATTTACGTAATTTGCTAAAATAGACTTTACTCTGTGCAGTTTTACAAAATAAACTTCACTCTACGCAATTTCACGAAATGACCAAAGTTTCAGAATATGCTTTTTCAGGACAATTTCAGGATTCCTTTTCTTCACTTCAAATATTTGATTCTCTTCATTCCTCACTTGGTTTTCTTGGATCTTTGGCATGTGATTTCTTCAATCTTGGTCTCTTAAGATCCATCCCTTACCTTGGTGATTCTTGAGCATCAAATCCATGCTTTTAACACCCTTTTCAATCCAAGCTTTTAAATTCACCTTGTAACACAAACATGAGTAAAATATAACATTAAGCATTATCATGTTCATAAAACCAAGATATAAATGGGGGATAATATGCAATATTTGACCCTCAACACAATCCACAACTAACATTTTGTTAGTCCCGAGCAAAGTATGTGAAAAATATTTCGAGAACCACAGGATAATTTCTATAAGGTCAAATGGTTTTAAAAAACAATCCAGATAATAAAATTCTAAAATACATCAATGTTGGGCATTACATTCTCCTAAACTCTAGCACTCGGTAAGTTTCATAATCAAGTTCAAAGCATTAATCTTCCAATTAGAACAATTCCAAACATTGAGTTCCATAAGTGTATAATGAAGTCTAGACTTATCACAATCAAAGGTTCAATTCGTCACTTTCATGATAACATTGATAATTAAAAGAGCATTCAGGACAACCAAAACATAAACCGAAACTTGTCTTACAGTTCATTTTTTAGTTCCCTCTTTTATTCCTCCAGCTTTTTATCTTTCCATTGATGACTTTCATGCTATGTCAACCTTTTTAAAGATCTTTAATAGGTAGCCCTTTTCAACGACAACTATTTTTTTAGCTGGGTATTTTCTTTTTCTTTCTTTTCAATTTTTTCATTGACCATAATGGACAAATTTCTCAGGTTGGTTCCTTCCATGCTTAATAATCATCAAGTTAACAATTTAATATCAAACTGACACTTAATATTTAAGCTAGATGTGACATGTGAAATCATGACTCAATCAATGTTTAAAACTTCTAATAGAGGATCAATGACTGAATTTTAAAATCTCCCAAGTGACTAAAATGTAAGATCCGTATCCTAGTCCGTACCATTTCGTAGACTTTCGCGGTCCTTTCGATCGAATTCCGGCAATCCCCGACCTGTATCTGATGTTTGCGCGCGATCCTAAGCCAGGTCCCGTATACCGAAGTCAGCTCAAACCGAAACTTATACCTTAGCGACCGCACCGTCACCGCGGTTCCAACGCTGCGACTCGTGCACCGAACCAATACCCAGGCCAGGAGATGTAGGCCTGCGATCATTTCGAAGAAACGCCGTAAGTTACGAACTTCGAGGAAATCTCTACAATGTGTCCCATCAATCAATCAATCACTCATGTCAAGTACACCCCATACCCCAAGTACAACAACCCATCCCTTCCCATTCCTAAAGTCAACTCTCCCTCTCTCTCCACCTATCACTTTCTTACAACCCCATCACTCCACCCATCACACCTCACCAATCCTTTTCACCCATCACTTCTCTCTCTCTCTCATTCCATCTCTCCACTTCCAAGCAACTCAAAATTTTCACATGTCCAAGCTTCTCTCTCCCAAGCCAAGTGTGGCCCACCCTCTCATCTCTCATCCCCACCATCAAAACTCCATCATCCACCGTTAAAAGTCGAGCATAGGAGCATACAAGCCTAAGGGAGAAGAAGGAGGCCAATAAGGTAGGTGATCCACCGTTGATTCTTGTTTTAGTGCCCACTTGTTGGTGGGACCCATTTTGATGCATGTAATGTAGTGAGGGGCTCATAGTGGCGGGGGGGTCCCTTATCTCAACGGTTCTCTCTCTCTCTTCTCTCTCTCTCTCTTCTCTCTCTCTCTCTCTCTCTCTCTCTCTCTCTCTCTCTCTCTCTCTTCCTTTGTGTGATGTCTTGTGGCCACCATGTGCAAGATGATCTTGGTCGCCCGATCGCGAGGCCCACTTACAGCTAGTCTATTGGACGATCAAGATGAAAAAAAAAAACACAAGTATCAGATTGGTTTAAATTAGGTGGGCCACATTCCTGTGGGACCAACCTTGATGTATGGGCCATGTCAATGTGGGACCCACCACCACGCATGTGTTTCTCCATGTCGTCCAGCGTCTAGGGACGCTGGATGGGTGTGGCTAATATGGAGTGCGCGTACTGACATGGGAGTGTACTATCAGCTAAAAAAAATTAAAGTTGGGGGTAGGCTGCTTATGCAGGCCCCACCTTGATGTATGTACTTAATCCAAGCCGTCCAACCTCTTCCTCAGATCATTTTAGGCGTTGATCCAAAAAATGAAGCGGATCTGATTTCCTGGCGGACCTTAGTATAGAAAACAGTGTTTACACCATTGAATTACACCCTGTCATTTCTGTACACCAAAACCCATCCAATATTGGGCTTGACGGGTTTGTGTTGAACCATAGGGCCCAATGGTTAGGTCGGATCCACCTGACGTGGGTCCTACCTAGGGAAAACCATGGAAAAACACAAAAAAAAAAGCATCAGACGTTGCTGTTGCTGGCGCAGCAGCGTCCTCTGCAGGGTAACGGTGCCCATGGACTCACGGCCCCAGCAGTAGGCCCCACCATGATGTGTCTATCATCAACACCGTGCATTTTGTCATGTCCCCTCTGACAGTGGGCCACCCCAAAAATCGGCTATACATGGGACTTAGGTGGCCCACACGGCAGGAAACAGTGGATTGGACGCCTACCATTGAAATCCTTTTTGGGTTTGCAGAAGTTTCGGATCAAATATGAAATTTGTTTTCCTATTCGTCCAGGTCCATGTGACCTTATGAACAGATTGGATGTAAATAAACAGTACAGTGGGCCCAAGGTCCACGTGACCTTATGAATAGATTGGATGCAAATAAACAGTACAGTGGGTCAAAGGTCCACGTGACCTTATGAACAGATTGGATGCAAAATAAACATTACGGTGGGCCCTAGGTCCATGTGTCCTTACGAACAGTTTGGATGGCATATAAACAGTACGGTGGGCCCCATGCCTATGTGGCATCATCAACAGATTGGATGAAAATAAACATTACAGTGGGCTCAGGTTGGGTGGAAAATAAACATTACTGTGGGCCCCCAGGTCTGAATGACCTTATCAATGGGTTGGATGGGAAATAAACATTATGGTAGGCCCCACATGAGACCCACAGATGTATGTATTGTATCCACACCTTCCATAGTGTGGGCCCCCACCATGAGGTATGCACCTCATCTGTGTCGTCCATCCTTCCCATCTCTAGGGGGATCCACCATAATGCATGTGTTGCATCCAACCCGTCGAATCTTTTTTTTTTTAAGATCATTTTAAGGCTTGAGACTAAAAATAAGACAGATCTAGGATCAGGTGGACCACATTATAGAGAAATAGTGGGTTTGAACGTCCACCATTAAACCCTTAGAAATTTTAATGGTGGAAGTCCTTATCACCACTTATATTGAAGAGTGGCCCATCTGATATATATGTGGCCCATGTGGGTGTGGCCCACTTACCATATATGGACCATTGTTGAGGCCCACCTTGATTTGTATGAGGCCCGTTGTTGAGGCCGCCTTAATAGATATGAGGCCCATGTTATAAGGCCCATTGTGACGTATGCAAGGCCCATGTGATTAGGCCTAACGGGATGTACATAAGGCCCATTGTAATGTGTATCCACCGTGGTTTATGTGATGATCTCGATGGCGGGCTATGCCTTGGGAGCAATGTTGGTTTGACGTCCACATTTGTATGGATGATGTCGGTTAAATGTCTGCATTATCACTCTTCCTAAGGCCCATTGATAGGCCCATAGGAAGTGTGTAGGCCGTTTAGGCCCATCTTCTTATGAACAGAGCCCATCACCCTATAACATGATTAATATAGATCCTTGATTCATGATCATACGCATCATATGTATGCTTGATGTGAGGAGTGATTGATCATAGCATATGCCTTCTGGCAGATTGTTTATGGGCTCCCTGATAGGCGGAGTTGCCCTACATGAGCGTGTGGTATAAGCAGAATTGTTGCATGTCTGGTAGAGTGATTCATGCACTTGCATGTGTGTGATTATGATTATTGTATGCCCTAGCCACATCAGGGCCATAGCCTCCACAAACACATCGTGGATGGCTGGATTGGAAACTGGAAATATTGTTTCTAGCATCAGAGCGTCATAGATGTCCCTGGGTGAAAATCTCTAAACCTGATGGTACAAGAGGATGACTCCAATGTCGAGATCGAGTAGACTCATGAGTGCATGAGGGCCGAATACCAAGAGGCCGCGTCTCCCACTGTGTCGTGGTCGGTTGAAAAGGGTTGTAGCCTTACCCGCCCAAGCGTAGGGGACATTGCTAGGCTGAGTTCGATCAGCTCGTGAATGGATCCGCTATGAACATGCCGGATAGGTATTGGCAGACTATCGGTCAGGTGGATAATGAGGTTTCTTATGCTCACTTGGACTGTGTGGCTGAGAGAGAGACAATGTCATTTGGAGTGTACTAAACCCCAGTGATTATCCAGACTGAGAACCGTACTGATTTAATGCTCTAGTGAGGAGCTGCATTGATATGTTGATGTGAATTGACATGCTTGACTTGTATTATGCATCGCATGGCCTTTACATGGCCGATAGTATTCATATCTTTCATCGCATAGGCTTGGTACGGCTGATTGCATTCATGTACTCATCAGCATGTTTCCGCATTATTCTGACCTTACATTCTGAGCACGCTCGTATTGTGCACACACTTACACCACCCTCTAAGCTTTCTATAAGCTTATGCACGATTGATGCATGCAGGTGACGTCAGGACGCAGCCGTAGCATAGTAGCAGCAGGAGCGTACGTTTGAGCTTTTGGAGTTTCCATTATTTGCATTATATTGTATTTCCTTTCATACGTCTTGTACTCAAAGTTTTTTATCATAGTGGATTTTGTGATGGTGTTCTTGTGGTTATTGTTCGTGGGTTATGCTTATGGTTATGCTCATTACAAATCAAATTGATGATTAGAAATCCTCCTTGTAGCATCCCAGGATCGAAACCTGGTGTATGGGTGTCGGGAGCCGAGAACGGGGTACTACGGAGGCTGTCGGTGCCGGATTCGGCGATCAGGAATTTTGTGAGCCCGATTTCTGAGTTCGGGGCGTGACAGAAGTTGGTATCAGAGCATAACGTGGGAATAACCAAAAACAACATCACATGTTTGCTATGAGTTTAGAACGATTAAATTCTGAGTGCGTAGCCTTCCGATTGAGTTCCCTAAAATGCGATTCTCAAGGTTGATTGGTGTCTTTATTCTTCTTATAAGACATGCCGCGCAGGCCAGTGACCCGAGCGCATCCCGCTCCACCACTTGAGGCTCCAGCTTTACCACTTGCGCCTACCGTTCAACCGCCAGAGATCCCTGCCCCCTGCCTGAGGATAACGTTCCTCCACCTGATGCTAGTGCAGATCCAACCGTGCCTGTGAGTGCCTCTCAGTTACAGCAGATGTTACAAGCTGTGACTACTGCGCTTCAGGGGCAGGGTAAGCGCCCAGCTGTTTTGCCAGCCCAAGCAGAGCAGGAGCCCGCGAGCGCCATTCTTCGAGAGTTCAAACAGCTCGATCCTCCGCGTTTTCAAGGCGAGCCAGATCCGACTGCAGCCGAGAGATGGTGCTCCGATGTGGAGAAGATCTTCGATACTATAGCATGTACGACCCAACAGCGAGTTCGGTTGGTTGTATTCCTTCTCCAGGGTGAGACAAAGCAATGGTGGACCTCCGTTACCTGCGTCGCAGGACCTAATTATGTTGGACATGGGAGGACTTTATCGACCGATTAGAGGAGTAGTACTTCCCTGACCAGATTCGACGTCAGATAGCACTGGAGTTCGAGACTCTGGTACAAGGGGACATGACCATAGTGCAGTACACGGCCTGTTTTATGGCGCTATCGAGGTTTACGCCGTATTTAGTTGATGATGAGGGGTGGAAGGCCCACCGTTTCAAGAACGGCTTGCGTTATGGTCTTCGAGGTCGTGTTGTTGGACATGAGCTCCTGACCTTTCAGGCGGTAGTACGGAGGGCCTAGATTTATGAGACTGAGTGGGCTAGCGAGCAAAGTGATCGAGATCAGAGGAGGGGTCGAAAGAGGCAAGCCCCCTCCAGTTGCCCTCAGCAGCATCGACGACCACAGAAGTACAGGAGCCACCCACCTGCTAGAGCACCAGCAGCACTTACAGCATCACCCCAGCAGCCGTTTACAGGGACTTGTTATGGATGTGGTGGGACAGGGCATCATGTGTATGAATGCTCTCACCCTCATCTACGGCAGTCGAGAGGGCCACAACAGCCTTCAGTACAGCAGCGACCTTAGCAGCAGCCTCCAGCACAGTAGCGACCTCAGTAGCAGCCTCCAGCGCAGCAGCGACCCCATCAGCAGCGACAGCAGCCACCTCAATCGCCGAGGCCCCATCAGTAGTAGAGACAGCAGTACAGGGCACCGTAGAGGCAGCAGCACCACCAGGGACCTAGAGGAGACAAGCACCTCCCCAGCCAGCTCAAGCTAGATTCTATGCGGCTCAACAGGACCCGCAGACTTCCGGAGGAGTCGTTGAGGGTATACTTCCAGTCTCTTCATGCATCGCCCGAGTATTATTAGATTTTGGTGCTTCGCACTCATTCATGTCTGAAGATTTTTACCGATCGACTAGATTACCGACAGAGTCTGGTAGTGAGGGATTGACCGTATCGACACCCTTGAAGAAGACTACAGTATTAGGCCGTTTCTATTCGTCTTACCCCATTCTAGTGGTGATATCTTTTGCCCGTTGACTTGTTTATACTGCCGATGACGGACTTCGACGTTATCTTAGGCATGGATTGGCTTGCCGAGTACCACGCCATTTTGGACTGTTCCGCTAGGACAGTCACATTCTGCATACCCGGCTTGCCACAGTTTCAGTTCGTTATAGAGCCACAAGGAGAGTCATTGTCTCATTTGATGTCCTGCGCAGTCGAGGAGCCCGTTGCCTTGTGTATCGATCAGTTGTCGGTGGTCTGTGATTTCCCCGACGTGTTCCAGGAGATTCTGGGATTGCCACCGTACCGTCATATTGAGTTCCAGATTGATCTTTGTCTGGTACCGCCTATCTCGAAGGCCCCGTACCGTATGACACCTATGGAGTTGCTTGACCTATAGCAACAGTTGAACGAGTTGCGTGTGTTGGGATTTATTTGTTCAATCAGTTCACCTTGGAGAGCGCGGTACTCTTCGTCAGGAAGAAGGATGGCTCGTTGAGGCTCTACGTCGATTACCGCGAGCTCAATCAGGTCACGATCAAGAACAAGTACCCGCTCCTGAGGATAGACGATTTATTTGATCAGCTGCAGGGTGCACAATTCTTTTCAAAGATTGACCTACGTTCCGGTTATTATCAGATTCGTGTCCGAGAGGAGGACATCTCGAAGACGGCTTTCAGGACGCATTATGACCATTTTTAGTTTTAAGTCATGTCCTTTGGGCAGACCAATGCACCCGTGGTCTTCATGCAGTTGATGAACGAGGTCTTCCGTCCGTATCTCGATCAGTTTGTTGTAGTCTTCATCGACGACATTCTGATATATTCGAGGACCCATGAGGACCATATGCAGCATCTAGAGATCGCTTTATAGACCCTTCATGCCCACCAGCTATATGCGAAACTGGAGAAGTGTGAGTTTTGGCAAGAGGAGGTGAAGTTCTCGGTCATGTGGTGACGAGGGAGAGTGTCGCAGTAGACCCCTCGAAGGTTGAGGTAGTGCGTCTATGGGGCTAACCCACGACTGCGTCCGAGATCCGCAGTTTCCTTTGCTTGGCGGGCTATTATCGGAGTTTCGTTGAGGGCTTCTCTCGTATTGCAACCCCGATGACCAGGTTGACTCGGAAGGGTGCAAATTTTGTTTGGACTGACGCATGCGAGCAGGCATTCGTAGAGCTGAAGGACCGTCTGACGTCCGCTCCTGTCCTCACTCTTTCCTCTGGGAGTGATGGATTTGTTGTATTTACCGATGCCTCACGTATTGGTTTAGGTGTTGTCTTGATCAGCACGGCAGATCTGTAGCCTTTGCGTCTCATCAGCTCAAGGTCCATGAGCTGAACTACCCCATGCATAATTTGGAGCTGGCAGCAGTCGTCTTCGCACTGAAGGTGTGAAGACACTATCTCTATTGGGTCAGGTTGGAGCTCTTCTCCGACCACAAGAGCTTAAAGTATCTATTCTCTCAGTCCAAGCTGAACATGAGACAGAGACGCTGGATGGAACTTCTGAAAGACTATAATTTTGACCTCCAATACCACCCAAGCAAGGCGAATGTGGTGGCAGATGCCCTCAGCCGTCAGTCACGAGGCCTGGTGGCACACATGATGATTAAGGAGTGGAGGATGCTCGAGGATATAGTAGAGTACGACTTTAATTTTGGTCTGCAGTCTTCTATCATTCAGCTATCGAGCCTGTCGATTCAACCCTCTCTTGTCACAAGGGTAATCGAGGCTCAGCAGGCAGATGAGTCATTACAGGATCACCGAGCAAAGGTAGCATCTGAGAGTCAGACAGTTTGGCAGATTGGTCCTGATGGTGGACTTCGCTTCAGAGGCTAATTATGTGTCCCGGATATTCCTGAGTTGCGCAAAGATATTATGATTGAGGCACATCGATCGTGGTTTTGTATCCATCCTGGCTCGACGAAGATGTACCGTGATATGAGGAGACAGTATTTTTGGGCGGGGATGAAGCGCCAGATCGCCAGTTTTGTGGCCGAGTGTGACACATACCAGCGTGTCAAGGCCGATTATCAAAGACCCCCTGGTCTATTGCAACCGTTGAGCGTCCCGATGTGAAAGTGGGAGCACGTATCTACCGATTTTATCATGGGTTTGCCAAGGACTCAGTGCGGTCATGACGCCATCTGGGTTGTCGTTGATTGTCTGACGAAGTCGACACATTTTCTTGTGATTGGTGCGACTTGGCCTTTGAACCGGCTTGCGAGGTTATTCATCGAGGAGATTGTGAGACTACACGGTGTTCCAGTCTCGATCATTCTGACCGAGACTCGAGGTTCATGTCTCATTTTTGGAAGAGCTTTCAGAGAGTGATGGGGTCTGATTTGCAGCTCAACACCGCATACCATCCGCAGACCGATGGCCAGACGGAGAGGGTCAACCAGATCCTTGAGGATATGTTTCGGGCCTGTGTGATTGACTTCGGGGGTAGCTGGGATGAGCATCTACGATTGGCTGAGTTCACATACAACAACAGCTATCAGGCGACCATTTGCATAACTCCTTTTGAGGCGTTATATGGCAAACCGTGCAGATCTTCGAGTTGTTGGACTGAGGTTGGAGAGCAGCGTCTCCTAGGTCCTAAGCTTGTGTTGCAGGCGTCAAAGGCTATGGATATCATCAGGCAGAGGATGCGCACAGCTCAGAGTCGGCAAAAGATTTTCACTAATCACCGACGTCGTCCCTTGAAGTTTGACGTAGGGGACCACGTGTATCTTAGGGCATGGTTCGATTTGGAGCGAAGGGCAACCTTGCCCCGAGATTCATAGGACCTTTCGAGATCACTAAGTGCATTGGCGCTGTGTCCTATCGGCTTACCTTGTCATCTCAGTTGTCTGGCGTCCACTACGTTTTTCACGTCTCTATGTTGAGGAAGTGTGGGTTAGACATTGTCATGTTATCGATTGGCAGCTGTTGGAGGTTTGTGAGGACGCTTCTTACATTGAGCAGTCAGTCCGTATCCTTGATCGGAATGAGCAGGTCCTCCCGACCAAGGTTATTCCCTTGGTGAAGGTTCAGTGGGGTCACCATTCTGTTGATGAGGCGTCTTGGGAGCGCGAGGCTGAAATTCGAGAGCGTTATCCCCATCTCTTTGATGATTGATCATATATTGTATCTCATATGTTGTCTCTGATTTGTTTCCTCTTCTATTATGAGTTATGTTTACATGCGATGATTATGCAAATTTCGATGACAAATTTTTTATTTGGAGGTGAGAGTTGTAAGACCCGTATACTAGTCAGTACCATTTCTTAGGCTTCCACGGTCCTTCCGGTCGAATTCCGGCAATCCTCGACCTGTATCCGACATTTGCGCGTGATCCTAAGTCATGTCCCACATACCAAAGTCAGCTCCAACCGAAACTTGTACCTTAGCACTGGTGCCATCGTCGCGGTTCCAACGCCACGACTCGTGCACCGAACCGATACCCAGGCCAGGAGATGTGGGCCTACGTTCATTCTAAAGAAATGCCACGCGTTGTGAACTTCGAGGGAATCTTTACAATGTGTCTCATCAATCAATCACTCATGTCAAGCACACCCCATACCCAAAGTACCACAACCCATCCCTTTTCATTCCCAAAGTCAACTCTCCCTCTCTCTCCACCCATCACCCATCACACCTCACCCATCACTTCTCTCTCTCTCTCTCATTCTATCTCTCCACTTCCAAGCAACTCAAAATTTTCACACGTCCAATGTCCTCTCCCAAGCCAAGTGTGGCCCACCCTCTCATCTCTCATCCCCACCATCAAAACTCCATCATCCACCGTTAAAAGTCGAGTATAGGAGCATACAAGCCTAAGGGAGCAAGAAGGAGGCCAATAAGGTGGGTGATCCACCGTTGATTCTTATTTTAGGGCCCACTTATTGGTGGGACCCATTTTGATGCATGTAATGTAGTGAGGGGCCTATAGTGGCGGGGTCCCTCTATCTCACCGGTTCTTCTCTCTCTCTCTCTCTCTTCTCTCTCTCTCTCTCTCTCTCTCTCTCTCTCTCTCTCTCTCTCTCTTTTTGGTGTGATGTCTTGTGCCACCATGTGCAAGACGATCTTGGCCCGCCCGATCGTGAGGACCACCTTGCAGCGGGTCGATTGGACGATCAAGATAAAAAAACAATCAATTCAAATTTAGTTAGGGGCCACATTCCTGTGGGACCCACCTTGATGTATGGGCCACGTCAATGTGGGACCCACCACCACGCATGTGTTTCTCCATGTGGCTAATATAGAGTGCGCGTACTGACATGGGAGTGTACTATCAACAAAAAAAAAAATTAAGTTAGGGGTGGGCTGCTTATGCAGGCCCCACCTTGATGTATGTACTTAATCCAAGCCATCCATCCTCTTCCTTAGATCATTTTAGGCGTTGAGCCAAAAAATGGGCTGATCTGATTTTCTGGCGGGCCTTAGTATAGAAAACAGTGTTTACACCGTTGAATTACACCCTGTCATTTCTGTACACCAAAACCCATCCAATATTGGGCTTGACGGGTTTGTGTTGAACCACAGGGACCAATGGCTGGGTCGGATCCACCTGACGTGGGTCCCACCTAGGGAAAACCATGGAAAAACACCAAAAAAAAAAAAACATCAGACGCTGTTGCTGCTGGTGCAGCAACGTACTTTGCAGGTGATGGTGCCCAGGGACTCACGGCCCTAGCAGTGGGCCACACCATGATGTGTGTCTATCATCAACACCGTGCATTTTGCCGGGTCCCCTCTAACAGTGGGCCACCCCAAAAATCGGCTATACATGGGACTCAGGTGGCCCACACGGCAGGAAACAGTGGATTGGACTCCTACCATTGAAATCCTTTTTGGGTTTGCAGAAGTTTCGGATCAAATATGAAATTTGTTTTTCCTGTTCGTCAAGGTCCACGTGACCTTCTGAACAGATTGGATGTAAATAAATAGTACAGTGGGCCCAAGGTCCACGCGACCTTATGAACAGATTGGATGCAAATAAACAATACAGTGGGCCCAAGGTCCACAGGACCTTATGAACAGATTGGATGCAAAATAAACATTACGGTGGGCCCTAGGTCCACGTGACCTTATGAACAATTCGGATGGCATATAAACAGTACGGTGGGCCCCATGCCTATGTGGCATCATCAACGGATTGGATGAAAATAAACATTACAGTGGGCCCAGGTCGGGTGGAAAATAAACATTACTGTGGGCCCCCAGGTTTGAGTGACCTTATCAATGGGTTTGATGGGAAATAAACATTATAGTAGGCCCCACATGGGACCCACTGATGTATGTATTGTATCCGCACCTTCCATAGTGTGGGCCCCCACCATGAGGTATGTACCTCATCTGTGTCCTCCATCCTTTCCATCTCTAGGGAGATCCACCATAATGCATGTGTTGCATCCAACCCGTCCAATCTTTTTTTTAAAGATCATTTTAAGGCTTAAGACTAAAAAAAAGACGGATCTAGGATTAGGTGGACCACATTATAGAAAATAGTGGGTTTAAACGTCCACCATTAAATCCTTAGAAATTTTAATGGTGGAAGTCCTTATCACCACTTATATTGAAGAGTGGCCCATCTGATATATATGTGGCCCATGTGGTGTGGCCCACTTACCATATTATGGACCATTGTTGAGGCCCACCTTGATTTGTATGAGGCCCGTTGTTGAGGCCGCCTTAATAGATATGAGGCCCATGTTATAAGGCTCATTGTGACGTATGCAAGGCCCATGTGATTAGGCCCAACGGGATGTACATAAGGCCCATTGTAATGTGTCTCCACCGTGGTTTATGTGACGATCTCGATGGCGGGCTATGCCTTGGGAGCAATGTTGGTTGACATCCACATTTGTATGGATGATGTCAGTTAAATGTCCGCATTATCACTCTTCCTAAGGCCCATTGATAGGCTCATACTGGAAGTGTGTAGGCCGTTTAGGCTCATCTTCTTATGAACAGAGCCTATCACCCTATAACATGATTAGTATAGATTCATGATTCATGATCATACGCATCATATGTATGCTTGATGTGAGGAGTGACTGATCATAGCATATGCCTTTGGGCAGATTGTTTATGAACTCCCTGATAGGCGGAGTTGCCCTACATGAGTGCGCGTTATGCGCAGGATTGTTACATGTCTGGTAGAGTGATTCATGCACTTGCATGTGTGTGATTATGATTATTGTATACCCTAGCGACATCAGGGCCATAGCCTTCACAGACACATCGTGGATGGCTGGATTGGATACCAAAAATATTGTTTCTAGCATCGGGGCGCCATAGATGTCCCTGGGTGAAAATCCCTAAACCCAATAGTACTAGAGGATGACTCCAACGTCGAGACCGAGTGGACTCATGAGCGCATGAGGGCCGAATATCAAGAGGCCGCGTCTCCCACTGTGTTGTGGTCGGTTGGAAAGGGGTGTGGCCTTACCTGCCTAAGCGTAGGGGGCATTGTTAGGCTGAGTTCGATCAGCTCGTGATTGGATCCGCTATCGACATGCCGGATAGGTATTGGCGACTATCGGTCAGGCAGATAGTGAGGTTTCTTACACTCACTTGGACTGTGCGGCTGAGAGAAAGACAATGTCATTTGGAGTGTACTAAACCCCGTTGATTATCCAGACTGAAAACCGTACTGATTTGATGCTCTAGTGAGGAGTTGCATTGATATGTGGATGTGGATTGACATGCTTGACTTGCATTATGCATCGCATGGCCTTGACATGGCCGATAGTATTCATATCTTGCACCACATAGCCTTGGTACAGCTGATTGCATTCATGTACTCATCAGCATGTTTCCTCATTATTCTGACCTTACATTCTGAGCACGCTCGTATTGCGTACACACTTACACCACCCTTTAAGCTTTATATAAGCTTATGCACGATTAATGCGTGCAGGTGACGTCAGGACGCAGCCGTAGCATAGTATCAACAGGAGCGTGCGGTCGAGCTTTTGAAGTTTTCTTTATTTGCATTATATTGTATTTCCTTTCATACGCCTTGTACTCAAAGTTTTTTATCATAATGGATTTTGTGATGGTGTTCTTGTGGTTATTGTTCGTGGGTTATACTTATGGTTATGATCATTACAAATTAAATTGATGATTAAAAATTCTCCTTGTAGCTTCCCAGGATTGGAACCTGGTGTATGGGTGTCGGGAGTAGAAAATGGGGGTACTACGGAGGCTGTCGGCGCCGGATTCGGCGATCGGGAATTTTTTGAGCCCGATTTCCGAGTTTGGGGCGTGACAAAAATCGAAGAGACATAATGCATCAACATTAAGTATCTTATAATTCTAATTCTTGGATTAACTTCGAGATCACTTAAATTTGTAGAAATTTCAGAAAATTTTCTCAATTTTTCACAAGTTCGCCCAAAGACTAAGATAACAACTGATTAGCCTGCCTAATCCACACCCCCAACCTAAAATCTACATTGTCTTCAATGTAAAAGAAATAGGCATTCAATGCAATTAACCAAACAAAAATAAAGGAGACGTGAGGGAAAGGTAGTACCTGAAGAAGAAATTTTGAGGCTTTTTCACAAGGATTTCAATGTGAAGATGGGTTAGCACAAGAATTTAAACCAACAGAAAGCAAACTATCCTAAACAACGAAAAACAAACTATGCTAAACAGTGAAAAGCAAAGATCATAATCCTAAAGTATATAAAAGCAATAATCATAAACTAAGAAAATAGGAGAAAGCTACTCAGTCATGCCACAAGGTTCCTCCTCTGGCCAGTATCTTGATAAATTCATCAGTAGGTTTCTCAACAAGATCATCTAAAAGCCCTTTTTGCAATAAACTTGGACGCCCTGTAGCATGATTTTTTAGAGAAATTTCTGAGCCTCAACAAAAAATCGTCAATAAATCGCCTGAGGTATCCAAAGTATATATGATTCACCTGTGACAGACAAATTTTCAAAGTTAGAGTAATATGGTAAATGAGAGACTACAAGTGAAATTTAGAAAAATTCTCAGTAGGTGATATAGCCTCAACACATTCCGAAGTTTTAGACTTAAGTTCAAATTTCAGCTCCTACTCCTTTGATAGTAAACATTCAGGATTTTTGGAAGGAGGTTCTTCAGAGTAAGGGTTCTCTAGGTCAGTATCAACTACCGAGGTATTGTCTCGCAAGGCATTTACCATATTTTGTATCACGGGATCATTTGAATCTTCAAAGTGTGCCAAGCAATCTTCCAGAGAGTCGAAACATTCAGTTGAAAGGAGTTCATTCACCGCATCGAGATCTGTTATGATATGCCTAACAACTCCTTTATCTTTTTCGAGAGTAGAAATGAGCATACTCTCCTGTTTTTTTCAAGGTAGGATGAAATCACCACTGGATATGTCTCTTCTTAACCTAAATAAACTTGTTCAAGATCAGTGGGCAAAGGTTTTAGGTCAAGCTTCGGTATCTTGAAGCTAAACGGTAGAGACATTACATCAGTTTGGGGTAAATCTTCAAATTGTAGCCTCCACCGGTTAACTTCAAGTACCAACATAGTTTCAAGCATGGCATCCATCTCCCTAATCATGTCATCATCCAAATCAGGGGAGTGGGCCAAACACATTGCAAGAGGGTTGGAGTATAGAGTCAGGAGCGCTCTATCTTCCACGAACGAGTCAATCATGTTAACGTTGTGGGCCTCATCATCATCCTTTGCCTGTTTACTTATATTGAAAAAGATATTAAGCTCCAATGTTATATTTCCGAAAGATAAACTCATAACTTTATTCATACAATTAATGATTGCATTTGATGTAGCAAGGAATGGGCAGCCAAGAATGACATGAATCTGAGTGCTCATGTCCATGATGGGTTGAGTATTCAGGACAATAAAATCTACTGGATAGTAGAATTTGTCAACCTGGACCAAGACATCCTCAATGATCCCTCTCGGTACACGAACTGTTCGATCGGCAAGTTGTAATGTGGTCCGAGTGGGTTTTAATTCACCTAGGCCTAGTTGTTCATAAACCGAGTAAGGAATCAGATTAACACTCACCCTCGAGTCAAGAAGTGCAGCTCGATTTGGTAGTTTTCAATTACATAAGTGATGGTTGGGCTACCGGGGTCTTTGTACTTTTGTGACACATATTGCTTAAGGATGGCGCTCACTGTTTCTGTCAGAAAAATTCTATGTTGAATAGTCTATTGTTTCTTGGTAATGCATAGATCTTTCAAAAATTTGGCGTATGGAGGGATTTGTTTAACGGCACCCAGTAGAGGGATGTTGACCTTCACTTGTTTAAGCACCTCTAGAATATCCTGAGAGTTTGATAGAGGTTTTGGTGCAATCAACTGCTGAGGGAATGGAGCAATCGGTCTACCTAGAGGTTCCGATTCTAACCCATGTGGGGTAATTGTAGGTCTATCATCCGTGTCTTCTTCCTGATACTTAGAATTTTCAGTCTTTACCGGAATAGATTCACCTTGCAACACAAACATGAGTAAAATAGAACATTAAACATTATCATGTTCATAAAACCAAGATATAAATGGGAGATAATATGTAATATTTGACCCTCAACACAACATTCTATGTAATTTCAACTATTATCGATCGCCCGAGTTCTGCCTCGATCAGCTATATGTGTTTGGATAGCCGAATTCGGCGACCATCCTTTGTTATAAGGTTTGTCAAGGCTCAACATCTTTCTATCATAACATAATTTATAGAATATGATTAATAATTGATGTAGCATTTATTTGACATTAATAGGATTTCAAACTTAGCTCTAACAAAGCAATGTATCTCAAGGCAAACATCAATCGAAATTTACAAGTATCCATAGTCAAGTCATAACAAAATTTGCAGAGAACATGCCCAAGGCTATAAATATATTAAACATACTTGAAATCTGACATTATCATCACGAACTCTTATCAATCACCAATGAGGTAAGTATTTTAATGAGCGTGCATTTCGTGATACATGTTAGCTACCAATACTAACAAAATTAAGGATTTCTAGGGCAAGGAATTTAGGGCATAATTGACTTAAGGGTTCCTACTAAATCAAAAGAGATCATAGTCTATCACTCTCAACGGTTGATATATGAAAACTTAAGAGAATAGTTTGTACCTTAGAAGGATTAGCCCAACTTAGAGCACTTATAAGGTCAGAGTTTTAGAAAAAAAAAAAAAAAAAAAACCATCGAAACCTAAACAATCATACAAGTCATTATAAGATTTAGAAAACTCAACTTAAAAGACTATATTGAAAAGAATAAGACGTTTCTTATCTCCAATCGCCATCGAGAAATCTCCAACGAAGGATTCGAGAGTGGGTAAGGTTGTTATCGAGGGGATAAGAGGGTGAAGGTGCGCAAGTCCTCACACTTCCAATCTCTCTCTCTCTCTCTCTCTCTCTCTCTCTCTCTCTCTCTCTCACACACACACACACACACACATTCTCTTTCTCTCTTCCTTTCTTCCTCTCCCAACTTTAGGGCACGAATTCATATGGGTCGACAGAGTGTGAAATAGAAGGCTAGTTATAGTGACAGAATGGGTACAAATGACCCTAAGGGTTAGGTGGTTGCTATACTACCTCTATGGGAGGCTGTTTCCAACCATTGATACCCATAGGGATATGCATGGGTCGATCTACGCAATGGAGTAGGTGTCCCACTAGGGGATTTATGTTTAGATACAACCATACAATGATCAGATGTACCAATTGATGGGGAAGGTCCTAATTCAGTTCAACGGTCACTAAGCGTAAATTGGAGTTACAGCGATACAGGTATGTACATAGTGATAACTCAAATCAATGTCTTAAGTTTGATCACAATCTAACAGTCCAATAGTCACAACTTCGACAAAGAGTGGAGGGTGAACATTTTAACTTAAGTTTAGGTTATCACATAAGGCACTCGCGCATTCCATGCACTTGGCTTGTGAGTCTAAGTTGAGCGATCCTAAATGTCATCTCAGCTCAATATCCACAATGGATATCAATCCCAATAAGATGGACGATTTTCTATAGTTTTGATTTTAGCGGACCACAAACGAACAGTTTAGAGCTATTTCTGATAATTATGGCATTTCTGAAATAAAACAACTAACAAAACTCGTTGTGTGCAATTAGCTAAGGTTGGATTACCTAAGTTTGTGACATGAGCTAGTAGCAATGAGCAAAAATGGTAATCCAGTCCTAATCGCCCTAAATCGTTGATTTGAAGGTTATAAGACACTTTGGTCAATTTGGTCTATGTGCATAGGACGATATAGTTTTTATCCATCAGTTAGCTTAGCTTTAAATAAACCTTCATTAAGTTATAGTTATCTTGATTAATCGGCAATGAGTCATCTACATTTGGGCCCTAGATGGATAAATCATGAGGTTAGACTCAAGGTTTAAATAATCGGGCGGATTTAATAGCTCCCTAAAGGTGTCTAATTAAATTTGCATGGTTTCCTTAATAATAAAACTTACATTTTTGTTAGAATCGTGAATTAAAGACCACTAGATGATGGATTAAAATAATTCTAGTGAGAAACTTTACAAGGACTTATAGAATCCTAAGCAGCAAAAATTTATACCGTTATCGTATAAGAACCGTTAGGGCTAGCTATGTCAGCGATGAAGTATATTTTGGGCTTATTTTAGCTTAGCTTACCATCTTCACTGCTCATTAGCTTGAGATATTTAGTTTATAGGAGTAGTTTAGTCTATCCATGTGTAACAACTTGAAAATTTCCGTACTGTGGCTCGAGTACCACCTCGACCAGAAATCACTTAGGATTAAATCCTTTAGAAATTTAACAAAGTTAACTAAGTGTTAAACTAGATTAGCCATGAAATCCGATGGAATCTCTTTAAATACGATCTGCAAGACCCAAAACTTGCAAAATCATTGACTCTAGGTTACCCTAAAGTCTAGGATCAAACTCATTACCCGACTGCTCTTGGGAACGAATTGAAACTCCGTATCAGGTCTAGATCGTACATCGGAAGTCCGATTAACACGAAGTTAAGGAACTAGGACCGCCTCGCTGGGCTTGACAACCATATCGGAAATCAAGTTCAGACGATGTCCCACGGCTGTTCGCTCGAGTCCGGAGCGAGGGAGTGTGAAAACCATTGTTTTCTTTACAAAATAAATATCTTGAATAGTAATCTAGCACCACTCGCTTGCAGATCAGTATTAAGCAATCAGACCGACAGAATTAGACTAAATTACACCCTCGGATCAGGAAAAATTTCATGAACATTTACATGTACTTGGAATTTCGGATCGAGGCCCACCGACCGTTGAACTGAAAATAGTCCGCCACGCGTGATCTGGGAATCCGACCGAGACGAAAACATAACTCCACGTAGATCCATGGGTTGTGAGCTTAAGTCCGACATTTGGCTCAAGGAGGGCCGCCAGAAACCCTCTTTTGAGCTGGAACAATGCCGATTTGCTTATAATATAAGCATACCTTGAGCTTAAGTCTATTCCAGTGAGTTTTTAGGCAATATAAGGACCTTAGAACAGCCCCTCTCACAGCCATACGAATTTGGGATAAAACCCTAAGGAGAGAGGAAAAAGAGAAAGAAAGCTTAAGAGTCGTGAGAGAATCTTCCTCCTACTGCTTTCGACCACTACACGGGCTGCACCACCCCTTCCTTGACCTTTCCCGGTGATACCGATTCTGTTTTAAGGTGAGAAACCCTAACCCTAGATCTTTTTGGGTGAGTGAAGGTTTTAGGTTATGAAATAGCTAACCGGTTTCACTCTTTAGGCGATAAAACTACCGAATACGGAAGCCCTTCAAACCTTGCTGATTTGTTGTGATTCCAAGGTGCAAGGTGAGGACTTTAGGTGTATAGGTTACAGTTTTCAACGCTTTCAATGTCAGATAATGATAGATTCATGATCTGCATGTATTTGCACACGTACAAAGTGCTTTCTGTTTCCTGTTTCGATTAAAGATGCAAAATATGAAATTTTACATACTCTAGGTATACGTAGAAATACCGTATACGTATACATTTTGGAAATGTGTTTGCCATGATTAATTGTTGTATGATTATATAGTATATGGATAAAATACCTATTTGGCGAAAGGAATCGCCGTAATACATGTTTGCTTGTATACACTATGTATGTTGAAATTGTGTATTCTAGAAAATACCGTATATGTATAAATTTTGGAGATGTAAGTGTCATGATTATTTACTGTATGAATATGATATATACGGATAAAATACTAGTTTGGAGAAAGGACAACCCTAATACATATATTACTAACATACGTCATGTATGTTGAAATAGTGCACTCTAAGTGTTTGTGAAATTGCTTGTGGGTGTAAATGCTTAGATGTTAGTGCCTTAGGTAGGTGCTGAGATGGGGTTCCCAACTACCTTAAAGTCACGCATGATACCCTCCATGTGGTTGTTTACTCTAACCACTCTCTTATGAAATATATGTATTTATATCCCTATTTGTATAGCACTCTATAACATGCTTTTTTCTAAAGTGTTTTGTAACTTGTTTCATAACATGCTTTATAATATGCCTTATGACATGCTTGCTAGTGTGCTTGAATTACTTTGTTTATCATATTTTACTTCACATGTTATGGTTGAGAATTGATTGAGCTTGGGACTATGTCCATAGTTCAGACATCCGGTACCAGACTTGAGATTGTGGTTGAGATTCATCTCGCCACACATGATGTGTTTGGTGAACCCGTGTCGTACTTCGGTTGGCGATGGTGGTTGGCCACACGAAGTGCTTCTGCGCTTCATATCGCTCAACTTGTTGTGCGCTCGAGCTAGCCGAGCACGTCAAGTAATCCGTGTGTCTTATGTATGTTCACCATGTTTAGTCGCTAATGCTTGAACCTAGGGTACCAAACTTACCAGTGAGAATCCCGTTAACCATGGTACCTCGATCCGCTAAGACTCATGAGTCGGGCATGGTGGTATGGGACACCGTGGTCGAGCTGTCGGCCTACGCTGGGGCCACGTGCCTCCCCGTAGTGACCAGTGAGCAACCAAACTCGTGAGCCGATTATGGTGGTATGGGACACTATATTCGTGATGTAGGCCTACATTGATAAGATGATGGGGGAGCGGTGCAACCTTTGTGCGTAACAGCCCTGGCAGCCCTTTGTAGTGACCTCGAGCATACTCTGAAATCGCAGTGCGTCTTAGGGTTTGCCGCGGTATATAGAGTATGAACTAGGCCTGTTTCTGTATTGTGATGAATCGTTTAAGGGGTGATGGGGAAGTGGTGTAACCTTTGTGCGTAACAGCCCTGGCAGCCTCTACAGTAACCTAGAAAATATACCCTCGTCTGATATTAACTAGGATTGACGACCCTAGAATGGATCATATTTGGGAATGATACAAGGGAGGTACCTTAGTTTCCCAATCCTGCTGTTTGAAATGGACTAATTAAAACTCGGTAATCATGCTCATCATGCATTGCATGTGTCTGGAAGATGTGGAGCACTGAGGGATGAAAGCATTCCGCGAGCGTGAGATGGTGTCGCATGAGGGAGTATGTCAGTGAGGGCATCCATCATACCTCATCCATACTTGCATTAATAAGAGTAGCTAGGAGTGTTTGACTTTACTGCTTTATTATTACTGCTTGACTGTGTTGATAACATGCTAACCTATGCTTTATTGTTCCACTGAGTTAGCTATTCAATCCCACGTTACGGGACGGTGTTACGCACACCAACCAGACTCTGTCTCAAGTTTAGACGAGCCGACGACACAGGAGGCGGAGCCCGATTATGACGAGGATCAGGAGGAGTTCTTGTATATGCAGTATTATGGCGGTTTCAACTAGGCTGCCGCACTGACGGGATTTGCAGGGATCACTCCTTAGATTATTTTTGACATTTTGTTCGCAAACAAACATATGTATATGGTAACTCAGATAGATTCATACTCTAGAGAACAAAAATGATTTTTGTTTCTTTACATACATGTATATGTAGTTCAGTCTTGCGCTTGCCTTTATACAAATGATCTGGAGTATGAATTACTATTTTTGGTATAATCTCACTCATGTTTATTGTTCTAACACAGACAACATTTAATCAGCATTATTTATGTTGCATAAGTGATGCGCTGGAACTCGGGAGTTGAGTTATACTCGACCTCCGATTTTCAGGGCGTTACATCATGTGCATTCGTCAGACCAACTTTAGTTTTAGGAATCTTCCACCTACTATAATACGCTAGGTCGACTGTAGTCTCGGCGCTAAGGGTTGGTGGTCACTGTTTAAATGGGGCTCAATCGATCTTGGCACACCCACCCACACATGGTCGAATTCAAGACCAAAAACAATCTAAGCTACCATTGTTGAAAGTAAAGTAGTCTTCAAGACAAAAATAGCTCATTCAAAGGGACTAACCTTCATCATTGTAACATTCAGTGGTTGAACATTTATAGTTCTAAGTCAGTTAATTTAGTGCTTGAGTTACAAGTAAATTTAATTCGAGTAGTATAAAATCTAATAGCACGCTGATGTAGAGCGGGTCGCGGACAGTTACATGGCCAAGATGGATCAGAAAAGGCCCGGTCGACGACAGAATTGATCCAGACCATCAGACCTTAATCGGGTGTATCTCACAATTCGGAATGAGTTATCTGATGTAAAATATATGATTTTGGAGTAGAACAAGCTACTTTAGCCAACCAACCTTGCTATGCCAGGTTGCCCAAGCCGGATTTGTGAAATACCGACAGATCGACGGTCATTTTCCTATTTTAATTTCGTTTTTACTATAAATAGTAAGTTTTAGTTTGATTATAACTCTTCATCCGTTGGGCTTTAGGAGTTGTGTCCAACATAAAAAGAGCTTAGAAAAAATGGGAGAATGGTTTGGTGAAGCCAAATAGAACACTTCCTATTTTTGGCCAAAAACCTTGAGCACTAGTAAACATCACGCTATTTATAGTAAGTCGCGAATTCTAGGAGTTTTAGTTGTAGTTTGATTCTGATTTCTTTCTCATTGCTTGGTACCCCTATTCAAAGGGGTGTGAACTCATTTCTATTGATTTATTAATCAATTTTGAATTTATTTCTATTTTTTTTGTTTTCTTTCCTAGTGGATTTAAGAAGTATTTGTGAGGAGTCCAGCTAATTTCCTTGGATTCAGAATAGTTATCCTCTTGAGGAAGATGGTGCTCGACCTCACGTCCTTCCCTGCATCACACGCGTGTAATCAAACTTGAGCCGTTCATTATATGTGCGGCCAAATATCTAAATTGAACAACAACACCCAATACACCGGTCTCCACAAATAATGGGAAAGGTTTTATTAGTTGTTGGGTGTCCCATCACAACGGTTCTCTGTTTGGTGCCCACAGCTGATTTTCCATTCAGGCTGATTTATTGTCCCATGACGTTAAAATAAAATAACCCCATCTAACGGATGGGGGGCGGATCTGATGCACAGTTGAAATGGACCCCGCAACAGTCTTCCACACGGGTACCATAAGAGGGAACCTATTCATTAAGGCTAAAAATCATCATTTTTGTCAGGCGTCAGGTTTTTTTCCGGGTGAGGGTGATTCGATGGTGAACGGCTTCGGTGGATTCGTAATCCACCAAGGTGGGTGGATACCTGGCTGTGGGGCCGACCGTTATGTATATACCTTAAATCCACGCTGTACATCCATTTCGAAAGCTCATTCTACGCCATGATTTAAAATTTAAAATAAAATAAAAATAAAGAAAAAAAAAAAAAAACCAATTCCAAATATCAGGTGGACCACACCACAGGAAATAACGGTGATTGAATACCCATTAATAAAACCTATTAACAATCCAATCATCAAGTGGACCATACCATGAAAAAAAAAAAAAAAAACAAAGAACCGACCAAAAACCCTGTTAACAATCCAATCATCATGCTCATCGTAGAAATAAAAAAATCAGGCAGATATAAAACTTAGGTGGGCAGCAACATAGGAACAATATAAAGTCATACTAAAACCTCCAAATTATAACGGTGAGGCCCACTTTATCTTTGGAATGGCGTGATTTTTGGTGTATCCGTTCATCCGACGGGAAGACGTCTGATGAATGGATTAGATAGCATATACACAACAGAACGGGCTCCATAGACAATGAGAAAGGTTTTATGAGTTGGGTGTCCACTCCTGACTGTTCTTTGTGGGGTTCCCTTGATTGAGCTTCCATCCTCGTTGATTTTTGTCTCAACATCTACCACAGAAGGGCCCATCTAATGGATGGGGTGGATCTGATGCACAATCGACATAGACCCCACAGCAGACTGTTAGACGAGGTACCATGGGTCCATGTCAGCGCACCTATCATTTAAGGCTTCAAACTCACATTTTTGTCAGAAGTCAGGTTTCTTCCGATCGAGGCTGATTCGGTGGGCTCACATCGGAAACGGATTAGATACTGACAAGGTCAGTAGCCAAATGGGTACTGGAGTGACGTCATCAATCTGGACCCACCTTGATGCATGTGTTGTATCCATGCCGTCCAACCATTTGTAGAGATCTTTTTATGGCATTAGAATAAGAATGAGATAGATCTAAAGTTAAAGTAGACCCATCACATAAAACCTCAGGAGTAGTCACACTACCGTTGAAAATTTATAGGGCCCACCATGATGTATAATTAAAAACCAACCTATTCATAAGTTAACATAGAGATAATGAAAATAAAAATATCAACTTGACCGGAAACTTCTATGGCTCCTAAGAAGTTTTCATCAGTGATTGTCACTGTCCCCACTATTTTCTACAATGGGGTTCACTTGAACTTTAGATCTATCTCAGTCTTTTTTTCATACCATAAAACGATCTCTCCAAATTAATAGACGGTATGGATACAACACATGCATCATGATAGGGTCCACATAGCTTGGTGGCGTCACTTCAGTAGTGATTTGGCTACTGACCTTGTTAGTATCTAATTCACGTCCCGCCCTAGCAAACTGAGAATCTGACAGCTGTAATGATGCTGGCCCCATGAGTGCATTTAGGAGAGTATGCGATACATGAGGACTGATCTTACCATGTGGTGTTTTCAACCGTCCATCTGGTATGCCAGGGCCAACTTGTGATTATTGAGAATTTATACAGATTGGTGTAATTTCTGTATAATATGGAAACCAAAAAAATCACTTTAATCAGGAATAAGGACAGGCTGAAGCACGTCTGAAAAACGCTGTCCTTAAAGCGTTATTTGCCCCTACTCAAGTGAATTGAGTAAGCTGATAGGTTACAGGCAAATAGCTTCTAGGATACGACGAGCCTGGTGTGGGTCTGCGTTCAGCAAACACGAAGGCCCACCTATTGGAACTCAATTACACAATTTCTGGCAAAAATACAACAAAAAAAAAATTCCAGAAGAAAAGAAATGAAAAAGAAAATTTTGGTTTTAGACCACTGCTTTGGTCAAGTCTTCAGCCGCTGGTTCAGTTGAACCGTCCTAGACCACACCGTTGGTCTGTTCTTCTTGCAATGGTTAAACCCTTGCTGTTTTGTTGCTGGAATTACAGGAGTATTAGAGAGGATTAGTGGGCTTTCTCAATTCGTATGGTAGTGCTGGATTGGTTTTTGAGATGGTTTGGAAGCCCATCCAGGCCCTCTTTTTATAGGCTATGCTGGCTAGGGGGTTATGGTCCAGAGACTTAAATTCCATTAAGCCATTTCTGGCTGTTGGAAAACTAGCCGTTTTATGGCCGTTTTCTGACTGTTGTGCATGGACCATTAATCTGCTGCATGCTGACTGTTGTGAGACAGCAGCTAACCGTTTTCTAGCTGTTGGGCTAGCCATGCAGCAGTTTCAGCTGGACCCTGCACTTATTACACAGCTGTTACAGATCTACTGCAACAGCTCTATTTTCCAGTCTCTATATATACTGAGATATCTCTCTCTCAGTCCTCTAGTCTCTCTGCCAACCAGCCACCCGCCTAAACCACATAGTCGCACCGCAACTCGCACACGTCTCGCTCCGGTTCGCTCAAGGTCGCGAAGGAGCGACCCTCTACGACACAATGCGGACGTGCAAAGTGCGCCACTAAAGCCTCTACAGCCACACTGCCTCACATGCCCACGCCCTCGCACCGAGCCCAAGCCCAAACCAAGTCCGAGTCCGAGTCCGTTTTATGGCCCTCTTTTTATAGGCTATGGTGGCTAGGGGGTTATGGTCCAGAGACTTAAATTCCATTAAGCCATTTCTGGCTGTTGGAAAACTAGCCGTTTTATGGCCGTTTTCTGACTGTTGTGCATGGACCATTAATCTGCTGCATGCTGACTGTTGTGAGACAGCAGCTAACCATTTTCTAGCTGTTGGGCTAGCCATGCAGCAGTTTCAGCTGGACCCTGCACTTATTACACAGCTGTTACAGATCTACTGCAACAGCTCTATTTTTCAGTCTCTATATATACTGAGATATCTCTCTCTCAGTCCTCTAGTCTCTCTGCCAACCAGCCACCCGCCTAAACCACATAGTCGCACCGCAACTCGCACACGTCTCGCTCCGGTTCGCTCAAGGTCGCGAAGGAGCGACCCTCTACGACACAATGCGGACGTGCAAAGTGCGCCACTAAAGCCTCTACAACCACACTGCCTCACATGCCCACGCCCTCGCACCGAGCCCAAGCCCAAACCAAGTCTGAGTCCGAGTCCGAGACCGAGCCCGAGCCCGTGCCCGAGCCCATGCGCGAGCACGGGTGTTCCAGTGCTTCGCACTGGAACACACAAGGTCCATAGTCCACAGACTACGAAGGTAAATATTATAATACTCCACTGTTTTCATTTAAACCAAATTTTCTTCTCTTCCCTTTCCCATGTGGAATTATTCCCAAAAACCCACAAAAAGATGTTTTTTCAAAACAACTTTTATATATTATATATTTAAATATATTTTTATTAAAATCAATATTTTTTGCAACAATGATGATAACGAGGTAGCAAATAGTATACAACAAGATTTAGCCGTTAAATTGGTGGTCCACATTTGTAGGTTTCAAACAAGACCCTTTGGTAAGTTAATTGTGTGTGTCTACATGAGGTCGACCTCATGGAACTTCCCATGAGGTCGAGCTCTGTGGGCTCTACCTTTATTTCTGTCGAAAATCTATCCCTTCTGTCAGATGCACCATTCCATGGTGGGCCATGGACTTGAAAATCAAGTCAATCTATGGCTTGACTGGGCCACACCACATACAACAGTTGAGAGGAATTACCCTCCCATTAAAACATTCATAATCATTTATTGCGTCCACCGAGATGTAGTTCACAAATCCATCCCATCCATTGTGTGTGTCCCACTTGGATAAGGGGTCAGCCCAAGTTTCAACCGCATCCAATACTCATTTGGCCCACTTGAGTTCCATATACGGATGATTTTTGGGATATCCCATAACTTAAAAGGAGACCATCAAATTCACTATGTTGATTTTCAACACACATCACAGTGGGCCCACACAACTCGACCTCATGGGAAGTTGCCATGAGGCCGACCTCATAGTACCATTTCCATATACCATTTCCATATATATGTGTGTGCCAATAACTCACAAAAAGGCTCAAACCGCTCATCAGGTGGGTCCCACCGCTCGTCTGCTTTACTGTTTGGGATCATGCATTAAAGTGAGTTTTAAAAGCAGATGGACGGTGTGGATACAAGGCACATGCGTCAAGGGCCCACGGTCAGGGATCCCACTCACCACGCCGAAGTTGCCGCCAAATTTTCATTATAATATTTTGAGATTTATTAGATGTGGGTGGCAACTCCTGAAAAAACCAGGCCAAAGTACCTCGCACCAGGGACGCGGATTCCGTCCAGGCAGGGCTCTGTGGGGCCCACCGTGTTGTAAGTGTTTTATCCAAGCCGTTAATAGCTTCTCAGATCATTTGAAGCTTTGATCCAAATACTGAGCAAGGTACAGGGTTTAAGTGGACCACAAAGTGGGGATTTAATGTCCACCATTAAAAACTTCTTGGGAGCTGGAGAAGTTTCGGATCAAGCTAATATTTCAACGGTGGGTGTCATTATCACTGCAGCTTCCTCCGGTGTGGTCCACTGGAGCTGTGGACCTGCTTCCATTATTTGTAAATACCTTAAAATTACCTGAGAAAAGCAATGAACGGCGTGGATAAAACACTTAGATCACGGTGGACCCCACATAGCCCTGCGCGGGGGTAGGACGCAATCCGCTTCCCTCGCACTAGATACCTGCTGGGACTACTTTCACTTAAATGGGAAAGATGACTTAGAATACATGAAATTCACTTCGTCCATCGTGCACACCATTCCACGTTGGTGCTTGATCCCAAACTTCAGAATGATTCAATGGTCAAACAAGCTATTCCAAAAGAAACTGTACCTAAAACCTCTAAATTCACATATGTATATATAAAACATGTGTTTTGCAAAACTATGAATTTTGGGTAAGTCCATCATCATTTTGAGGCACATTAGATTAATGGATAAGATGGCACATAAATATCACAGTAGGTCCTACATAAAACTAAGGGTTGGCGTTCCATCACAACCAATTTCCTGTGGTGTTGCCTACCTAAGTTTTGGGTGATCAGGATCCAATGGTTGAAATGCGCCATAAATAAGTGCCTCTTTTTAATTAGAATAATAATAATAATAGTACTGTAATATTTTATAATGATCACTCCCTCAAGAACTAGACCTCTATTTAGATTACATGTGAAGAAGTATTTTCTTATTTTTACTCGTTTAACACCATAGGGGTCTTATGGCTGATAAATAGACACTTAAAAATTTATACATGTGACAAACATTAACTCAAATCAAACCGTCAAAATTACAGACCCACTAAAGAACGATGGCTATCATCCAAAAGTCCATTCAATCGAGCAATCCTAACCTTTGATTGACAGTCTGTTTTTTCTATTGAATTGGGGTCATTGGATATTTTTCACCTTGACCATCAAATCCATGTATCAGCCAGAGAATCAAAGTTTTTCTCTTCCATCATCCAAACCACTGAAATTAAGGCCCACCCAAATGCATATATGCACTTGGACAACCATAAATAATGGAAAAAAAAAAAGTGCTTAATTGACAATGCAAGCTAATGTCATCTTGATGTAGAGCGGGTCGCGGACAGTTTCATGGCCAAGATGGATCAGAAAAGGCCCGGTCGACGACAGAAGTGATCCGGACCGTCGGACCTTAGATCGGACGTATTTCACAATCCGGAATGAGTTAACTGACGTAAAATATATTATTTTGGGGTACAACGAGCTACTTTAGCCAACCAACCCTGCTACGCACTAGTAGACATCACGACCGTCTATAAATAGTAAGTTTACTATTTATAGTAAGTCGCGAATTCTAGGAGTTTTAGTTATAGTTTGATTCTAATTTCTTTCTCATTGCTTGGTACCCCTATTTAAAGGGTTGTGAACTCGTTTTTTTTCATGAATTAATCAATTTCAAATTTATTATAATTTATTTCTATTTTCTGCTTTCTTTCTTTATGGATTCGAGAAGTCTTTGTGAGGAGTCCAGAGAAGCTCCGTGGATTCGGAGTATTTATCCTCATCACATTCATCCCTGCATCAATTGGTATCAGAGCGAGGATTCCCCTTGGGCCGATGGCAAACAATGAAGGTATGAATCAAAATCCTGTGAACGGTGATCCAGGGATTCGTTATCTTTCGGAAAGAATGGAAGCTTTCCACCGGGAGAATCAGTTGACCATGCAAGGGCTGCAGGCAACCCTCGATCGTCTTGCGGATGTTCTACTTCCGCCCCGAGTCCTAGGCGGTGCTCCACCACCTATGGTTGCTCCACCACCCATGGTGGCTCCACCACCCATGGTTGTTGTACGACGTAACCCCGATTTTCGTAGGGCACTACCAGTGGCAAACCGTAAGGCTACACCAGATGATTCAAGTTCTAGCGAAGAGGACCTTAATGAGGATTTTGCCCGACGACCAATCTATGGAGGCGATCATCTAGATCGTGCTGAGAGAAACTATCGAGGTAAGGCTGAACTTCCTAGTTTTAATGGTTTATTACGTATAGAAGATTTCCTCGATTGGCTAGCCGAAGTAGAGAGATATTTTGATTATATGGACGTGTCAGATCATAAAAGGGTAAAATTGGTAGCGTTTAAGTTAAAATTTGGTGCTTCTGCATAGTGGAAACAATTACAACTCTCACAAGCCCGCCAGAACAAGGCACCCATCTCATCATGGCCACGGATGAGACGCCTTCTTCGATCACGATTTCTCCCCAGTGATTATGAGCAGATATTATTCGAGCAATACCAAAATTGTCGACAAGGAAATCAAACCATCACCGATTACACTGAAGAATTCCAGCGGTTGGCTACACGAAATGATCTGTCAGAATCTGAGTCACAGAAGGTGACACGATTTATAGGTGGGTTGCGACCGACAATTCAGGACCGAGTTCAGATGTACCCAATCGGGACCGTGGATGAAGCAGTTCAATTGGCGGGTAGGGCAGAAACACAACTTGCAAGAGTTCCTGCTCGTCCATATCCTTCAACTCGACCCTTCATGACGGGTCCCATGCAAGATATAGTGCTGTCACGAGGAAAAGATCAAGTAGGAGAACGTCCTCAACATCCTACAACCGCAAACCGTGATACGGGGAGCGGCTCATCCAGACCTCAACGTACAGCACCCACAACAGCGAGCCCGAGTAGGATTCCAAATCCTTATACTCGACAAAGGTCGAACAATTGTTACCACTGTGGCCAGCCAGCCCACTTATCAAACACCTGTCCTCAACGTCCCGCAACACACTTGACTATAAACGAAGGGGGCACTGAAGATGAGGCTGTAGAAGAAGACCATGTGTATGATGAACATGAACAAACCACTGAGGAAATAGCAGGTGGCAATGAAATGACAAGCGAGGATTGTGGCGAATTTCTAGTTGTGAGGCGATTACTGTATACCCCACGAAAGGAATGACATCCACAGCGACACAATATATTTCGTACTCGGTGCTGTAACGCCCTGAAAAATCGAGGGTCGAGTAGTAACTCAACTCTCGAGTTTCCAGAACATCACTTATGCAACATATAAAATGATGATTGAATGTTGTCTGTATTAGTGCATTGAACATGAGTGAATTAAGCCAAAGCAGCATATTATACTCCAGAGACAGTTAAATTGCAAGCGGAAGACTGTGATAGATATATAAAATATAAAAACAGTGGTGGGTCTCCAGAGTGTGATAATGTTACCAGGTTAAATAATTACAAGTACAATTCTAAAATATACCAAATGTGAGGAAGTGTAATGTCTTCTATTCCAAGTACCATAGCCCCGTCAATACAATACCAGGTCTTCATAAACCTGACAGAGAACTACATGTAGGAGAACACCTCCTCCACATCACAATAGTCTGGCTCTACCTCAGAAGTAGCGTCGCCATCCGAAATCAGACAATGTCCGGTGGGTGTTCGAAACACCATCCCGTAACGTGGGAGTGAGTAGCTAACTCAGTGGAACAATAAAGGATAGGTTAACATATTATCAATACAGTTAAGCAGTAATGATAAAGCAGTAAAATCAAACACTCCTAGCTACTCTTATTAATGCAAGTATGGATGCAGGTATGATGGATGCCCTCACTGACATACTCCCTCATGCGACATCATCTCACGCTCGCGGCATGCTTTCATCCCTCAGTGCTCCACATCTTCCAGGCACATGCAATGCATGATGAGCATGATTACCGAGTTTTTAATTAGTCCATTTCAAACAGCAGGATTGGGAAACTAAGGTACCTCCCTTGTATCATTCCCAAACATGATCCATTCTAGGGTCGTCAGTCCTAGTTAATATCAGACGACGGTGTGTTTTCTAGGTCACTGCAAAGGCTGTCAGGGCTGTTACGCACAAAGGTTACACCACTCTCCCATCACCTCTTAAACGATTCATCACAATACAGAAACAGGCCTAGTTCATACTCTATATACGGCGGAAAACCCTAAGGCTCACTGTGATTTCAGAGTACGCTCGAGGTCACTACAAAGGGCTGTCAGGGCTGTTACGCACAAAGGTTGCACCGCTCCCCCATCACCTTATCAATGTAAGCCGACAGCACGAATATAGGTCCCATACCACCATAATCGGCTCACGAGTCTGGTTGCTCACTAGTCACTACGGGGAGGCACGTGGCCCCAGCGTAGGCCGACAGCTCGACCACGGTGTCCCATACCACCATGCCCGGCTCATGAGTCTTAGCGGATCGAGGTACCATGGTTAAAAGGGATTCCACTGGTAAGTTTGGTACCCTAGGTTCAAGCAGAGGCGTCCAAACATGGTGAACATACATAAGACAGATCGGGTTACTTGACGAGCTCGGCTAGCTCGAGCGCACATCAAGTTGAACGATATGAAGCGCATGAGCACTTCGTGTGGCCAACCACTATCGCCAACCGAAGTACGACTCGAGTTCGTCGAACACATCTCACGTGGCAAACGAATCACAGTCACGAATTCAACTCTGGTACCGATTGTCTGGACTATAATCATAGCCCCAAACACAATCAATTGCAGATAGATAAAGTAGTAGTGAATCAAGATTCAACTCATACAATCAAGGTCTGGTATTATCCGTTTAGGGCTGCCAGGGCTGTTGCACGCATTCGTTGCTCCACTCCCCCATCACCCATGACGGATCATACAACGTAAACATGAATTTAACATATGCATTACATAGATAAAATCATAAAAGCAGTTGAGCATGTTAGGAAGCACAACACAAGCATGAGTTTGTACATATTCAATTCCTAATTACACAATTATCCAAGGAAAACATACACATAGTTAAGAGAAGTTGAGAATCATATCTCAACACCCTTATTCATTACAATTTGCTAACTACTACTCATTCAGACATTTCAACAAACACTTTAAAAGACATACATCAACATGCATGACATATGTTGATCACATAGGCATTAGGCCAAAACCTTTCACTAGGGAGTTACCCCAATCATAACACGCATACACCCACGACGGATAGTCATGGCAAGCAGGAATCCAAGTTCCATATTCATTCAGCCATTTCCACAAACACTTAGGCCACACATTTTAGCATATATAGTGTGTATTGGCCGTGGCGTGATTTAGGGCAAATCCTTTCGTCAAAGGGGGTATCGCCAATACAACAATCATGAATCCATGACAATTAGTCATGGCGAGCATGAATGAGAATTCTATACTCATTCAGTCATTTTCACAAACACTTAGAATACACTATTACAACATACATGGTGTATGTTAGCAAAACATATATTAGGGCTATCCTTTAGCCAAGCGAGTATTTTATCCATGTATATATATTCTATAGCAAATAATCATGATAAATACATCTACAAAATTTATACGTATACGGTATTTTCTAGAATACGCAATTTCAACATACATAGTGTATATAAGCAAAACATGTATTAGGATGAATCCTTTCGCCAAACAGGTAATTTATCCACATATAATATATTTATACGACAAATAATCATGTCATACACATTTCCAAAATTTGTACATATACGGTACTTTCTTCAAATACCTAGAGTATGTAGAATTCCATATTTTTCATCTTTAATCGAAACGGAAAACAGATAGCACTTTGTACATGTGCAATTGCATGCAATCATGAATCTATCATTATCTGACATTGAAAGCGTTGAAAACCGTAACCTATACACCTAAAGTCCGCACCTTTTGTCGTAGAATCGTAACGAAGTCGATAGGTTTGCTAAGCTTCCGTATTCGGCAGTTTGGCAACCTATAGAACGAAATAGGTTAGCTATTTCATAACCTACAACCATCAACACTCCAAATCAGATTAGGGTTAGGGTTTCTTACCTAAAAACGGGGCTAGAATCACCTGGAAAACGATGAGAACGGAGCAGTGGAGCTCGTGGAGCGGCAGGGAAGAGTGGCAGGGAGGTTCTCCCACTGCTCCCACACTTTCTCTCTCTTTTCTCTCTTCTCTCTAGGTTTTTTCTCAAATTCGTATGGCTGCAATGAGAGAGGGTTTAAGGTCCTTATATAGCCTAAAAACTCACCGAAACAGACTCCAGGTCAAAGTATACTTAGGTTTTACCAAAGCGGGTCAGTTTCAGCTCAATGGAGGACTTCTGGCGGGCTTCCTTGAGCCAAAGGTCGGACTTAAGCTCACTAACACTGGATCTACGTTCTATTAAGTTTTCGTTTCGGTCAGGATTCCAGATCACGCGTGGCGGACCAGTTTCAGTTCAACGGTCAGCGGATCTCGATCGGAGATTCCGAGTACATGTAAATGTGTATGAAATTTCTCCTGATCTGAGGGTGTAATTTGGTCTGATTCTGACGGTCTGGTTGCTTAAAACTGATCCGCAAGCGAGAGGTGCCAGATTACTATTCTAGATATTTTATTTTGAAATAATTTCACATTTCTCACACTCTTCACTCCGAGCTTAAGCGAATAGCGCTGGGACACTATCTGGATTTGATTTCCGAGATGGTTGTCAAGCCCAGCGAGGCGGTCCTAGTTCCTTAACTTCGTGTTAATCGGACTTCCGACGTGCAGTTCAGATCCGATACGGAGTTTCGAGATGCTCCCGAGAGCAGCCGGGTAATGAGATTGATCCTAGATTTTTGGGTAACCTAGCGTCAATGATTCTACAAGTTTTGGGTCTTGCAGATCGTATTTAAAGTGATTGGTGCTAATTTCACAGGCACTCTAGTTTAACACTAGCTAAATCTTGCCTAATTTCTAAAGGATTTAGTCCTGAGTGATTTCGGTCTGAGGTGGTACTTAGACCTTTGTAGCAATGTTTAGTTTAAGTATTGTTCTTCATCACCTAAACTTTAAGGTAGTGTCTCATGTGAAAGTACTTAGAAAATTTAGAAAAACAATGTGGTGAAGGGTGGGATTTGTGAAGGAAATGGGTTAAGGAGCGATTTTAGACTGTGGGATTCAGTTCTGACAAGTTAATAAGGTGTTAGGATCGACCCATCGCCTAAGGACGTCTAATTTCCAGGTTGGAAAAAATTCGGGATGTTACAATCTACACCCCTTAAAATAAAATTTCGTCCCCGAAATTGGCTGAGGGTAATAAGGGAAGATTTAATTATTTCTTTTGCCAAAGTTTTATTGATTTCGAGTTTCAACGCGTGGTAGGGTATATATTAGCCTGGTTCATTTTAGTCTACCCCCATTAAAACTTATTTCTTTATCCATTTCTCATACCCTGATAGTTTGCTACAATTTATTTTTGTACCTATTTGGAGTCTTGACGACAAATCCCAGCAATTTAGAGTAAGATAGTTGTTTTCCATGTTTGACCAACACGGATAGACATTTTTGATGGGCTCGATCCCGATACATCGATCATCTACCTGACCAGGATAGAAGGCTCATCGTATCCCTTCCGAATCCTGGTGGATCCTGGTCTTCTGCTCGGTCAAGCAGTGAGTCCATTGGTAGTCGCCCAGGATTGAGAATTGGGTCAAGCCGCGAATGCTTCGCAGTTGTATATTTCAGTAACTCCGTAGTCCGATCACTCAAAAAAAAACTTAGGGAATGCCCATCATTGAAAGGCTCAAATTGTTTATTCTAAGGTTGTCCTTTAGGTCTTAGTCTAAGATAGTCTTCGATATTATCTATGTCCAAGGAAAGGGTGAATCAAATCTTACTAGATCATCCTAAAACGGTTTCTCATAGTAGAACTTACTAGGGCTTCTATAATATTCATATTCAACGAGCACCATTTCGATCCTGGGCCAGTAGGGCAAGGGTCCACCACGCCTTCACTGCGCCACCTAGATCAAAACGTGTATTAGCCGACCTATCTAGATTGGGCTCATAATGTTCTACCCCCCTTAAAATTTTATTTTCACCCTCAAGGCTCAAGATTTATATCCTGCTCCGTATATCGGAACAAGGTGCAATTTAGGACCTACTCTTGACATGAAATGGGAAATACATTGGTCTGCCTTTCTTCGACGATGTGTACAATGGCATTGATACCTATGGTCATAGAAAGCTAAAGATGATGGGTATTGTGGTTGATTTCAGGGGCAGGTGTGAGTTTGAGGCAAGATGCCTAATTCTACCAAGGGGTTTTGTCGCGGTCCAGACTTATCCTATTTAATCATGTCTAGCTTAATAGGCAGGCCATCTTTCCACTTTCATAAGCACAATATGTATGCCGACATTGCATGCGATTTGGGACCTAATTCCTAACTGTTTGTTGCCCATTTGGGCAATTCCTTAGGCCTAAAAGACAAAGTCTCTATCGGCTATATACTCCTAACACTTCTCAAGAACAAAGTGATAAACTTTTAGTTGCAAATGGTCGGGCCAACACCGAAAGAAAATTGTGTAGTGGGTCTGAGTCAGTTAAGCCGAATAACTAAGTCTATTATTTAATTGGCTTAACATAATTAATTAGTCTTTTACTTTCCTTAGCCTAACCAATAGTCTAGTCTTAATTTAGGAGTAGCAGAAATCCATAGGTGAGTCCAAAGTCTATGCTTATACGCTAGATGATTTCACTTCATTTCTAATACAAGGAAGGGTTTTATCACTTACGGTCAAAGTTGTCTAATTGGAATTGAGTTGCCTAAAGTTGAATTTAACTACGCCCGAACATGTCACACATGCTCATACCAGCTAAGAGGGTCCTAAGGTTCACATTATTAATTTGTTGGATTTCCTATACGGTCAGGTCTGTCGAAGCACCGCTCTATGTCCAAAACTCCAAGGGTCTATTTGTCAAACAACCATTTACTCTAAAGCTTAAGCTATCAGAGTGTGGTGGGTTAATGTATATCAAGGGACTTTATCACTTCAACACTATCGGCCAGTGGTCTTAAGCCGTACTAAATGGGACTGTATTACTAATCCTACCTCAGGATTGGGAGTGACATGGTTGGTAGGAGGGTGGGTGGGGATTAAAATTATTGGTATAGGCTTTGGAAAATGAGCCTGGTGTTGAAAAAGGGTGAGATGGGATTTTCAAATCCCACGATGGGGAATTTCTAAGTGTTATTTGAAAGAAAATTCTGAAATTTACGTTTAACTGCATACACTCCAAATATGGTATTGGAAAACATGGGATACACCCAAACCCCATGAAATTGAGAAAATGGCCATAACCAATTCGAATAGGGCCATGGAAAGTGAATGAAAAGTGAAGGGGAAAGAAAGTAAGGGCTGGAGTTTTTGGTTCTCCACGGACTTGAGCCTCAACAAGGATTGTAAAGGCCTGAAAGACAATGATGGAAGATGAAAAATGGAAAGGTAGGATGGGTTAGAGAGGTTACACGTTTTTGAGCTTCAAAGGAGGTGTAGGAGATCAAATGAGAGAAAACATAAATTTTGAAGGAAAGGGAGTGCTTGGAGGGGTATTTGAGAGAGAGAGGGCAAAACGGACGTGAAACAAGGGCCCCCACAAAATTTGGTAGGCACCACACGGGCCTAGGGAAGTTTTACGCCTTTTCTGGCATTTCTAGTTGGTCTATTATTTTAATTATTTTTCTAGTAGTTCATCATCAAGTATACTTCATCTCCACCAAATTTCATTAGATTTCGTCTTGTAGAAAAATTCTAAAAATTCTAGAAGCAGCAGCTGTCCAAATTAATAATCTTTGGATAGTTGACACAACGACCCTTATTTAACTAAATCAAATATTTTATTACATTTTTTACTTATTTTTATATGAAACTAGACTTATCAATCTTAAATCTGGCTTTTGAATCACCTAAATCAGAGTTATAACGAGGGAGATATGACTTTTTGAAGTCAGACCAAAATCACAGAAAAAATGTGGCTGAAAACGGGCCAGCCAATGAACTGCGGCCCGCCCGGCCCCGCTGGACCGCGGTCTGCCTTATCCGGCGCCGCGCCACCGTAGTTGGGTGGTGTTCTCCACCCTCCCAAGGGGCCAATGGTACCCCGGGTCTGTCCCGGGTCCCCCCGGATTGCATAGTGTGGCCCACGACTCCATTTGAGGCATTTTTGGGGCTAATTTGTAAACTGAAATGAGTTTATATGACATGTGGCATATGATTTTGGGGTAGGAGGAGCTAATCTATCCAACTAACCCATTTACCTGGTTATATTCCAAAGTTGAATGGTCAAAAAAATTCAATTTATACATATATTTACTATTTATAGTAACTTTTTGTTTAAGTATTATCCTTCATCATTTATACGTTAGAATTTATATCTGGTATGAAAGGATTTAGAAAAAATTAAAGAATGAAGTGGTGCAAGGAGAGATTTTGAAGGAATTGGGTAAAAATGGGTTTTAGGCGTTGGTGTTGTGGTTGACCCACAACCTAAGAACATTCACTTCTAGGGAAAGACTCAAACCCGTCAACTGACGGCCTAGAGGTGATTCAAGATCGTTTCGTGCAATCATTGAGGCCTACGGGTCCAATATCTACGGTTGATCTCAACCAATTGTGTTATTTGGCGAAATTAGAGAACCTAAGTCTGTTTCTACATTCCGTCGCTCCCTCCTAAGTCAGAGTGCGTCAGAGTGCATCGTGTGACCATAACCCAGGTCCGGTTTAATCCAAATCATGCTCTGATACCATCTTGTAACGCTCTGAAAAATTGAGGGTCGAGCAGTAACTCAACTCTCGAGTTTCCAGAACATCACTTATGCAACATAGAAAATGATGATTGAATGTTGTCTGTATTAGTGCATTGAACATGAGTGAGATTAAGCCAAAGCAGCATATCATACTCCAGAGACAGTTACATTGCAAGCGGAAGACTGTGATAGATATATAAAATATAAAAACAGTGGTGGGTCTCCAGAGTGTGATAATGTTACCAGGTTAAATAATTACAAGTACAATTCTAAAATATACCAAATGTGAGGAAGTGTAATGTCTTCTATTCCAAGTACCATAGCCCCATCAATACAATATCAGGTCTTCATAAACCTGACAGAGAACTACATGAAGGAGAACACCTCCTCCACATCACAATAGTCCGGCTCCACCTCAGAAGTAGCGTCGCCATCTGAAATCAGACAATGTCTGGTGGGTGTTCGAAACACCATCCCGTAACGTGGGAGTGAGTAGCTAACTCAGTGGAACAATAAAGCATAGGTTAACATGTTATCAATACAGTCAAGCAGTAAAATCAAACACTCCTAGCTACTCTTATTAATGCAAGTATGGATGCAGGTATGATGGATGCCCTCACTGACATACTCCCTCATGCGACACCATCTCACGCTCGCGGCATGCTTTCATCCCTCAGTGCTCCACATCTTCCAGGCACATGCAATGCATGATGAGCATGATTACCGAGTTTTTAATTAGTCCATTTCAAACAGCAGGATTGAGAAACTAAGGTACCTCCCTTGTATCATTCCCAAACATGATCCATTCTAGGGTCGTCAGTCCTAGTTAATATCAGACGACGGTGTGTTTTCTAGGTCACTGCAAAGGCTGTCAGGGCTGTTACGCACAAAGGTTACACCACTCCCCCATCACCTCTTAAACGATTCATCACAATACAGAAACAGGCCTAGTTCATACTCTATATACCGCGGCAAACCCTAAGGCTCACTGCGATTTCAGAGTATGCTCGAGGTCACTACAAAGGGCTGTCAGGGCTGTTACGCACAAAGGTTGCACCGCTCCCCCATCACCTTATCAATGTAGGCCGACAGCACGAATATTGGTCTCATACCACCATAATCGGCTCACGAGTCTGGTTGCTCAATGGTCACAACGGGGAGGCACGTGGCCCCAGCGTAGGCCGACAGCTCGACCACGGTGTCCCAAACCACCATGCCCGGCTCATGAGTCTTAGCGGATCGAGGTACCATGGTTAAAAGGGATTCCACTGGTAAGTTTGGTACCCTAGGTTCAAGCAGAGGCGTCCAAACATGGTGAACATACATAAGACAGATCGGGTTACTTGACGAGCTCGGCTAGCTCGAGCGCACATCAAGTTGAACGATATGAAGCGCATGAGCACTTCGTGTGGCCAACCACTATCGCCAACCGAAGTACGACTCGAGTTCGTCGAACACATCTCACGTGGCAAACGAATCACAGTCACGAATTCAACTCTGGTACCGATTGTCTGGACTATAATCATAGCCCCAAACACAATCAATTGCAGATAGATAAAGTAGTAGTGAATCAGATTCAACTCATACAATCAAGGTCTGGTATTATCCGTTTAGGGCTGCCAGGGCTGTTGCACGCATTCGTTGCTCCACTCCCCCATCACCCATGACGGATCATACAACGTAAACATGAATTTAACATATGCATTACATAGATAAAATCATAAAAGCAGTTGAGCATGTTAGGAAGCGCAACACAAGCATGAGTTTGTACATATTCAATTCCTAATTACACAACTATCCAAGGAAAACATACACATAGTTAAGAGAAGTTGAGAATCATATCTCAACACCCTTATACATTACAATTTGCTAACTACTACTCATTCAGACATTTCAACAAACACTTTAAAAGATATACATCAACATGCATGACATATGTTGATCACATAGGCATTAGGCCAAAACCTTTCACTAGGGAGTTACCCCAATCATAACACGCATACACCCACGACGGATAGTCATGGCAAGCAGGAATCCAAGTTCCATATTCATTCAGCCATTTCCACAAACACTTAGGCCACACATTTTAGCATATATAGTGTGTATTGGCCGTGGCGTGATTTAGGGCAAATCCTTTCGTCAAAGGGGGTATCGCCAATACAACAATCATGAATCCATGACAATTAGTCATGGCGAGCACGAATGAGAATTCTATACTCATTCAGTCATTTTCACAAACACTTAGAATACACTATTACAACATACATGGTGTATGTTAGCAAAACATGTATTAGGGCTATCCTTTAGCCAAGCGAGTATTTTATCCATGTATAATATATTCCTATAGCAAATAATCATGATAAATATATCTACAAAATTTATACGTATACGGTATTTTCTAGAATACGCAATTTCAACATACATAGTGTATATAAGCAAAACATGTATTAGGACGAATCCTTTCGCCAAACAGGTAATTTATCCACATATAATATATTTATACGACAAATAATCATGTTATAACACATTTCCAAAATTTGTACGTATACGGTACTTTCTTCAAATACCTAGAGTATGTAGAATTCCATATTTTTCATCTTTAATCGAAACGGAAAACAGATAGCACTTTGTACATGTGCAATTGCATGCAAATCATGAATCTATCATTATCTGACATTGAAAGCGTTGAAAACCATAACCTATACACCTAAAGTCCGCACCTTTTGTCGTAGAATCGTAACGAAGTCGATAGGTTTGCTAAGCTTCCGTATTCGGCAGTTTGGCAAACTATAGAACGAAATAGGTTAGCTATTTCATAACCTACAACCATCAACACTCTAAATCAGATTAGGGTTAGTGTTTCTTACCTAAAAACGGGGCTAGAATCACCGGAAAAATGATGAGAACGGAGCGGTGGAGCTCGTGGAGCGGCAGGGAAGAGTGGCAGGGAGGTTCTCCCACTGCTCCCACACTTTCTCTCTTTTCTCTCTTCTCTCTCTAGGTTTTCTCTCAAATTCGTATGGCTGCAATGAGAGAGGGTTTAAGGTCCTTATATAGCCTAAAAACTCACCGAAACAGACTCTAGGTCAAAGTATACTTAGGTTATAACCAAAGCGGGTCAGTTTCAGCTCAATGGAGGACTTCTGGCGGGCCTCCTTGAGCCAAAGGTCGGACTTAAGCTCACTAACGCTGGATCTACGTTCTATTAAGTTTTCGTTTCGGTCAGGATTCCAGATCACGCGTGGCGGACCAGTTTCAGTTCAACGGTCAGCGGATCTCGATCGGAGATTCCGAGTACATGTAAATGTGTATGAAATTTCTCCTGATCTGAGGGTGTAATTTAGTCTGATTCTGACGGTCTGGTTGCTTAAAACTGATCCGCAAGCGAGAGGTGCCAGATTACTATTCAAGATATTTTATTTTGAAATAATTTCACATTTCTCACACTCTTCACTCCGAGCTCAAGCGAATAGCGCTGGGACACTATCTGGATTTGATTTCTGAGATGGTTGTCAAGCCCAGCGAGGCGGTCCTAGTTCCTTAACTTCGTGTTAATCGGACTTCTGACGTGCGGTCCAGATCCGATACGGAGTTTCGAGATGCTCCCGAGAGCAGCCGGGTAATGAGATTGATCCTAGATTTTAGGGTAACCTAGCGTCAATGATTTTACAAGTTTTGGGTCTTGCAGATCGTATTGAAAGTGATTGGTGCTAATTTCACAGGCACTCTAGTTTAACACTAGCTAAATCTCGCCTAATTTCTAAAGGATTTAGTCCTGAGTGATTTCGGTCTGAGGTGGTACTTAGACCTTTGTAGCAATGTTTTGTTTAAGTATTGTTCTTCATCACCTAAACTTTAAGGTAGTGTCTCATGTGAAAGTACTTAGAAAATTTAAAAAAACAAGGTGGTGAAGGGTGGGATTTGTGAAGGAAATGGGTTAAGGAGCGATTTTAGACTGTGAGATTCAGTTCTGACAAGTTATTAAGGTGTTAGGATCGACCCATCGCCTAAGGACGTCTAATTCTAGGTTGGGAAAAATCCGGGATGTTACAGGTGCACTGTCAACGGAAAGGTCTGTGATGTGATCATAGACAGTGGTAGTAGCGAGAACATCGTCTCAAGAGTGATGGTGGACAAATTGCAGTTACCAACGACGAAACATCCTTCCCCGTACTCAATCGACTAGATAAAAAAGGTGAATGAAACCAAGGTAACTGAACAATACACTATCTCGTTTTCATTTGGTAAAAATTATAAGGATCAGATACTTTGTGATGTGGTTGACATGGAAGCTTGCCACATGCTACTCGGTCGACCCTAACAGTTAGACCGTGATGCGACCCATCGGGGACGAGATATTGTCTACATATTCGTCAAGGATAGCCGAGAAATAATCCTTGCCCCTATGGCACCAGAGAACCACCCTGAAGCCTCTAAAGTGGAGGGGAGTTCCCTCTTGACCATTCGGAATTTTATGGAGGAATCCAAGGAAATAGGCAAGGTGTACATCGTAGTGGTGAAGGGCGAGGAAGAGGAACCCTCAAACATCCCTCCAAATTTAAAACTGTTGCTAAACGAATTCAAAGAAGTCTGGCCTGAGGATTTACCTAATGGATTGCCCCCAATGAGGGACATCCAACATCACATAGACCTCGTCCCTGGGGCTAGCCTGCCCAACTGCCCTCATTATCGGATGAGTCCGAAGGAGTGCGAGATACTTGAGAGAGAGCATGAGCCCATGTGCCGTACCAGCATTATTAACGTCAAAAAAAAAAGATGGAAGCTAGCGCATGTGTGTCGACAGCCGGGCAACCAACAAAATTACCATCAAGTATCGGTTCTCAATACCACGGTTGGACGACATGCTCGATATGCTAAAAAGGGCCAAGGTGTTCTCAAAACTATATCTAAGGAGTGGGTACCATCAGATTTGTATCCGACCCGGTGATGAGTGAAAAACGGCATTCAAGACCAAGGAAGGGTTGTATGAATGCTTGGTCTTGCCCTTTGGCCAATCGAACACACCAAGTACTTTTATGCGTTTAATGAATCAAGTTCTAAAACTGTTCACTGGCCGATTTGTGGTAGTATATTTTGATGATATATTGATATATAGCCAGGATGAGGCGGAGAACAGGAAACATCTCAGGCAGGTGCTACAGGTCCTACAAATTAACAAGTTGTACCTCAACTTGAAGAAGTGTAGTTTTTTAATTGACAGCCTGTTGTTTCCAGGATTTGTTGTAACGTCCACAGGCATTCGTGTGGACAATGAAAAGGTGCGAGCTATTAGGGAATGGTCGATCCCGACAAACATTCATGAGGTGAGAAGTTTTCACGGGTTGGGGACTTTCTATAGTCGATTTGTGCGAGATTTTAGCACCATAATCACGCCTATAACAGATTGCATGAAAAAAGGACCGTTCCAGTTGACCGATAAAGCTGACAAGAGCTTTCATGAGATTAAGCATCGTTTGTCTACAACAACGGTCTTGGTGCTTCTTATTTTCGACAAATTGTTTGAGGTTGAGTACGACGCTTCATATGTCGGAATTGGAGGAGTGTTATCACAGGAAGGCAGGCCGGTAGCCTTCTACAGCGAGAAGCCCAGTGAAGCCCAAAAGAAGTGGTCGACTTATGAGCTTGAGTTGTATGCAGTTGTTCAGGCGCTGCGACATTATCTAATTCAAAGAGAGTTTGTTCTGTACACTGACCATCAAGCATTAAAGTTTATTAATAGTCAGACTAACGTGAATCATGTGCATACTAGATGGGTTGCATTTTTACAGGAATTCACGTTCGTTCTGAAGCACAAGTCAGGGCAGCAGAACAAGGTGGCTGATACACTTAGCCGTCGTGCATCACTACTCGTTACGATAAGCAACAAGGAGGTCGGCTTCGACTGTCTCAAGGAGCTGTATGCCGAGGATGAGGACTTCAAAGATTCTTGGGTGAAGTGCTAAGAAGGTCACCCTAGTGACCTTCATATACAGGACGATTTTCTCTTCAAAGGAAATCGATTGTGCATCCCCCAAAGTTCTCTGAGGGAGCAGATTATTCATGAGCGACATGGAGGTGGCCTTGGTGGACACCTTGGGCGAGACAAGACGCGATCTCTTGTGAAAGAGCGGTATTACTGGCCGCAACTAGTACGTGATGTGGGAAAAGCTATACAACATTGTCATGTTTGTCAAACCTCCAAGGGGCAATATCAGAATACGGGACTCTACACCCCGTTACCTGTGCCTGACAGTCCTTGAGAGGATTTATCAACGGACTTCGTGCTTTGTCTCCCACGAACATAACGCGGCATGGATTCGGTGTTCGTAGTGGTAAATCATTTCTCCAAGATGGCGCACTTTATCCCATGCAAGAAGACCCTCGATGCAACACACGTGGCGAATCTATTCTTCAGGGAGGTCGTACGGCTACAACGGGGTCCCCAAGACCATTACTTTTGATCATGACACGAAGTTCATTAACCACTTTTGACAGACTTTGTGGGCTCGATTCGATACACGACTTCAATTCAGCAGTGCTTACCACCGATAGACTGATGGGCAGATCGAAGTTGTGAATCGCACGTTCGGAAACCTCCTTCGCTGTATTCAGGAGAAAAATCGAAGCAGTGGAATTTGGTCTTGTCTCAAGTAGAGTTCGCATTCAACAACATGGTGAACCGCTCGACAGGAAAATCTCGGTTCCAGATTATCAATGGACGAGTGTCTCGCCACACGCTTGACGTGGTCCCTCTGCCCAAGCACCCAAGCACGAGCATTGCAGCAGAACATATGGCAGACAAGATCATGGGCATCCATGCGGAAGTGCAGACCAAGCTAAATGCCTCGAATGAGAAGTACAAGGAATAAGCGGACAAGCACCGGTGACAAAAAGTGTTCGAGGTGGGCGAACGCGTTAAGGTCCATATGCGCAAAGAGAGATTTCCGACCGAGACGTACAACAAGTTGAAAAATAAGAAGACTGGACCCGTCCTAATCATTCGAAAGATCAATGACAACGCTTATGTTGTTGATCTTCCAGATGACATGGCGATCTCACGGACTTTCAACGTCGCGGACCTGACCGAGTATCATGAACCAGCACAGGATGAGAACTCGAGGACGAGTTCTTTTGAAGTGGAGGGGACTGATGTAGTGCGGGTCGCAGACAGTTTCATGGCCAAGATGGATTAGAAAAGCCCCGGTCGACGACAGAAGTGATCCGAACCGTCGCACCTTAGATCGGACGTATATCGCAATCCGGAATGAGTTAGTTGACGTAAAATATATGATTTTGGGGTAGAACGAGCTACTTTAGCCAACCAACCCAGCTATGCCAGGTTGCAACGCTCGAAATTGTGAGAAACACCTGGATCGACAGTCGTTTCCCTGTTTTAATTTCATTTTTACTATAATAGAAGTTTTAGTTTGATTATAACTCTTCATCCGTCAGGCTTTAGGAGTTGCGTCCAACGTGAAAAGAGCTTAGAATAATTAGGGGAACGGTTCGGTGAAGCCAAATAGGACACTTACTATTTTTGGCCGAAAACCTTGCGCACTAGTAGACGTCACGACCGTCTATAAATATTAAGTTGACTATTTATAGTAACTCGTGAATTCTAGGAGTTTTAGTTGTAGTTTGATTCTAATTTCTTTCCCATTGCTTGGTACCCCTATTTAAAGAGTTGTGAACTCATTTTTCTTCATGAATTAATCAATTTTGAATTTATTAGAATTTATTTCTCTTTTCTGCTTTCTTTCCTCGTGGATTCGAGAAGTCTCTGTGTGGAGTCCAGAGAAGCTCCGTGGATTCGGAGTATTTATCCTCATCACGTTCATCCCTACGTCAATTGGTATCAGAGCGAGGATTCCCCTCGGGCCGATGGCAAACAATTAAGGTATGAATCAAAATCCTGTGGACGGTGATCCAGGGATTCGTTATCTTTCAGAAAGAATGGAAGCTTTCCACTGGGAGAGTCAGTTGACCATGTATGGGCTGCAGGCAACCCTCGACTGTCTTGCGGATGCTCTACTTCCGCCCCGAGCCCTAGGCGGTGCTCCACCACCTATGGTTGGTCCACCACCCATGGTTGTTGTAAGACGCAACCCCAATTTTCGTTGGGCACTACCAGTGGCAAACCGTAGGGCTACATCAGATGATTCAAGTTCTAGCGACGAGGACCTTAATAAGGGTTTTTGCCCGACGACCAATCTATAGAGGCGATCATCTAGATCGTGCTGAGAGAGATTATCGAGGTAAGGCTGAACTTCCTAGTTATAATGGTTTATTACGTATAAAAGATTTCCTCGATTGGCTAGCCAAAGTAGAGAGATATTTTGATTATATGGACGTGCCGGATCATTAAGGGGTAAAATTGGTAGCGTTTAAGTTAAAATCTGGTACTTCTGCATGGTGGGAACAATTACAACTCTCACGAGCCCGCCAAAACAAGGCACCCATCTCATCATGGTAACGGATGAGACGCCTTCTTCGATCACGATTTCTCCCCAGTGATTATGAGCAGATATTATTCCAGCAATACCAAAATTGTCGACAAGGAAATCGAACCATCACCGATTACACTGAAGAATTCCAGCGGTTGGCTACACGAAACGATCTGTCAGAATCTGAGTCACAGAAGGTGGCACGATTTATAGGTGGGTTGCGACCGACAATTCAGGACTGAGTTCAGATGTACCCAGTCGGGACCGTGAATGAAGCAGTTCAATTGGCAGGTAGGGCAGAAACACAACTTACAAGAGTTCCTGCTCGTCCCTATCCTTTAACTCGACCCCCCATGACGGGTACCACGACGTAGGATCCAGTGCTGGCACGAGGAAAAGATCAAGTAGGAGAACGTCCTCAACATCCTACAACCGCGAACCGTGATACGGGGAGCGGCTCATCCAGACCTCAACGTACAGCACCCACAACAGCGGGCCCAGGTAGGATTCCAAATCCTTATGCTCGACCAAGGTCGAATAATTGTTACCGCTGTGGCCAGCTAGGCCACATATCAAACACCTGTCCTCAACGTCCCACAGCACACTTGACTATAAACGAAGGGGGCACTGAAGATGAGGCCGCAGAAGAAGACCATGATTATGATGAACATGAACAAACCACTGAAGAAATAGCAGGTGGCGATGAAATGACAAGCGAGGATCATGGCGAATTTCTAGTTGTGAGGCGATTACTGTATACCCCACGAAAGGAATTATATCCACAACGACACAATATATTTCGGACTCGGTGCACTGTCAACGGAAAGGTCTGTGATGTGATCATAGATAGTGGAAGTAGCGAGAACATCATCTCAAGAGTGATGGTAGACAAATTGCGGCTACCAACGATGAAACATCCTTCCCCCGTACTCAATCGGCGGATAAAAAATGTGAATGAAACCAAGGTAACTGAACAATACACCATCTCATTTTCATTTGCTAAAAATTATAAGGATCAGATACTTTGTGACGTGGTTGACATTGAAGCTTGCCACATGTTACTCTCTCGTCGACCCTGGCAGTCGGACCGTGATGCGACCCATCGGGGACGAGACAATGTCTATATATTCGTCAAGGTTAGCCGAAAAATAATCCTTACCCCTATGGCACCAGAGAACCACCCTAAAGCCTCTAAAGTGGAGGGGAGTTCCCTCTTAACCATTCGGGATTTCATAGAGGAATCCAAGGAAACTGGCGAGGTGTACGCCGTAGTGGTGAAGGACGAGGAAGAGGAACCCTCAAACATCCCTCCAAGTTTAAAACTGTTGCTAAACGAATTCAAAGAAGTCTGGCCTGAGAATTTACCTGATGGATTGCCCCCCATGAGGGACATCCAACATCACATAAACCTCGTCCCTGGGGCTAGCCTGCCCAACCGCCCTCATTATCGGATGAGTCCGAAGGAGTGTGAGATACTTCAGGGGCAAGTGGAGGAATTGATTCGTAAGGGTCTCTTGAGAGAGAGAGCATGAGCCCATGTGTCGTACCAGCATTATTAACGCCAAAAAAAGATAGAAGCTGGCGCATGTGTGTTGACAGCCGGACAATCAACAAAATTATCATCAAGTATCGGTTCCCGATACCACGGTTGGACGACATGCTCGATATGCTAGAAGGGGCCAAGGTGTTCTCAAAACTATATCTAAGGAGTGGAAACTATCAGATTCGTATTCGACCCGGTGATGAGTGGAAAACGGCATTCAAGACCAAGGAAGGGTTGTATGAGTGGCTAGTCATGCCCTTTGGCCTATCGAATGCACCGAGTACTTTTATGCGTTTGATGAATCAAGTTCTAAAATCGTTCACTCGTCGATTTGTGGTAGTATATTTTAATGATATATTGATATATAGCCAAGTTGAGGCGGAGCACAGGAAACATCTCAGGCAGGTGCTGCAGGTCCTACAAATTAACAAGTTGTACCTCAACTTGAAGAAGTGTAGTTTTTTAACTGACAGCCTGTTGTTTTTAGGATTTGTTGTAATGTCCATAGGCATTCGTATGGACGATGAAAAGGTGCGAGCTATTAGGGAATGGTTGATCCCGACAAACATTCATGAGGTGAGAAGTTTTCACGGGTTGGCAACTTTCTATCGTCGATTCGTGCGAGATTTTAGTACCATAGTCGCGCCTATAATAGATTGCATGAAAAGAGGACCATTCCAGTGGACCGATAAAGCTGACAAGAGCTTTCATGAGATCAAGCATCATTGTTTACAACACCGGTCTTCGTGCTTCCTAATTTCGACAAATTGTTTGAGGTTGAGTACAACGCTTCATACGTTAGAATTAGAGTGTTATCATAAGAAGGCAGGTCGGTATCCTTCTACAGCGAGAAGCTCAGCGAAGCCCAAAAGAAGTGGTCGACTTATGAGCTTGAATTGTACGCAGTTGTTTAGGCGCTGCGACATTGGCGGCATTATCTAATTCAAAGAGAGTTTGTTTTGTACACTGACCATCAAGCATTAAAGTTTATTAATAGTCAGACTAACGTGAATCGTATGCATGCTAGATGGGTTGCGTTTTTACAGGAATTCACGTTCGTTCTGAAGCACAAGTCAGTGCAGCAAAACAAGGTGGCTGATGCACTTGCCGTCGCACATCACTACTCGTTACAATGAGCAACAAGGTGGTCGGCTTCGACTGTCTCAAGGAGCTGTATGCCGAGGATGAGGACTTCAAAGATTCTTGGATGAAGTGCCAAGAAGGTCACCCCAGTGACCTTCATATACAGGACGATTTTCTCTTCAAAGGAAATCGATTGTGCATCCTCCAAAGTTCTCTGAGGGAGCAGATTATTCAGGAGCTACATGGAGGTGGCCTCGGTGGACACCTTGGGCGAGACAAGACACGAGCTCTTGTGGAAGAGCGGTATTACTGGCCGCAATTAGTACGTGATGTGGGAAAAGTGATACAACGTTGTCTTGTTTGTCCGACCTCCAAAGGGCAATCTCAGAATACGGGCCTCTACACCCCGTTACCTGTGTCTGACGGTCTTTGGGAGGATTTATTATTAATGGACTTCGTGCTTCGTCTCCCACGAATACAACGCGGCATGAATTCGGTGTTCGTGGTGGTAAATTGTTTCTCCAAGATGACGCTTCGTGCTTCGTCTCCCACGAATACAACGCGGCATGAATTCGGTGTTCGTGGTGGTAAATCTCCAAGATGACGCACTTTATCCCATGCAAGAAGACCCTCGATGCAACACACGTAGCGAATCTATTCTTTAGGGAGGTCGTACGGCTACACGGGGTCCCCAAGACCATTACTTCTGATCGTGACATGAAGTTCATTAGCCACTTTTGGCGACTTTGTGGGCTCGATTCGATACACGACTTCAATTCAGCAGTGCTTACCACCCACAGACTGATGGGTAGACCGAAGTTGTGAATCGCACGTTGGGAAACCTCCTTCACTGTATTTCAGGAGAAAAACGGAAGCAGTGGGATTTGGTCTTGTCTCAAGCAGAGTTCGCATTCAACAACATGGTGAACCACTCGACAGGGAAATCTCCATTCCAGATTATCTATGGACGAGTGTCTCGCCACACGCTTGACCTGGTCCCTCTGCCCAAGCACCCAGGCACAAGCATTGCAGCAGAACATATGGCAGACAAGATCATGGGCATCCATGTGGAAGTGCAGACCAAGCTAAATGCCTCGAATGAGAAGTATAAGGAACAAGCGGACATGCGCCGGCGACAAAAAGTATTCAAGGTGGGTGAACGCGTTCTGGTCCATCTGCGCAAAGAGAGATTTCCGACCGGGACGTACAACAAGTTAAAAAATAAGAAGATTGGACCCGTCTCAATCATTCGAAAGATCAATGACAACACTTATGTTGTTGATCTTACAGATGACATGGCGATCTCACGGACTTTCAACGTCGTGGACCTGACGAGTATCATGAACTAGTGCTGGATTAGAACTTGAGGACGAGTTCTTTTGAAGTGAAGGGGACTGATGTAGAGAGGGTCACGGACAGTTTCATGGCCAAGATGGATCAGAAAAGGCCCGGTCAACAACAAAAGTGATCTGGACCGTCGGACCTTAGATCGGACGTATCTCGCAATCCGGAATGAGTTAGCTGACGTAAAATATATGATTTTGGGGTAAGAGCTGCTTTAGCCAACCGACCCTGCTACGTCAGGTTGGACGCTCGAATTGCAAGAAACCCCTGGATCGACAGTCATTTCCCTGTTTTAATTTCATTTTTACTACAAATAGTAAGTTTCAGTTTGATTATAACTCTTCTATCCGTCGGGCTTTAGGAGTTGCGTCCAACGTGAAAAGAGCTTAGAATAATTAGGGGAACGGTTTGGTGAAGCCAAATAGGACACTATTTTTGGCCGAAAACCTTGCGCACTAGTAGGCATCACGACCATCTATAAATAGTAAGTTTACTATTTATAGTAAGTCGCGAATTCTAGGAGTTTTAGTTGTTGTTTGATTCTGATTTTATTCGCATTGCTTGGTACCCCTATTTAAAGGGTTGTGAACTCGTTTTTATTCATGAATTAATCAATTTCGAATTTATTAGAATTTATTTCTATTTTCTGCTTTCTTTCCTCGTGGATTCAAGAAGTCTCTGTGAGGAGTCCAGAGAAGCTCCGTGGATTCGGAGTATTTATCCTCATCACGTTCATCCCTGCGCCTATTGGTATCAGTGCGAGGATTCCCCTCGGGCCGATGGCAAACATGAAGGTATGAATCAAAATCCTATGAACGGTGATCCAGGGATTCGTTATCTTTCGAAAAGAATGGAAGCTTTCCACCGGGAGAGTCAGTTGACCATGCATGGGCTGCAGGCAACCCTCTACCGTCTTGCGGATGGCCTACTTCCGCCCCGAGCCCTAGGCGGTGCTCCACCACCTATGGTTGCTCCACCACCCATGGTGGCTCCACCACACATGGTTGTTGTACGACGCAACCCCGATTTCCATTGGGCACTCCAATGGCAAACCGTAGGGATATACCAGATTATTCAAGTTCTAGCGACGAGGGCCTTAATGAGGGTTTTGCCCGACGACCAATCTATGGAGGCGATCATCTAGATCGTGCTGAGAGAGACTATCGAGGTAAGGCTGAACTTCCTAGTTTTAATGGTTTTACGTATAGAAGATTTTCTCGATTGGTTAGCTGAAGTAGAGAGATATTTTTATTATATGGACGTGTCATATCATAAAAGGGTAAAATTGGTAGCGTTTAAGTTAAAATCCGGTGCTTCCGCATGGTGGGAACAATTACAACTCTCACGAGCCCTCCAGAACGAGGCACCCATCTCATCATGGCCACGAATGAGACGCCTTCTTCGATCACGATTTCTCCCCAATGATTATGAGCAGATATTATTCCAGCAATACCAAAATTGTCGACAAGGAAATCGAACCATCACCGATTACACTGAAGAATTCCAACGGTTGGCAACACAAAACGATCTGTCAGAATCTGAGTCACATAAGGTGGCACGATTTATAGGTGGGTTGCGACTGATAATTCAGGACCGAGTTCAGATGTACCCAGTCAGGACCGTGGATGAAGCAGTTCAATTGGCGGGTAGGGCAGAAACACAACTTGCAAGAGTTCCTGCTCGTCCCTATCCTTCAACTCGACCCCCCATAATGGGTCGCACGCAGGATCCACTGGTGGCACGAGGAAAAGATCAAGTAGGAGAACGTCCTCAACATCCTACAACCGCGAACCGTGATACGGGGAGCGGCTCATCCAGACCTCAACGTACAGCACCCACAACAGCGGGCCCGAGTAGGATTTCAAATCCTTATGCTCAACTAAGGTCGAACAATTGTTACCGCTATGGCCAGTCAGCTCACTTATCAAACACCTGTCCTCAACGTCTCGCAGCACACTTAACTATAAACGAAGGGGGCACTGAAGATGAGGCCGCAGAAGAAGACCATGGCTATGATGAACATGAACAAACCACTGAAGAAATAGCAGGTGGCGATGAAATGACAAGAGCGGATCGTGGTGAATTTCTAGTTGTGAGGCGATTATGTATGCCCCACGAAAGGAATTACATCCACAGCGACACAATATATTTCGTACTCGGTGCACGGTCAACGGAAAGGTCTGTGATGTGATCATAGACAGTGGTAGTAGCGAGAACATCGTCTCAAGAGTGATGGTGGACAAATTGTGGCTACCAACGACGAAACATCCTTCCCCGTACTCAATCGGCTAGATAAAAAAGGTGAATGAAACCAAGGTAACTGTGTCACACCCCAAACCCGGAAATCGGATTCACAAGAATCTCGATCACCGAATCCGGTGCCAAAGCCTCCGTAGTACCCCATTCTCTGCTCCTGGCGTCATACACCAGATTTCCGATTCTAGGATCCTACAAGGAGGATTTTTTTTATGTACATTTAACTCGTAATAAGCATAACCACAAGATTACCCAATTCACAAAGGCAACAACATCATCACATATTCACTAACATAATCATTTGAGTACAATGCTGAAAGGAAAATACATATATCAAAAATCAAAGATCCATAAGACGGCTGCATACTCCAAACTTGCCGTTGCTGCAACCTAACCTTACCTGCACGCATCTATCGTGCATAAGCTTATAGAAAGCTTAGAGGGTGGTGTAAGTGTGTGCACAAGGTAAGTGTCATGTATTCAATGCAATGCCTTAATCATACAATACCGGAAACACTGGTAATCCATAAATCGAACAATGTCGGAATAAGCAGAAATACTGACAAGAGCAGGAATTATCAGAGTAAACAGAAATACCGAAAAGATCATAAATCATACAATAACAGAGTAAGCGAAAATACGGACAAGTCCATGAGTCAATCAATATCAGAATACACAATAGGGTCAGCAATGCAAATGAGGAGTCATAAATAATCAAATATCGGATGTCAAGGATATAATGCAATATGCAATTCGGAAGAGCTAACGAATACCATCACTCTCATCTAAGTCACTGGAATACAGAAACATAGAAACCCAAAATGCCATATGTCGAGGATGTAAAGCAATATAAAATATGTGGTGCTAATAGAATGACACGCTGGAGTGTGAAGTCGGGATGATAATACATAGTATCGCAGGCTACGGGATCCACCACAAGGGACTTCTATCCAAACCAGTTCCATACCTAAATTTGGATAGTCAGACTCAATGTGGTAAACTCTTGATCTCAGGTTAGTCGCGCGCCCCAACCGAAATCCTTGCCATAACGAAGGTACACAACAATTAGTTGCGCACCACCAGCCCGAGTGGATAGTGAATGAATGAATGAATGAGCATGCAACTCCTACTCAATAAGTCCACATATCAGTACAGTTCATCTCTGGGATCATCATCGGGGTCCATTACACTCTACACCAGCTTGTCGCCCCTATCCGAGCGCATAACTGGTAAGTGGAAGGACCTCACTATCTGCCTGCCAATATCGGGCCCGGCTCGTCGATAGTGGACTCATTCCTCAAGCTAGTCAAACTCAACCTAGATATTGCCCCCTCACTCAGGCGGGTAAGGTTACATTCCCTTCCAACCGACCACGACACAGTGGGAGACGCGGCCTCCTGGTATTCAGCCCTCGTGTGCTCATATATCCACTCGGTCTCGATGTTAGAGTCATCTCCTGGTCATGGAGGTTTAAGGATTTTCACCCAGGGACATCTATGGCGCCCGTATGCTAGAACCAAATATTTCTAGTGTCTCATCTGGCCATCCACGATATGCCTGTGGAGGCTACGACATGATGTCGCTAGGGCGTATAATACACAATGCAAGATGCATGAGTCACACAATCCAGTCATGCATCAATCCTGCGCATGTCGTGCGCTCATATGAGATAACCTCTGCCTATCAGAGAGTCTCATATCAACATGCTCAATGACATATGCAATGATCAACCACATCTCATAACAAACATGCAAATGATGCGTATGGGCATGTATCATGATGTCATGTTGTTACATACTCATAATCCGTATCAAAAACCAGCATCGACAATCGACGGCCAATCACAATGGGCTCCATCTCCTGGCCCTCAAATGCATCACAATGGGCCTCATCTCATAGGCTTTAAACACAGGCTGAATACACATCACAACGGGCCTTAAATACAGGCCACATATACATCACATTGGACCCCGACAATCAAAAATCAGGAATCGGCCACGACAAATCAGATCGGAATCGGCCTCGATCGATAATCGACATTCGGCCACGAAAATCAGAATCGGTAAACGGCCTCGATAGATAATCGACAATTGTCCACGACAATTTAGAATCGATAATCGGCCTCGATCGATAATCGGCAATTGCCACGACAAATCAGAATCGTTAATCGACCTCGATCGATAATCGACAATCGACCTAGATAATCGATACCGATAATCAGCATCGGTAATCAGTACCGATGATAAGCATCGATAATCGGCCACGACAACCAGCATATATAGACAAGGCGGGGTCCATAGATGGACAACCAATCAACCATAATGTAAAGATCGGCTTTCAACTATGTTATATCAAATCCAATAGCACGGAGCCATCCGTCTATGGCGAATGGGGCCCACTTATTTGGGTTAACCCACGAAGAGAATGGGCCTAACAAGGCCTAAGGGAAGGTCACAATGAGTACATCTAACCGTCATTTACCATCAATGTGGACATTCAACCAACATTGCTCCCAAGGAGTGGCCCACATAGGGCCAAACATACAATGGGCCCACGACCTCATACAAGGGTTTGATATACATCACAATGGGCTGAATACATGGGCCTAATATACATCACCATGAGCCACGACCCATGGTTCTCCGATACATCATAATGGGCTACGACCCATAGACCTCAATATACATCAAGTGGACTGCATTAATGGGTCTCGTATACATGACAGGTGGGCCCTGCACATGGGTCTTGAATACATCAAATGGGTTACGTACCTGGGCCTTGAATACGTCAAGTGGCTACACATCATGGGCCTAGTACATATCACAATGGGTCTTATCCATGGGCCACAAAGACAATTTATTGGGCCTCTTAATTACAAGGAGTGGGCTGCACAAGTGGACGGTATGGGTGAAACAGGCACAGCATGGTGGGCCTGTATAGTGTAGGCGGGCCCAACACACGTAGGAAGTGGGCTCTGTGCTATCAAGACGGGTAGATAGTGCGATATAAAATACATACATCAGGGTGAGTCCCACCATTCAGCAGCTAGATGGTGCGGATATACAATACACCTGTCATGGTTGGATCACACATTGAAGTGGGCCTTATGTGCATCCCATTGGGCCCCAACCCATAGGCCTCAAATACCAAGGTGGGCCTCATATATATCAAAGTGGGCCTCAACAACAGGCCACAAACACATAAAGATGGGCCTAATCACGTGGGCCTCATATATATCAAAGTGGGCCTCAACAACGGGCCACAAACACATAAAGATGGGCCTAATCACGTGAGCCTCATATATATCAAAGTAGGCCTCATATATGTCAAAGTGGGCCTGGACAACGGCCCACAAATACATCTAGATGGGCCTCAACAATCGGCCTTATACAAATCAAGGTGGGCCTCAACAATAGGCCATAAATATGGTAAGTGAGTCACATCACATGGGTCACACATATATCAAATGAGTCACTATTAAAATTTCCAAGGCCCGCCATAACATTTATTTCGCATCCAATCTGATCATAAGGCCTCAAAGGATGTCCATGGTAGCCGTCCAATCCTCACCGTACAGTGTGGTCCACTTGATAAATAAATCAGTCTTATTTTTTTTGTCTCAAGCCTTAAAAATTATTTTTCAAAAATAGTTGGACGGCTTGGATGCAACACATGCATCATGGTGGACTCCCATGTGGGCCCACTATAACATTTATTTTCCATCCAATCCTGGGCCCACTGAAATGCTTATTTGCGACCCAACCTGTTGGTAAGACCACATGAGCAAGGGCTCCACTATAATGTTTATTTTACATCCAACCTGTTGATGAGGCCATGTGGCAAGGGGCCCACCAAAATGTTTATTTTACATCCCACCTGTTGATAACGTCACACAGACCTGGATGGAAAAAAACAATTTCATATTGATCCAAACTTCTGTTATCCCCAACGGGGGTTTCAACAGTTGATGTTCAATCCCACACTGTTTCCTGTGACGTGGTCACCTGATCACTAGCTGGATGGAGTGGACAGAACACGTACATCATGGTGGGGGCCACCATCCACTGCCGTGGACGAACGGCGTGAATGAAACACTTGCATCACAGTGGGTGTCACCACCCACTGTTGTGGACGGTGTGGTGAGCCACACATACCACAGTGGGTCCCATGTAGGGCCCACCAAAATGTTTATTTGCAATCCAACCTGTCCATTATGTGTGTCCCACAAAATTAAGGGTCCAAACCAAATTTCAGGTGTAGACCCCAGTAATCATTTCCGAGTGGTTTAACATACCTTCGTATAAACGGAGGTGATGTGGGCCATCTGAGAACTATTCATGGCTGATTTTTGGAACCGACGCCTCAACGAAGGGGTCCCAACAAATGGACGCAGGGATTTAGAACACACATCACGGTGGAGTCCACAACTAGGGCCAATGGGGACCCACCCCTTTAAGGTGTACGTCATAACAGCAAGGTGCTTGCCACCTTTTTGTCATATGTATATTTTTTTTGTTATCCTAGGTGGGACCCACATTAACCAGATCTACCCCGTCCATTGTATGTGTCCCACAAAATTAGGGGTCCAAACCAAATTTCAGGTGGATCCAAGCTTCTTGTGGACCCCAGAAATCATTTTCCCATGTTTTAATGGCAAACACCACTGTTTCCTATGGTAAGGCCCACTCGATTATCGGATAACCTTCAATTTTCGGCTCAACGCCTAAAATGTTCTGAGAAGGAGGGGGGACGACTTGGATTATATAAATACATCAGGGTGGGGCCTGTATGTGAGGTCCACCTAAAAAAATTTCCCTTTAACTGACGTTAGTACATACCCATGTCAGTTCACACTTCACCGTTAGCAGCCCCACAACGTCCAGCGTCCCTTGAACGCTGGACAGTTGGGCGCACATCCTCCTGGGTGGGTCCTTCAACACAGGTATCATGGTGGGTCCCACATGGACGTGGCCCACCATGGACATACATATACGTACATTATATTATTATAATATGTTGTATAGGATGATGGGTTTCTCCCAAAATGCGGTGGGCCGCACCATTTGATGGATAGATAGAGTAGATTTTACACAATTGGTGGGGCCCACTATATTTTAGGGGAAAGATAAAGAGAGAGAGAGAGATACACGGTGAGATAAGAGGGGATCCCGCCACTATGGGCCCCTTATCATATACGTCAAAATGGGTCCCACCATCTAGTGGGCCCTAAAAGAAAATGAGGTTTTAATGGCGGATCACCCACCTATCAGTCTTCTCCTTGGTTCCTTAGCCTCCTATGCTCCTTGCCAACATGTTTGACGGTGTAGATGATGAATGGAAGGTGGGGATGAGAGATGAGAGAGTGGGGAAAGTGGGCCACACTTGATGTTTGGGAGGGAGAAAGCTTGGACGTGTGTGTTGCTTGGGAGGTTTGAGAAATGAGAGAGAGAGAATGGAATAATATGGATGGGTTGGTTTGGGTGGTTGTATTTAATGAGGTAAGGTTTGGTTTGAAAATGGGTGAAAGAGGGATGGTGAGAGGAGAGAGAGAGTTGACTTTTAAAAAGGGAGGGATGGGTTGCATGTACACATGGCATGGTTTGTACTTGACATGATTTGATGGGACATCTCATAGAGATTCCCTCGATATTCGCAACGTACGGCGTTTATTCGGATTGAACGCAGGTCCACAACTTCTAGCCTGGGTATCGGTTTGGTGCGCGAGTCACGGCGTTAGATCGCGCGCAAACGGCGCGATCACTAAGGTATAAGTTTCGGGTCGAGCCGAGTTCAGTAAGCGGGACTCGGCCTAAAATCATGGCAAACGTCGGATACAGGTCGAGGGTCGCCGGAATTCAACCGATATGATCACGTAAGCTACAGAACGGTACGGACTAGGGCATGGGTCTTACAAACTGAACAATGCATTATCTTGTTTTCATTTGGTAAAAATTATAAGGATCAGATACTTTGTGACATGGTTGACATAGAAGCTTGCCACATTCTACTCGGTCGACCCTGACAGTCGGACCGTGATGCGACCCATCGGGGACGAGACAATGTCTACGTATTCGTCAAGGATAGCCGAAAAATAATCCTTGCCCCTATGGCACCAGAGAACCACCCTAAAGACTCTAAAGTGGAGGGGAGTTCCCTCTTGATCATTCGGGATTTCATGGAAGAATCCAAGGAAACTGGCAAGGTGTATGCCATAGTGGTGAAGGGCGAGGAAGAGGAACCCTCAAACATCCCTCCAAGTTTAAAACTGTTGCTAAACGAATTCAAAAAAGTCTGGCCTGATGATTTACCTGATGGATTGCCCCTCATGAGGGACATCCAACATCACATAGACCTCGTCCCTAGGGCTAACCTGTCCAACCGCCCTCATTATCGGATGAGTCCGAAGGAGTGCGAGATACTTCAGGGGCAAGTGGAGGAATTGATTCGTAAGGGTCTCTTGAGAGAGAGAGCATGAGCCCGTGTGTCGTACCAGCATTATTAACGCCAAAAAAAGATGGAAGCTAACGCGTGTGTGTCGATAGCCGGGCAATCAACAAAATTATCATCAAGTATCGGTTCCCAATACCACGGTTGGACGACATGCTCGATATGCTAGAAGGGACCAAGGTGTTCTCAAAACTATATCTAAGGAGTGGGTACCATCAGATTCGTATCCGACCTAGTGATGAGTGGAAAACGGCATTCAAGACCAAGGAAGGGTAATATGAGTGGTTGGTCATGCCCTTTTGCCTATCAAACGCACCAAGTACTTTTATGCGTTTAATGAATCAAGTTCTAAAACCGTTCACTAGCCGATTTGTGGTAGTATATTTTGATGATATATTGATATATAGCCAAGATGAGGCGGAGCATAGGAAACATTTCAGGCAGGTGTTACAGGTCCTACAAATTAACAAGTTGTACCTCAACTTAAAGAATTGTAGCTTTTTAACTGACAGCCTGTTGTTTCTAGGATTTGTTGTAACGTCCATAGGCATTCGTGTGGACGATGAAAAGGTGCGAGTTATTAGGAAATGGCCGATCCCGACAAACATTCATGAGGTGAGAAGTTTTCATGAGTTGACGACTTTCTATCGTCGATTCGTGCGAGATTTTAGCACCATAGTCGCGCCTATAACAGATTGCATGAAAAAAGGACCGTTCCAGTGGACCGATAAAGCTGACAAGAGCTTTCATGAGATCAAGCATCGTTTGTCTACAACACTGGTCTTGGTGCTTCCTAATTTTGACAAATTGTTTAAGGTTAAGTGCGACCCTTCATACATCGGAATTGGAGGAGCGTTATCACAGGAAGGCAGGCCGGTAGCCTTCTACGGCGAGAAGCTCAGCGAAGCCCGAAAGAAGTGGTCGACTTATGAGCTTGAGTTGTTCAGGCGCTGCGACATTGGCGGCATTCTCTAATTCAAAGAGAGTTTGTTCTGTACGCTGACCATCAAGCATTAAAGTTTATTAATAGTCAGACTAACGTGAATCGTGTACATACTAGATGGGAAGCGTTTTTACAAGAATTCACGTTCGTTCTGAAGCACAAGTCAGGGTAGCAGAACAAGGTGGCTGATGCACTTAGCCGTCGTGCATCACTACACGATGAGCAACAAGGTGGTCGGCTTCAACAGCCTCAAGGAGCTGTATGCCGAGGATGAGGACTTCAAAGATTCTTGGGTGAAGTGCCAAGTGTTCACTTCCCAAGTATAGGGTTGTGATGTAGTAATAAACTCGGTAAGACCGAGGTCGAATCCACAGGGACTGGTCGTCACAATTCAAATTCACAATTCTTCTTAACTAATTCAACAAATAATGGAGCAATTTACTAACACAATTCTATGGAAAATAACTATTGAGAATAAGGAAGAAAATTCAATCAGAGAGAGCACTAGGACTTTCGAATCCACCCCTAATTATCCTAACCTTTGTTTTGTCTGTTAATTCACCTTAAATTAGATTGATCCAACTTGTCTGGAGAAAGCACAATCTGTGTCCTTAATCGGACATACAGATTGTCTAATTCCTTTAAGCAATGCCATGAATAACATATCCCATGTCCAAATCGGGCATATGGAATATGCAGTTCAGTAAAGCACCCTGTTTCTTCCTCTACAGGAACCTGTTCATGATCAGATACAAGCACCTAGAATAAGCATCCAAACCACATCCATCCATAGACTCTGATCAAGTTCATAGATGGAGAAGCATAGAATTTAAACAATAAAGCACACTAAGGAAAGAAACAAATCAATCTAATTAAAGTAAAATCAACATAGAACAAAGGGTGTTCAAATTAGGGGTTTCATCTCAGCCCTAGCTGAGAGATTAGTTACCCATAAAATCCATTAAACAGATGGATGAATAAAGATAAAAAATCATAAAAGTAAAATCAAACCAATTTCTCTCTCTCTTCTTTCTTCTCTTTCTTCTTCTCTCTTGCTGTAAATCTGGAGCTCCTCCCTGGTTCTGAATGCCTTTCCCACGTCCAAAACTCCCCTTTTATAGCTGCTGGATGGCTGGAATCGGTGGCAGAGTCGTAGAAGGACTCGGAGTACAAATTTTCGCAGCCGTGATCGGTGGGCCCCACAGAGGCATTTTCTGGAAAATCCACCCCGGGTAGCCCTTTTGTGGCTTCTGTATCACGCACGTGTGTACGCATGGGAGTGAACTATCAGCATGGTTTTGTAGTATTCATGGCCCTCTACAAGATGGACGGATCAGATCGACCGTACAGGTGATGTGTGGGGCCCACAGCCTTTCGCAAAAACGGCCAGCGCCGTTCGCTCGCTGACGCGGATCGCGGACGCAGATTCCCTGCGGAAATGGTGGAGTCCACTGTGATGATCTATTGGGAAATCCACTCTGTTCATTGGATCCCTCTCGAAAAACCGTTCGGGAGGGGACAGTTTTGTGGTGTCCATTGATGCAGTCCACTGATTTTTGCTCCGCCGTCCATTCTGCTTTTGAACGGTTAGATTTCGTTCCGGATGACCGTTTGCAATTCGGCCACCTAGGCATTGAAGAGGACCTTCATTTGGACCTGATGGACGGTCCGGATTGGCGGTATGATGAACATGTGGGGCCCACAACTAAAACCCAATCGAAACGGCGAAGACGCTGTTTACGTCTTCAGCGAAGCTGACGAGCGCGGGTCAGCGCCCGCTGACCGCTGGCGGTCGGTCGGTGCGGTGCGGGAGCAACGTGCTGCATGGTGTACATGCATCAGGTGCGGGGCCCACTGTGATGTTTGGGCGAAATCTGCGCCGTCCATCCTTTTCCTCATATTATTTCCACCGTCAAAACCCAATTTGAGACAGTTCCAAATATCAGGTGGGCCCCAAATTGAAGATTAATGGGCTGATCTGTCCGTTGAGCTACTTTTCGAGATTTTCAGTAGATGAAATTTAATATGTACGGTTAATTTGCGACCCCCATCACATGTATGAAATTTCGAGTTGATCGGATGGCGGGAACCATGTGATCTTGCATTCTGGACCTTTTTCGGACCCCTTCGGCTCGCTTTCCTCAGATCCCAGGCGTGTAAACTCTTCATTATTGGTTCTCTGGGGTCCATCCCGTGCTCAGGTGGATTTGGATCATCAAATCCATGCTTTTAATCCCCTTTTCAGTCCAACGCTCATTATTACATCCTGCAACAAAAATACAATTAAAATATGATGTTTAGGCATTATCATGTACGTAAAATAGGTAATGATCGGGGTCTGATATGCAATATTTGACCCTGATCACCAAGAAGGTCACCCCAGTGACCTTCATATACAAGACGATTTTCTCTTCAAAGGAATCGATTGTGCATCCCCCAAAGTTCTCTGAGGGAGCAAATTATTCATGAGCTACATGGAGGTGACCTCGGTGGACACCTTGGACGAGACAAGACGCGAGCTCTTGTGGAAGAGTGGTATTATTGGCCGCAATTAGTACGTGATGTGGGAAAAGCCGTACAACGTTGTCATGTTTGTCAGACCTCCAAGGGGCAATCTCAGAATACGGGCCTCTACACACCGTTACTTGTGCCTGACGGTGCTTGGGAGGATTTATCAATGGACATCGTGCTTAGTCTCCCACGAACACAACGCGGTATGGATTCGGTGTTCGTGGTGGTAGATCGTTTCTCCAAGATGGCGCATTTTATCTCATGCAAGAAGACCCTCGATGCAACACACATGGCGAATCTATTCTTCATGGAGGTCGTACGGCTACACGGGGTCCCCAAGACCATTACTTCTGATTGTGACACGAAGTTCATTAGCCACCTTTGGCGGACTTTGTGGACTCGATTCGATACACGACTTTAATTCAGCAGTGCTTACCACCCATAGACTGATGGGCAGACCGAAGTTGTGAATCGCACGCTGAGAAACTTCCTTCGCTGTATTTCAGGAGAAAAACCGAAGCAGTGGGATTTGGTCTTGTCTCAAGTAGAGTTCGCATTCAACAACATGGTGAACCGATCGACAGAAAAATCTCCGTTTCAGATTATCTATGGACGAGTGTCTCGCCACACGCTTAACCTGGTTCCTCTGCCCAAACACCCAAGCATAAGCATTATAGCAGAACATATGGCAGACATGATCATGGGCATCCATGTGGATGTGCAGACCAAGCTAAATGCCTCGAATGAGAAGTACAAGGAATAAGCGGACAAGCACCGGCGACAAAAAGTGTTCGAGGTGGGCGAACGCATTATGGTCCATCTTCGCAAAGAGAGATTTCCGACCAGGACGTACAACAAGTTGAAAAATAAGAAAATTGGACCCGTCCCAATCATTCGAAAGATCAATGACAACGCTTATGTTGTTGATCTTCCAGATGACATGGCGATCTCATGGACTTTCAACATCGCGGACCTGACCGAGTATCATGAACTAGCGCAGGATGAGAACTCGAGGACGAGTTCTTTTGAAGTGGAGGGGACTGATGTAGAGCGGGTCGCGGACAGTTTCATGGCCAAGATGGATCAGAAAAGGCCCGGTCGACGACAGAAGTGATCCGAACCGTCGAACCTTAGATCGGACGTATCTCGGAATCCGGAATGAGTTAGCTGACGTAAAATATATGATTTTGGGGTAGAACGAGCTACTTTAGCCAACCAACCCTGCTATGCCGAGTTGCGATGCTCGGAATTGCGAGAAACCCCTGAATTGATAGTCATTTCCCTGTTTTAATTTCGTTTTTACTATAAATAGTAAGTTTTAGTTTGATTATAACTCTTCATCCGTCGGGCTTTAGGAGTTGCGTCCAACGTGAAAAGAGCTTAGAATAATTAGGGGAACGGTTTGGTGAAGCCAAATAGGACACTTACTATTTTTGGCCGAAAACCTTGCGCACTAGTAGACATCACGACCGTCTATAAATAGTAAGTTTACTATTTATAGTAAGTCGCGAATTCTAGGAGTTTTAGTTGTAGTTTGATTCTGATTTCTTTCACATTGCTTGGTACCCCTATTTAAAGGGTTGTGAACTCGTTTTTATCATGAATTAATCAATTTCGCATTTATTAGAATTTATTTCTATTTTCTGCTTTCTTTCCTCGTGGATTCGAGAAGTCTCTGTGAGGAGTCCAGAGAAGCTCCGTGGATTCGGAGTATTTATCCTCATCACGTTCATCCCTGCGTCACTTCTTGATAACAAACCCAATTTAGAAAAAAACAAAAAAAACCAAAACAAAAACAAAACAAAAAAAAAAAAAAAAACAAAAAAAAACAAAAAACAATTTCCAAAATCCAATCTCATGCATATATATAAATATGGGCATGGTTGTGACAGTAAATTATCTTCTTTGGCCTGTCTCTTAAGCTTATGTAAATCCTTCTCTCTTGTTTTTTTTTTTCTAGAGATGTGCTAAGCCCAACATGGGAGCCCATCCACACACCACAACAGATGCCAACGTGGCAACTGTGCTTGAGATCTTAACCGTCCATCAGCTGAGTCCCATTGTGCAGACGCCCCTTCCTGACCATCTGGCTAATCAGCAGATAAAAAAGGCCAGGGGCCCGATTTTTTGTCAAGGGATCTAAATGGTGGGACCCATCCGATGGACGGCTTGTATCTCGGATATGTGGGCCACTAGCATATGGGTGGCACATCGATGGCTCCCTTGTGAGTTCGATGTGGGTATGATATGATTGTTTGGTATTTGATTCATTGGTGCAGATGGGTTTCTAGGTTTGGAGGTTTCACAAGCAAAGATGGCGAATTCGGTGCAAAAATGTACAGTCTGGATGCTATCTTGTCTTCTCGACGCAGGTTTGTGGTTAAAACTTTAACCAGTTCTGATAGTTTTTTTTTTCGATATTCACGTACAGATATTTCTTTCCAGACAGCCTGACAGGTGTAGAATTTTCAATCCGTGCAATAGGTGGGCCACACTATGGTGGTTACCTTGTAGGATTTGGTGTAGTGTGGCCCACCCAATATGTTGATTGATCTGATTTTCATACCAAGTTGATCATCATGGTGGAGCCTACCTTTTGCCAGTGTTTTAAATATCGACAATATCAGCCGATATATCCCACGATATATCTTGTATTCTACCTGTGCGATACGAAACGACAAGAAGAGTGAAATATATCCCACATATTTGATCCAATGAGTATTTTTTTATTTTCGATCCTTTCTTTTTTTCTGTAAATCATGTTAAATCAGTGTCCAATTGTTAGAAATTCATGATTTTTATGTCTGGATTGGAAGTTTCGCTTTCGAATTTGGAGGATATGGGCCAAGTTACAGAAAATTGAAAAAACAAAAACAAAATTTTCTAATTTCGTGCAAATCAATTGCAATTATTGTGTCTAAATATAAAATCAAACGTGTATGCAACCTTATTTAGTGATTCTTCTTTTGCTTTTGAATGTATTTCTTGTGTTTCCACACGTCGTCTTACATTTATAAATTATATAAATAGACTTTGAATATACTTATGTCAATTCAATTAGACAACACAAATTAAGACCCCATACAAAGAAAACTTATTATGCGCACTTATTTTTTGTGATGTTTTGATTTATAAGTGTGTATCGATGTCTTTTTAAACAGCCGTTAAAGTTTCATTGAAAAATACGACTAATTTCCCAATGTTTCCCATATTTTCAACAATAACGATATATTATGCAATACAACCAACATATCAAGGGTGCAGTACGAAATGCAATACCAATATTTCGAACACTGCCTATTGCATGAATCGGAAACCGACTGCTTTGGTAATGACTCCTCTAGTATGGAGCTCAGTACCGGTTGGTTCTTGAAAAGCTATGTGGGCCCCACCGTGATATATGTGTCTTATCCATGCCATCGATTCATTTTTCCAGCTCATTTTAGGGCATGATACCAAAAATAAGGTAGACCCAAATCTCAGGTGGACCACACCACAGGAAATAGTGATAACTGAATGTCCACCATTAAAAACCTCCTAGGGCCCACTGTAAGGTTTATCTGTCATTCATCCCGTTGATTAGATCACACAGGCCTGGATAAAGGGAAAACACAAATATCAGCTTCATCCAAAACTTTCATGGCCCTAAGAAGTTTTTAATGGTGGGCATTCATTCACCGCTGTTTTATAAGGTGTGGTCCCCCTGAGATCTGGATCTATTTCATTTTTAGCCTGATATATAAAAATAATCTGGAAAAGTGGATGGCTGGAGTGTATAAAATATACATACATCATGGTGGGCCCACGCATCTATTTCCAGCACCGACCAGTACCATCCAATCCGGTTGAAGTTCGTATGCAACCGTTGTATGTATGTCTTCTGTAAAATTGGCTGGAGAAAAATATTGTTATTCTTGCATAGTATGACCATTACCGGAAAGAACTTTGATGCTCTGGGACAGTGTGATGGATGATACGCAGGCACTTAGAAATTGCATATATGGCAAATTAGTAATCCAAATTATGTGCCCCGAAATGTATGCTTGAAAGATAAATGAGGCTTATCTGGTTCTGACGATCAGATTGGTCCGTATTTATTGGACGCTAAAAAATGAGAACCATCCAACGGTCCTATTTCAAAAAAAAAAAAAAGACAAACAAAAAAAAAAAAAAGGTGCTTTTGATCTGCTTCATTTTTATGGTCATACTCTAAAATGAGTTGGAAAAACAGATGTGGTCCCCACAGCGCCCAACACATATGGTCACACACCAATCCATAGCTGAAGTGGTAGACTTCGCGAAGATAACCTTGGTTCAACACTGAGGTCTTGGTAACCAATATATAAAAATAATAATAATAATATAAATAACGTGCTAACCAATATATAAAAATAATAATATAAATATAAATAAACCACATAGGATCACCACTCAATCCCATTTCAAAATGGGTAAGAATTTCAGCCCTGCCTGCTTTGAGGGAGACTCTCACAGACAGGTGCTGCTGAATGGTTACATTTTTCACTTCAACAGTCCATTGTGCATAGCCACTTGTTCTAAGATGGCCAACTGGGTAGTTGATCCAATCCGTTCACCACAGCCCATTTAAAGTGGGGCCCACAATTTGAATTGAAGTACATGCATGCCAGATGAAAAGCTGCATTTCGCTGATCTTTGTAACATAGAGAGTTAACATATTTGCTGTTTTGATGATGGGGGTGTTGTTGCAGGGATTGTCGTTGAGGCTCTACACTACGATTATTCAGCAACAATTGAGGCAAGCTTTCTTCTTCAGTTCTGATGTAGTTACTCTCTTTCATTTCCTGCTGGCAATACTAGTAGTGGCCCTTGCATCATACATGGTAAGGGCCAAATGAGATAGTTTAGGATGATCCAAACCATTGGTCTGGTGGCTGTATCCCAGAAAATGGGCTACTGGACTTTAATAGCTGCCACATTAATGACATAGAAACAAACAGTCAAAAAACAAAAACAATAAATAATAAAAAATAAAAGAAGTCCAGCCAGAATATTAGCAATGGCCAACATTCAATGGGCTAAATTCACAAATATCAAGAGGCAGGTATTCCAATCAAGATTACAGACTATGAACTCTCCATGAGTTCGTTTGGTTGCACTAAATGTCATGAAATTTCATGTGCAAGATCATAATATTTCATGAAATTGGTTGGTGCAACCAAATCCTCCCTAAAGTAGCAAAGGAAACGAGCAATTTCTATATTAACTAGAGAAAAAGAAACAGCCCTTATCTGAGCCATAGCATAGTACCTGGCCTCAGCACTAGAACGCCCCATGTCTTGCTTTTCTATCTCCAAGAAATAAAAGCATCGCATAAAAATACATAAAACCCTATGGATGAACACCGATGAAAAGGATCACCTGCCAATCAGCATCTGTATAAGCCATTGGGTGGGAGGCTAATGAAGATGAGACAAAAAAACAAATGCTAAATAAAGAGTCCCACAAACGTATCTGATGATATAATGAACACATCATGACAACTGGAAAATCCCCTATCATCAATGGCTTACCAAAAACAAACCAGCTTTGAAAAACAAAAAAAAAAAAAAACAAAATCCTTGATACAAGTCCAAAGAGCACAAAGAAGTAGGTTCTAAGAACCCTTGCTCAAATACCAGGTAGGGAAATGGAAGTAGAATGGTTAATTTCTAATTTCTATTAACCAGGACATGTAAAATAAGAAGAACGCCCATTTGTTAGACACCTAAAGATGAGTTCATCTCATTTTTGTTAATCATGATTATGTAATGGATATCATGGTTGTTGTTTATCAAGATTATTTTTAATCCTTAATAAAAAGAAATGTGATCTCTAATACAGAATAATATGTTTAAATAAGATGAACTCATCTTTAGGCATTTACCAAGTGGGCCCTAAGATAATCTCAATTATATATAACTGAATACACTTAGCAGACACATATCTAACATGGTAGAAAATACAAGTTTAGCCCCATCGGATCACCAGACTGACTTGATTTTCAGGCCAGGCAGCTGGCAAACAACCCATCTCTAACACGCATGCCACATTAGCACATGCAAGTCACATTAGCTAGGTGATTGTAATTAATTATCAACCATCTTCTTCTTCTTTTTTCTTTTCTTTTTTTACTTTTATTCAGTGTTTGGAAGAACCTCTCAAACCTCAATATGAGGAGGCATTCTCATCAACCCCCAATTTAACCATGGTTTGAAAGGATGGTCTAGATTTGGCCTGGCCCAGATCGAAGAGAGGGTGTCAAAAGGGGGAAACAGGTTCATCGTGGCCCACAGCAGAAACCAATCAGAAGATAGTGTCTCACATAAGCATTATTTATACAAAGACCGGCTCTACACTTTCTCTGGTAATTTTCCTTATTCTATAAAGAGGTACCAACATGTACAAATCATAACATATACACTGAATAAAGGATGCATAAGCACTCTGTTAGTATGCATATTGTAGATTGAATCATTCCTCAACATGCTAACCTCAATCAGCAGGGATAAGGGTTACATGATGATGAAGATGAACTATTCAGCATACAATCCACTGCAAGTGTACTTAGCGGGCACTGATCAGGAATCAGGATTATACCCAAGTATGATAATGGGAGTACATCAGGTGGGCCCCACCAGTCAGATGCCCTGGTCCTGTAATCAGTCTGTGTGCATGTCCATTGGGTTACACATGTATTTTGAATGTGGATCATTGGTCAATCTTTTCAACCATCTGCTTCTTTTTCTTGTTCTTTTCTTCTTCTTTTTTCTTACATGTGACCTACCAGATAAAGCAGACCGAGCCAATTTTTGGGGCATGCACATGGTGGAAACTGCCTGATTAACTGCTTTGGTCTTTTGATGGTTACGACATGGGCACCCTGAATTGTGCCCACGTAGAATTACATTTGCATGTGTAAGCCGAGAAACTTGAGTTTTTTATTGGATGTTTTGTGTTCTTTCAGCTTGGATTCAGGTCAGTGAAGGAAATGTGCCAGTAAATGCAGTTTTCAAAACTGCAACTGGCCTTACAGATGCTGGCGCAATCGTTGCTGAGGCTCGCTGTTGGTCCATCATTAAAGGAGGATTTACGGTGGATGTCTCCAGTCCAGCTGAACTCTATTTTGAGGTAAGTTCCTTCTTTTCACATATTTTACCATTATGAATCAACTAGTCAGGACTATTGTAGTCTTCGTGTGATTAATTACGACAATCAGGATGGCATTTTATTATTCTTCTGGACCTAACATCTACTGATTGGACTATCCAAGTGTCCTAATGCACCTAGAAGCTCTATAATTTATACTGCTCTTAGGAACAGAGGATCATTTCTCCGGGAACTGTATATCAAATGATATTGGACTTGTATCATCCTGGGCATGGATATGAATAGTATTCTCAGGCAGGTCCCTTCAAATATTTTTTGTTGGAGAACTGAAACCTTTCTAATCAAGGTCTATCCATTCAATTTCTACAGAGCAAATACACAAAAGTGGACATATGGGTAGACAGTGTATCCTTACAACCATTCACCAAAGCGCAATGGAGAGCTCACCAAGAAGAAAGCATTCAAAAGGTATCTCTTCATCTCTATGTTTATCAGTGATGGATTTGCATTGAAAAAAGAAAAGAGATATTATCCAGTAAAGTAATGGACATGTGTCACCAATGTAGAAAGAGCTTCACGCTCCTTGGCCAAACAATCAGCCAAAGAATTAGCCTCTCTAGGGATAAGACAAAAAAAAAAAAAAAAAAAACGAACAAACAAACAGAATACAAAGGAATCACCTCTTAAATGTCACTTACAGTGAACTGAACTGCCGCTTCCATGGAATCAGCATAGACTTAGAAACCCATTAGTGCTCTAGCAATCGCCCTTGAAGATGATCTCAGAACAACCTGCTATCAAACTGAATAGTTTCAGGCAAGTCTTTATCTCTTCCAAAAGGTAAAATTAATTATTCAAAAACAAGAATAACATGATACTCTCCCATACCCCTTATGTGGGAGGAGGTCGTGTGGTGATCCAAACCATTCATTTAGTATGGGGCTCACACACACACAGATGACCAGCATTCAATGCAATTTCAGGTGAGCTTGGGCCCACATGCAGAGATGATTCGATCACTTGGACACATCCATTTTCTGGGCAATATCATGGATGGGCAACTGAAACTCACCTGAAACAGATTATTTTGAACATAGATACACAAAGAATAAAAAAGACAATTTTCTTTTCTTTTCTTTTCTTTTCCTTTTTTTTAATTACATACACACGCTCACACCCACGCACACCACAATGGGCACTCGAACCCATGACCTCGGAGTTGAAACTCACCAAGATGAGTTTCAATGCTTCACATTCAACCCCAAAACAATGGTCAGGATCATCTTATGCATCGAAAGATGAAATGTCCCAATGCAAGTGGTTGGCACAAGCGGGGCACATGGAAACATAATCCAAACCATTGAATGGAAGGGCCCAACCAAAGATGGGGGATACCTGTAAAACCTTCCAGGCCAGAAGATCCTAGTCATCAATCTTTGCTTTTCTTCATGGACCACTGCAGTGTATGTTTTTCTTAATATCTGCATGTAGGTCAGAGAACAAAGACGTAGGATCTACCAACTTGGAAGATTTCTGGGACACCCCCCATTCAAATTGGGATGCACCATATTGATGGTTTGGATCACCTAATGATGACCCCAGTCACCAATGTTGGCACATCAGGACACTATTCCTTTTTTTATCAGCACCTCATAAGTTCTTAATTATAAAAGCATTGCCCATGGTCAAAAGCGCCCGGAGGATGGACGATTGTGATCGATTGGCCATATCTGCACGTGGGCCAAGGGGTTGATGCACACTAGTGAACCTGAGTCCCAACTTTGGGGAAATGAACACACTCCAACCTATGCATGCAGGTACGCAAGAGGAAGGCCCGATTCCATGCCCTTGACACTGACGGGAAGAGCCTTCCTGGTGCAATGCTCTCTGTCAAGCAAAACAAGGCGAGCTTCCCATTAGGTTGTGCCATCAACAGCAACATCCTCAACTACACCGCCTACCAGAATTGGTTCGCCTCCCGATTTGCGGTGACTGTCTTCGACAATGAGATGAAATGGTATGGCACAGAGAAGTCCCCTGGCAAGGAGGACTACTCAGTCCCTGATGCCATGGTCGCATTTGCCAAAAGGAATGGCATCTCTGTGAGGGGCCACACCATCCTCTGGGATGACCCCACAAAGCAGCCCAATTGGGTCAAGGCCCTCTCGCCCGATCAGCTGAAGTAGCAGCATCCAGGAGGCTCGACTCAATCGTCTCACGGTATGCAGGCCAGCTCATTGGGTGGGACGTCAACAATGAGAATTTAAACTTTTCATTCTACGAGGACAAGTTTGGGCAGAATGCAACGGCGGCATTCTTCCAGAGAGCGCATCAGCTTGATCCAAAGAAAATAATGTTCGTGAATGACTACAATACAATAGAATACAAAGGAGATGGTAAAGCATCACCCGCCCAGTACCTAGAGAAGCTGAGAGATCGTGGCCTACCCTGGGAATCAAGGGCCAACAGCGATTGGATTGGAGGGCCATTTTGATGTCCCCAACATTCCTTACATGAGATCTGCCATTGACATTCTTGCTTCAGCAAAGGTGCCCATATGGCTCACAGAAGTGGATGCTGCAAAAGACCCAAAACAGGTAACAACGATTGCACCCCATTGCAACTAAATTTCATGCTAAGACCTGCTGTTTACATTTGAGAAATGCTTCAGTGCCTCAGAGCACTGTAAGTTATAGTGCTCCAGTGCCCTCAGAGCACTATTTACATTTCACGCTTTTGCATCCCATTGCATCTAAATTTCACGCCATGACCTGCTATTTACACCTGGACAGTCCAATTGACTGATCTGAACTGTCAATTAAATTAGGAACACATTTCTACCAAGCAAAAATCACACTGATCAGATGATTGAATCCATCTATAATTTGGGATTATTTTCTATAACCATCCTTTTCCCAAGCCATGGAAGGGATGGTTGCAAATGCCTAACAAAGGTAGTTCTTTAGAATCATAGGCAATCGATGATGATCCCTAACAAATAGATGGATCATATGCTTGCTTAGACCTATTTTTATGCAAGGGGTCTTGAGTTCTTGAGCTTCCATATTTAGAGTCATTGATTAAATGGTTAATATTTGTTAGATTAGAGTGATGTTTTCATGATAGCCCATGAAATGTGCATTGGACCCAATGAACAGTCTAGATAAATGGATTGGCCTAAGTGTACCAATGCAACTAGTAGCACTATAAGTCTATAACTTATATAGTGCTCTGAGAGTGCTGGAGTGTTTCTGTTTACATTTCTACATACCAACTTTTTGAAGCGTATAACCTTTTCTCTAGCATATTCCAACGCTAAAGGTAGAAAAAGGTGTTTGCATTGAAACATTGGGTGTAGTTCTCTTTTTCCTTTCACGTCCCTATGCATCTAAAGGGCCTAGCTCTACATCATTCCACCATTCTGTGGACACAACTGTGTGGCTGAAACCTTCACTCCTTTGATGATTTTGGCCTCTTGGGGCTTTGTTCAACAGGCACGGTACTTAGAAGAGATCGTGAGAGAGGCTCATGCCCATCCATCCGTTCAAGGGATCATAGCATGGGTAGGTTGGAGTCCGGGGAGATGTAACAAGTGCTTAACAGATGACAATTTCAAAAACCTTACGGCAGGAGATGTTGTGGACAAGCTCATCCGCGAGTGGAAATCTTCCAATGTGGCGGGCATCACCGATCACAATGGCTTCTTTGAAGTTCCACTCTTTCATGGAGACTATGACGTGACAATCACACATCCATCTAAGAATACCTCCATGATTCAGACCATGAAGGTGACCCCACAGAGTCTAGAAGAAGAGACAGTCTATGTTAAGGTGTATGCATGAAAGCTGTTTGAGCTTTTATTTTATTTTTTTGAATGAATAGTGGAAACTTTCTCCTTTGGGAACGAAAAAGGTGGTTAAGTACCTACCACCTTCATCCTTAGAAAATATAGAAGATGTGAGCGAATGATGGGATTGAGTTTTGCACTTTTTTATAGTTTCTTTACAGTTGTTTATGGGTTCTCCTTATCCGTTTCCTTCTAAAGGGCATGTTAAGTATTGAAGGGCAGTGAGAAATAGTGAGGAATCTGTTGACCTGGACTTTTGTTCTCCCCCACATTCTGCCTGCTTTTTGAACCACCCATTTGACACTTTGGGACCCACTACATGCGAATGGGGAAAGGATCTTCAGCAATCAGCACCCTAAGTATAATAAATTTCTCCTTCAAAATAACAGCGTTAAGGTCTACTCGGGCCAGGGTCAGTGGTAATGAGGACAAATGAGACACCAACTTTATCGGTATATAACATAATATGAGTATCCTTTGAAGAATAGTCTTATGTATGCCCCAAAAATCAAGTGTACAAACTATCTCCATTGTTGGTCTTTAGAGAAAAAATAAGTGGATAGGCCTAAAGGTACCGATTTGTGATAAAAATCTGATAAACCTCAAGGATTGATATTTTTAGATTATTATCAGAATTTATACCAAATATTGAAAACCATCATCCCTAAGAGACTAGCATGCAAAGTTAGTAATGACATTAGACACAACTGACCCAATTTTGCCAACCCCAATTAGTAGGGCTAAGGCCCATATGATGATGATGACCTGATTTTCATACACCTGGAAATGTAGTCAGAGGCAACCCAGGCACACCTAGGAATTTTGGGTCTAGTGCACCTCACATGGACCCCGGACGAGGCATTTCCCTCAGCCATGAGCCTAACGCCTAGCATCTGCATGCACCTAGCAGCATCTGCTGTGGCTCTTTGACCATTTAACATGAAGTACCCTTACGAGTACCTTTATTGATTTAGAGAAAGCATATTACGAGTCCCTATAGAGTTAATTTGGTGGCTGTTGAGAACATGATATTAAAAAACAGTTAGGAAATGGCCATTATGTAACGGTAAAGATGGGATCCATTACATGTAACAGGGCCATAATGGCTATTCTTTAAAAAAAGGGCCCGTAATGGGCCAATATAGGGGTGTAACGGGTCAACGCGAGCCCGTAATCATCCAATATGAGGCCTTTACAGTTTCTTCCTTAAAATTTTATTTGACTTCTTTTCTAAAGGTACCAACTGATCTATTAATAGAAGAGAGTACAAGGCTCAAATGACAAAGTGGTATTACATCCAAGCTAGAATCAACCCATCATTTGGGTCAAAATCCTTTGTACAAGAAATCCAACCTATTACATTCATTTTAGCCCTCTTATTTTTTATTTTTTAAAAAAAAAAAAAAAAAACACTGTTACGGGATTGTAATGGCAATTATAGACAGTCTCCATAAGGCTTGTTGTCACAACCACTATTACCATTTTTGTATACCTTTGTTAGGAAGGAAAGGAGTTTCAAGAGAATATATTGACATGATTAAGGTAATATATGAGGGAGCCGTAACAAATTTGAGGACTGCTATTAGAGAGATAAATGAGTTTCCAATTACCATAGGCTTGCACCAAGGGTCGGCATTGAGCCTATTCCTATTCACATTGGTTATGGACGAGTTAAAGAGGCATTTGTAGGATGAGATCCTATGGTGTATGTTGTTTGCAGATGACCTAATTTTGATTAACAAGATAAGGGAGGGCATAAACATAGAGCTAGAATGATGAGGACATCAGGGCACCTTTTAGAGTTTATCAGAAAAGGAGAGTTGCGCCAGTTTCTTTATGGCTAGGTGATCATTACATGGAGCCTAGTGGATCCAATTTGAGTTCCTAGCCACGTTGAAGACAAGACGCCATATGTATGATCATGTATCTTTGAAGATCCCACACTGGGAAGATGCATGTGGGTTGCTCAGTTGAGAGTATTGGATCGTTGGATCAATTAGGTACATCTATCGGACCGTTGGAATTCGCATAATGGGCCATCTTGATCGTTGTGTTGTCTTGATCGTGGACTCATATTGAATACTAGTTTTAGTTATTTTATTTAGTTAGTTTGATTATTTTAGTTTATTTTATGATTTAGTTGATAATAGGAATGTTTTGGACATTTTATAGTATTAAGGGCGTTTTTGTAAAAACACCCCAAATAGAGCATACAAGGCTTGGACCTGTGAAGCCTAGGGCATTATTGGCTATTAAATGAAATTTTCTTCTTGCTTTGTTTCGGAGCAAAATTCCTTCTATGATTGGAGTTTGGTGTGAAGCCATGAAGTGATTCCAATTTTCTTTCTTTTATTCTCTTTCCAGTGAATCTTATTTTTGCTTTCTTACCTTCTCATCTTCTCTTTTCCCCATTTTCTTTTGTTTCCAACCAAAATCCCATCCCCAAAACCCTCTAGACCTAAACCCCAACCAACCGTACAATCGTACGGACCACCTCTCTTGTCCATACGACCGTACAAACGCGACTGTATGGCCGACCCCATCCCTCCTTCTTTCCCTCTCTTTTTGGTCTTTGATCCCTCCCCTTTAAAACCCCATAACCCTAAATCTAAAAGCTAAAAACCCTAACCCTAGAACCTAGATTTCTAAACTCTAATCTCCCAAATTCCTAAACCTTAAGTCACCAAACACTAATTCTCAAAAACCCTAATTCCCAAAACATAATTCTCAAAATTCCAAATCCCAAATCCTAAAACCCTAACCCTTACCTAAACCCTAATAAAACCAGGTGACTTCCTTTCAATCAAGATAATCCTATGCTAGATGGAAGTTCTACCTTCCATAGGTCCTAATTAATCAATATCCTCTAAGACCTACACTGTGGAATTGTAGGTAGTTTTGAACTAGAGCATCATTTAATGCTTGAACTCTTTAACCTTGTGATAGATTAGTTTTATTTTGTGTTTTGATTTCTCTAATTAATTTGTTGATTAATTCCATTGCATCATTCTAGGTTAGACTATTCGTCCTGCATCATAGATTTATGGAGGGGAACATTAGAATTTAAAGTTTTTTTTTTTTTTTTTTTTTTTTTTTTTTTGAGAGAGATAATTTAAAATTTTCAAAATTAGTCAGACTAAAACAAAGTGTATGGAGTGCAATTTTAGCAACAACAGGAGCGAAAACGGGGAATTAGTTAAGATTATTGGCCAAGAAGGTTGCCAAAATGATCACTTTCAATACCTCGGGTCAATAATTCATGAGTGGAGAAATTGAGAAGGATATTTGCCCATAGAATTCAAGCTAGGTGGAAGAAATGCAGAAGTGCATCTGGAGTTTTATGTGATCATCGTGTACCACTCAAACTGAAAGGACGGAATTTTTATAGGATAGCTATGAGACCAGCTATGAATTAAGGAAAACATGTTCATAGGATGAGTGTAGCTGACATGTGGATGTTGAGATGGATGATTGGCAAGATAAGGAAGGATAGAATTAAACATGAATGCATTTGAGGGAACTGAGTAGCAACAATGGGTAATAAGATGAGGGAAAGTAGACAAGGTTTGGTCATGTGTGATGGAGATCGAGAACCATGCCAGTTAGGACTTAGGAGTGAGTTGGTACAAGTTGAAGGCTCCCTAAGGGTAAGGGGAAGGCACAAAAGGATGTGGATGGAAGTAGTAAAAAATGACTTGATGACCTATGGTCTACTAAAGGTATGGTCCTTTATAGAGTGGAATTGTAGGATTCATGTAGCCCCCAATTAATTGGGATAAGGCCTAGATGATGATAACAAAATTATAGAAAGGATTGCAAAGAGTTAGTTTATCTCTCAAATTTGAGCATGAGAGTTTCTTTCAAAACATTATTCATCACAAACTTACGCTTCAAAACATTGGGGAGATAATTTAACGCATCTATCCATCAATTCCACTACCCATCTCATGCATCCAACATCATGCATGCTCACAAACATGTGATAGATATATGTATGTTAGTCTATCCTTATCACGATATGCTAAAACAGTTACATAAGGGTCGTTACATAATGGTAATGGTGGTAACTGTTATGCGTTACGAGGCTGAAACGGCCGTTACAAATAATTTTAAAAGAGAGAGAGAGAGAGAGAGAGAGAGAGAGAGAGAGAGAGAGAGAGGAGAGAGAGAGAGAGAGAGAGCCGTAATAGTCCCCAAAACAGATTTTTTTTCCCCAAAAAAAAAAAAGAGGCCGCTCATCGTAGCAATAGTGCCCGTTATGGCCATCGTTACCACTATGGAACACCTTGATCCTCATCACAAATGGGTTCCACCTGTGTCCATGGACTTTCACCTCTAGCTTGACCAAAAGAACAAGCAAACACTCTACAAACAGCTTTCCGGGCGATGTCACACTATGTCAAATAAATCATGTGGTCAATGTGGCATGCCAAATCACAAACACTAAGCACCGATTCTTTTTTATCATATGCATGATCCAAAAATAGTTACATTAACGGCCGTTAGGTAACAGTAGCAGATGGTATTATTATGCTTCGGTAACAGACCGTTATAGGTAACCCTGCAGGGCCGTTACAACCATTATGTTTCTCACAAACATGCAAGTCAAATTCATATCTACACTAGGGTCTTAAATATGAGTTTCTTGGGTTTTCTCTCTCCCGCTAAATAGAATTCATTGCAATCTACATACAATATATAGACTATGAAAAATAAGTTTTTCTTGCTCAAGTGAAGAAGACATTTACTACAATTTTGTCGATGTTGTTGCACATGTTCTCGGTTTTCACTTTCACAGAGCAAAAATATGGCAGTCGAGATATGGATCCACAGCATCTCCATGAAACCATTTACAAAAGAACAGTAGTGGGATATCAGCAAACTGAAGCACTGGGAAGGAATTAGCAAGTCCTTACCGGGAAGATCCAACAGTTGGTGTGGATGAACACGCCATCGTATGTCCAATAAAAGCCATTCCAAAGAATCTTCTGCTTCCCCATATCAACAGTTAAATTATCTCAAGCTTGCTTGCTCTTCTACAACTACTTTGACAAGTAGTGGCTGAGATCACAAGAATATATATTAGATTCACAAGAAGAATAAACAAAATGCCTTTTTTCATTTTCTGAACCAAATGCACCTCGCTTCCCATTAATGACAGAATTATTGTTTCTCAAGGAAAGTAGAAAACAACTCTGTGTGTGAAATGTGACAAAAACAACCCAGAGATTCAACAATGTAGTCAAAATCATAAGATTTACGATTCGAATCGTATTGTATATATGCACGATGCAACATATAGCCCCAAAACAGTTATCTGCATGAATCATCATACGATTATCATATGAATCATGCAATTATCATATTGAATCGCATGATTATTGCAGACTGCATAGGTAGGGCCCAAAATTACATTAAAAAACAAATTTTCAAATTTTCATGCATTTTCTCTTGTTGATTTTACTGTTTTGCTCTTAAAACATGCAAAAGGCCCTCCCTATCTAGAAATCCCCACCTTCTCATTTGAGAGAGAGAGAGAGAGAGAGAGAGAGAGAGAGAAATTTGGGGATTTTGATATTCTAAAACCCGAAAAAAGAAATCAAGATATCTTTTTCATCGGTCAATAGAATTGAATGCCACTGTTTCCAACATGATTCTACACTCAAGAAAGGTACAGCGAACATATATTATTAAAGGGCACTTGTATGTTTTTAAGGTAAATTTACAAATGAAGGAAAGACAAGAACCCTTGCTATCACAATATGTATAATGGATACAAGTTCTCAATTGCCATTATCATGATCTGTTTTACTTGGTGCATAATGATCGGAGATGGATGATTGATAGGTTTTTAATTTTCTTTCTGATTTATATTTTATGATTATTTTTTCATTCTTTTAAAGAAAATCAGGAAAAGAAAATCTTGCGATTAGACAGGATGGAGAGGTATCTAAGAGAAGGAATTCCAAGTAAAGAGAGAGAGAGAGAGAGAGAGAGAGAGAGAGAGAGCAAATCGGAGAGATCTCCAAAGAGGGTGTTAGAAGAAGGCTGTTCCAAACTAGGATCGCTTTCTTGTTTCTTCGAGGACAATATATCAATCTTGCGATCCAGCATCGGGTTTCGACCATGTTGATCCTCATACTTTTGAGAGAGATCACTGGTTGGAAACACAAAGTAAGATCAGAGAGGGAAATTTGGTCTGCCTAGATGGCCCTCCCGTTCAGGCACTGTTGTCGTTGGCCGTAAGCACGAAGAGGGTGACCAATGTAGGATGGAATACATGGCCTACCCAAACAAAGAGGATGTGAAGCTCTTGCCATTTCAATAAAGGACACAAAGGAATCCTGGGAAGGGCTCTAGCCTCTTCTCAAAGTCAGCAGATTTTGGAAGACGAAGGATGGACCACAATCTTGAAGAAGAAACCCAAAGGTATTGCCAATCAGCCCCCCTTCTCCAAATTCACCAACTTCCTAAACCCTAATTGTTTCAAGGATGAATGCATGTGTGGCATAAAAATAATCCAACAAAATAAACTAAGCAAATCAATTGAAATATTCACATTTCCCATCATAGTAAAGATAATAATAAAGGAAACATGCAATTGTTGCAGACCATCATCACAATCCTACGGTACCGCATTCAAATCATGCGTGGATTGGATCCGGCGAGGGATGGGACCTCCCAATCTTGCATGGTTTTGATCCAACAATCAATGCAGCTTCTCTAGTCCAGGAAATCAAAGGATTTCTGGAATAGGGACAGCTGGAAAATCTAAGAGAGGTTGAGATCAATTCTCAGATTTTCAGGGTCAATAGCAAAAAAAAAAAAAAAAAGGCATAGAAAGAGAAGAAGAAGGTTGGAGGGCTAGAAATAGAAGTTAGAAGAATAGAAGAGATTAGGGGAAGAGAAAAACTTACCACAGAGAGAGAGGAAGGAGGCACCAAGCTTTCATTAAAAAAACATTGTTAGGTTTAGGGTAGAAAGCACCCTATTTATAAAATTCGGATTTAAAAGAAAATGACTAAAATACCCCTATAACAAAAGTAAAAAAATAAACGTGCAAAACAAAGCTTTCTAAAAAAAAAAAAAATTTAAATCATGCGTAACAGATCAGTCTACTAATTCATCCTACACGTGTGTCCTCCTAATGTGAGGCCTTCAATTAATCCAAGGACACATGTAAGGTATTCAAAATCATCCTTAATTGTGTCATTAACAAGGTCTTCAAAATCATCCTTAGTTGTGCAATTAACCAGATTTTCAAAATCATCCTTAGTTATGCCATGAACCATCATCGAGCCATAAAGATGTATTTGTCAGCCACCTTCGTCTTTATCAACTTTTAAAGGTCTAATGTCCGCATCAACTCCCATCGGGTGAGAAGAGCTCGGATCCGACGAGTTAAAACTTTTGTGTCTCGAGAAGCTCCGAATCAATCCGCTGCAGTTCCTCTTCTGTAAGCCACGTGGAATCGGATGGTGGCTTGTTCTTCCATTTGACAAGGCACCTTTGGAAGCCCCCATCTCGTGTGGAAACAATCTCCTCATTCACTATCACTTCAATCTCTTCCTTACAGTTAATTGATGGTGGAAGGGGTGGAGTGGGTTAAGAAGTAAAGTCGGAAAGTGGCCAAGGGTGGAAAGAAGAAACAATGGAAGGGTTAGGACAGAGGACTAGATCTTCCACATTGATCGTCGGATTTATTCCCATTTCAGGTGGAAGGTCTACCCTGTACGCATTAGACCCAATTTTACGCAATACTTTGAATGGTCCAGTACTGCGAGCTTGTAATTTCTTAGTGAAACCTGGAAGAAACTGCTCTGGTCTTGTTAGAGCATAAAATTTGGTTAAGGAAAGGAATCTAAGAAGGAAGATTGAAGAATGAAATAAAGCATGAAAGAGGGAAAGAAGCCGAGTTGCGCGAGTTTTGAGTTACGCGGAAACCTGAGTTGCACTGTCCCGTGCAACTCGTCATAGTTGCGCCGACCTGCACTACTATTCTCAGAGATGATTGGATTGAAGGTGTAAAGTGGGGCCCACAGCTCGAAATTCGAGGACCCACACGTGTGGAAGCCTATAAATACCCCCCTATCCCCTCATTTGCGGGATCGGATTTCCAGAAGACCAGTGCCTCTAACAGGTACTGGAGAGAAGAGAGAGAGAGAGAGAGAGAGAGAGAGAGAGAGAAGAGAGTGAAGAAGGCTGGGCCATGCTACTCTTCATGAGTTGAGCGGGCCCACGCAACTCCTCTGCCTGCGCTACTCATGGAGGAGTTGTGCGGGCACTCTGTGGGGCAACAAGCATGTTGATTTTCCGAAGTTTCCCAAGTCATTTCAAGTATTTTAAGGGGTTCTAGCATTTCCTTTATCAAATCAAGGGAGGGAGATGCATGCATGGAGAAAATCTGCACAACTCATCTCTGATGGAGATATGAATAACATGAGCCGTAATACTGCCGAAATTTATATTTGAATACATTTCAGCACTTGTACTTTCGGTTTTTTAAAAAAACTCTATCCTAGAACCAAAGGATCAAAAGGATGTAATGAATTCATAATGAATAAATTTGATGATTATTCTCTCTATTCTTCCTCTTTGTTATTAGTTAAGTAAGATAATTCTCCGAATCAAAATGCTTTTCGTTTTTGGTCAAAACAAAATGGCGACTCTGCTGGGGATCTCATCTTACTTGATATTGACTCAAGAACAATATGGAGAATTTCATCGTTGTTTGGCGTCTTATAAGACGCCAAAATGGCGACTCTCGACGGGAAGATCCTTCCTTTCATCTTCGGGATAGAGTATATTTGCAAATAGATACTAATCAATATCGTTCGTGTCCTCTGACAGAATTACGATACGATACACATATCCAAGCTATAATCAATGGCAACCGCTGCAAGTGAAACGATCTTCTACTTCACACCCACAGGATTCATAGTGGAGTATGCCTGTAACCAACTCTTGGTCCATCGGAAGCAAAAAGACAAGTTTCAAGTCACTGTTAGAGTCGTAACGGTCTCCCCGATAGCACAAGAAAATGAAAATGATAGGATCGTCGTTGCACACTAAAGATCAAAGGCCCGAAATATCACAACTGCTAGAGCAAGTCCATCGACACTGAAAACCAGAGGACCGATGACACGAAACGCAGCAAGAAAGAATCCTGAACTCGCTCCTCCAGCAATATACCCTGCAAAATCTTCGTCCTCGCCAATGCCACGAGATTTCCCGGCCCTACTTGTTGCAAGTGCCCAATGGACAAAGAAACAGAAGGGTAAATCACCCATGGAAAGTCCACCAGTTTATGAATCGCCTCGAAGCGTATCGCCGCAAATTGTATCACGATCGGCTGAACTCTGTGGAAGCACTGAAATAAACAAAACTCCCTTTTCAATAAGCCCTGTCACATTGGCATACTCTCGCTCCACTCCAATGACTGCTTCGTCAGGGAATGGAGAAGCCGCCGTATGTATGGCCGGTACAAGTAAAGATCCGCCTCCTACTACTGAAGATCGTATGGTCGAAATGGCCCAAGCACAGAAAACACTGATGGAAGAATGCAAAAAACTTCGAGAAGCCTTGGCTATTATCGCACATAACGTGGCCCAGATAATAACACCTCTGATGATGGCTACTATGAATGAACGAGAACAACAACCTGAAGGTTCTCAACCACTGAGAGTGGGATCACATGAATCAGCTCCCATGGCGAGAGTAATAACCCAAGAGGAAGTGCGGCAAGTGGTCGCAGAAGCTGTTAGAGTGGAAAGGGAACGTGATAATGCAAGAAGGTTTCGCTACCAAACGCCATATCCAAGAGAAGTAGAAGACATACCTTTCCCTGCTAACTTCAAGCATCCCGAATTTCTAAAATTCAACGGGGATGGGTCTCCAGACGAACATTTGATGCATTTCATCACGTCCATGGGTAACTTCTCTACTATCCCTCGATATTGTCTGCGATTGTTCGGGTCTTCTCTGACAGGCAAGGCATTCCGATGGTATTCTAGTTTGGCGCCCGAATCAATACAAACTTGGGAACAGATACAGGACGCCTTTATGTCAAATTTCTTTTCGTCAGATCGTGATGTCAATATTGCAGAGTTGGCATCTGCAAGGCAAAGAGAAAATGAACCTGTGGAGAAATTTATCGGCAAATGGAAGACTTTGGGACCATCGTGCCGACAATTACTCGAAGAGAAAAAACAGGTAAAAATGTGTTTGAGCTCCATGGAGACAGGAATCGCATTCGGACTCACCAGTGCTAACATAAGAACTTTTCGAGACCTGGCAACTAAAGCACTTGCATTGGAGCTGATGACTAAAAAGATGCCAGCATTTCAAATCCGTACAGAAAAGGGAGGACCGAATAGGGCAATAGTAAATGTTGTCGATCAAGAAAAAAAAAAAAACATTTTTCGCGACAAACGGGAAACAAGAAGAAGGGAAGATTCGGATCGACGAAGAGATTATAAAAATGATAAACGACCGCGGTCGTATGATTCTCATAGGGAATATGCTTTTGATAAAGAAGATGTGTTGTCAATGATGGAATAACTACTAGTCGTTGGAACTATCAAGTTACCTTCACCGAGATATCCAGAAGAAGTCGAAATGACTAAAGAGAAGAATTATTGTCATTATCATCGTTGTCTGAGGCATCATACAGAAGATTGTTTCACAGTAAAAAATATATTGCAGAGGATGATAAAACAAGGAGAAATAGTTCTGAAGAAGGACGATGAACGACATAGAAAGGAAACCATAAATACGACGTATGCGATCGAATTGTCAAACTCTTCTGTTAGAAAAGTCAGCCTGGAAGACCTAACTTCTGCCTATCGCCAAAAGGATGAACTGGTAAAAGAATCCATTAAGCAGAAGAGATTTTTGGGGGCATCCGCATTCAAAGAAGATGACATGCTTTGGATGATGAACCAATTGTTAATAATAGATAAATCAAGCTACCATGGCCCAAATACTTGAATAGAAAGAAACAAGTAAGAGAAAGATACGAAACCATGATATAAAGCATATTCGTTGTGGGGATAAATCTGCATCAATACACTCGACAAATACCGGGTTTGTCAACAGTACATCAATCCAAAAGGTGGCCGCAATTTTGGTTCCGAAGAGTATCAGTCCGATACTTCCAAACCAAAAGGGGGCAAGACAGGTGAACAATAGAATATAGAAGTCAGAACTCTGTATTTCTCCCCGTATATGAATAAAAATGCAGATTTTCAGGTATATCAAGTTAAAGCGCCAATGGTTATTGCCAAATAAAAAGGCGTCAATGGTTATCGCCAAATGAAAAAGCGCCAATGGTTATCGCCAAATGAAAAGGCGCCAATGGTTATCACCAAATGAAAAGCACCAATGGTTATCGCTAAATGAAAAGAACCAATGATTATCGCCAAATGAAAAGCGTCAATGATTACCGTCAAATCATCAAAAGCCATCATCGCCATTGCTGTATTGCCGACACAAAGGCCATTTTATTATCTAAATTTATCGAAATTAATAGCACCGCCAAGCTGATACATTATTCTAACTATAAAATTTTGTTTCGTATCATCAACAAGGGGCAATATATCAATTTCGATTTATTACCTTTAGCAGGGCCTATAAAGCCAATTGCATATGAATATCATCGGCGATGGCAATCTATCATCTATAGCAGTGGAATAAGCTTATAAAACCAACCACATAAAATCCTACGACAACTATGGCGATCTATTATTTACGACAGCAGAGCTGAGCATGTGAAGTGAGCATATGAAGCCAACTACAGTCTACGTATAAGACTTATCATCATTGGCGATGGCGATACGATGAAATTATTCGGGCAGCAGTGAGAAGCCTGTGGCCCTAAAAAGCCCGTAAAGAGCGTCATGTGCGCCCATGCAGGCAGTAAATGAAGCAATTACGTAAGACCTATGCCGTCTGTACAGTTTTCGACAGCGTCAAGAGGGTTGGCAAGAAAATGCCCTCTCGTGAATGGGTCTGACTTGTCAGACGAAGAAAAAGTGAGTCTCTGAAGCAAGATGACTCCCCAGATCCTTGGCTTGATTTCAGTAGTAACGTATGAGTACGGGTCTCTGAAGCAAGATGACCCCTCATTGATGGATTGGCGACCCTGGATTTGGTACCCGAAGGTAGCCTTGCGCGCCACATGAACTCTAGAGAGTTACTGTAGCCAACCCTATGCGTAAAACTTACCGAGTTCACTACCCCAGTAGCTTCACTGGGCCCCTTTGATGGATCGCGGTTTGTGAACTCCCCGACCGCAATAAGCCCAGTGAACTCTAAAGAGTTACAGAGGTCATTCGTGTAAGACCCGACTCCAACACTTATGAGTCTAAAAACTGTGATTGCTCCAACTACTCATGATCTTAAACTGTGTGAAACTAACTGAAATACAAATTTAGCACCGCCCATGAAAAATAACACCATGTAGGCAATAATATCATGCTAACAATCATCATACAAAAGCATGTTTGCAATACATCCACAAAATTTTTGAATTATCGAAATTCATTCATGATGTTTAAAGGACAAAGTATGAAAGTGACAACAAACATAAAAACAAAAACAAAAAAAAAAAAAAATAAATAAAAAATAAATAATCATACATCCTCTGACATTCTTAATGCAAGCATGTATCGTCGAAAATCCTCCTTTAATTGTACTTTTGCAGCTGCATTGTCCAGCTCAGCGTCGACAATAAGCTTAACTTGATCAGGAACGTCAGCCAATTCTTGCTCCAAGGAAATTATCGTTGCCTCCCCCTTTGAAATCTCTGATCGTTCCGGATCAGCTATTCGCTTGTTGACTTCGATATCAGCTTCAAGTTTGCTAGTTCTCAAATTGGCTTCGTGTTGTTGGGCTTCCAAGTCAGAGATTTGTTGTTTTAGGCTCAAAATCTTCTCACTTATGATCGCCGAAGAATGCTTAGAAGCTCTCACCTGCTCCTCGAGTGAGCTGAATTCTTTATCATATCCAGAGATTGTTGTTGCTGCCATGGAAACTTTACTCTAAGCTGCGATAACTCTTTTTGGCGAGTGAGAATCTCAGGAGCGATGGTCATGTCTTGAGCAGCTCCCAATTTGCGAAATGTCTTGCAGAAGTGAGAAAGAGATTCGCGCAAGGGAGAGATGTTGATCTTTGCTATCCTTACAGCATTTTCTAGGGATGCCAGCACTATTCCAAATTTGACCACTGCGTGGGATCTTTGAATATATATATATATATATATATATATATATACATATATATATATTATATATATATCTAATATAGCCGTTGATAGAGAACTCTTCAACAAAATCAGTGCAGGCGGGGGAATCTTCTCTAAAGATTATTATATGCGAGACAATAGCAACAGAGCTGGAACTTGTAGAACTGCTAGAAATAAGGCAAACTACAAAGTGTATAAGAAAGAAAACACAAATCAGAAGACGAATTGCGAAATATTATTATGAAACAGGGAAATGGAATAAAATACCTACAGCCGTCGAAATCATTGGAGCAAGGATTGTTGTTTCTACAGGTTGCATTTCTTCAGGAAAGGAAGACGGGCCAGGCATGTCTAAAGCCATGTCAGCAAAAGATGTGCCCTAGCTTCAGTGCTAGACGCAACTGTAGTTGGAGTAGCGGCATCAATTGGTTCCGTCGGGAAAACTATTCCATGAACCACTATACTAGTTTTAATTAGGAGCTTGAGAGGTGCCCTAGCTTTTCTAGCAGAGCGCTTACCAGAAGGAGCAGCCGAAACGGTTTCAATCATGTCTATGGAAATTGGGAGAGTCTCTGGAACTGTTGTGACATCAACTGGAGGATCCGAAAGCATTGTGTGTGGAAGGGGAGAATAACTGCTACTGAATGATATAGTCAGATCGCACCAAGTGTATCTTCATACTCTCCATAATCGAGGGGTTCTTCTTCTTCGCCGACTCCTATAGATGTAGCATGGGGAATAGCATCTTCTTGAGGGACCCCTTCATCAACTTCGGTGGTCGTAACGATCTGTTCATCATCACCCACGTCTACCTCTCCTTCCTCTACTTCTTCTCCTTCCTCTACTTTCACCTCCTCCTTCTTCTTCTTCATTTATATTCAATTCGCCCTCTTCCCCCGAGTCGCCAGAAGACGACTCACTTCCGTCAAAAGAAGAACCACTGGAAGAGGACCCTTCACCTTCTTTCTCTGACAATGATGAATCCAAGACTGGTTCTTCAACAACCACTTGTTTCCCTTTCCGCGGAGATTGTCTCTTATCGACAAGGGCAGGGTCTTCCTCAGCGGCAATCACAGGAGATGCAGAGGACCTGGCCCGAGTCTGCGATCTAGTGATAGGGAATGATGAATCCCTGCGAGTAGATGGTGGTCGAGGAACAGGTGGAGATATTGTTTGGGGTTCAGAGGATCCAGCAACCACCGGGGCCATTTGAAGTTCAGAGGGTCCAACAGTCGCTGGAGTTGGAATGGGATCTGTTGACGCAGGAATCTGGGAAGTGTCTACAGCATTTGTAGTGGCATCTTCTCTGCCAGTGTACCTTCTTTAAGCCTTCAAGTATGTCAGAGGGAATCCGTGGGCGATCTAACCCTCAAGAGTGTTGGTAGGCTTAATTTCACGAATGGGTTCTTCTAAAGAGATTTTTACGCAGGCTTCACCGGGAGTGGGGGCACGATCCCGTTCAACAGTTTGTCCGACTCATTCTATAAGATTACGTTTTCTGATTCTAGGAGCAGGGATCCATATGGGAGAATCCACTGGCATATAGCGACGGATCAGGAAAGATAGGTGTGCCCACCATCTCATCTAGGGATATGTCGTGCGAACAAAACATCCAAAGCCAAGAATGATGAATTTTGAATTAATTCGTGCTGCAAGCGACTGCCTCCAAATCAATCCCTAATTGTAGGGACCTACACCGTAGCTTCTCATGGCACGGGTCACCACTTCGGGATGTTCATGAACGGTTTGATCGTATCCGAATTGTCGTGCGAACCTACTTGGGTAGTAGGGTTCCCTCCAGAATTCACCGCCTTCCCACAACAGCAGACTATTGGACCGTATTGAAATAAAGAAAGCACGTTCGGCAGGAGGAAGTTTATCGTCATCATAAGTCTCATGGTCCACAATATACTGAGAGAATGAGAATTGATAAAAGTCAATGGCAACAGTTGACTCGATCATGTCGATCACCCACTCATACGTTCTTTTTCGCATTACTCTCTTCTGATAATGACATAGCCGAATTCGCGAAGGATGAACGTAGGCTTTTTCCGAATCATCATACGTCAAGGAAAGTAGACACCTAGCCACCCAGAAAAGTAGTGCCATGGTGTGAACGCCGAGCTGACTCTAACGGACGAGTTCTGACAATGAGTGGCAGCATCGCCAAAAGCCCTGTATAGTGAACAAAGAACAAGGGGCGCCAGCAAATATTTCCGACCCGCCGCTAGTCCTCCCGCGACGGAGAATACGAAAGGTCTAATGGCATCAGCCCATTTGGAGCTGGGAAGTACGACGATGTTAAACCAATAGGTGAGGAACGCTACTAATTCACCCTTGGGTGTGTATTATGGGGGATTTCTTATTCTGCGACGAGCATTCTCCAAGTACAAGTCATCAGAATGACTATTTTTTAATCTGCAAAAAGAAGAAGAGAAGTGTAAGCAGGATGAGTATTGGTGAAGCGCATAAAGTTATGACATGAGGCAAAGAATTATACCGTAGCTCCTGAGAAAAATGAGCCTGCCAAAGAAATTGAAGGATCTTCTTAATGTCAGGAAACTTGGACATTTGTCTAAACAGTTCAACTAAGGCATCAGATACTAATGCCTACCTTTTGGAGGCAAAAAATGAGAGAATTCTTCATTTGTGTGGATGTATTCATCATAAAAGCGACCCATTATGGGGAGTCCCGCCATTCTGTGCAAGTCCCAAAGGGTGATGCTAACTTCGCCCAGAGGCAAGTGGAAGGAATTGGTGGTAGGACACCAATAGCTAAGAAATCCCTTATAGACCATGCGGTCTTTGTGGAAGTACTCAGAAATGGCTTCGATGGCACCATAAAGGCCAACTTCCGTCAGTACAGCATAATGTTTGTTGAGGATGGCTTTTGCCCAGTCAGCATAATATTTGCATGCGGATAAGAAACCGCGTGTTCGAAATTCTTCATTTCCCCACAATGATCTTCTATGCCTGAAACGCTGGCATAATGTTTCGTAGAAGGCCGTAGGAAGCAATTCGTGGGGATTGTAGCAAGGAATGAGAAACCGCATGGGATGCATATCGCCGACCTGTTGCTTTGATCCTCTTTCCGATAAGATGCCCTCCAGCATCATAGGTTCCTTCACGGACCAATTCGGAGTGTACATCATTCTGCTTTGAGTCGTCCGATCCGTAGGTTCGCTCTAAAGGATGGACTAATGACGACATATATTCACAAGGATTACAATCAGCTCATTCCTGAAGGGGCTATTGAATTTTATGATACCGTCATGAGCTTTTACAGTATCCCAAGTATTCGGGAGCTTCCATTTCTTATGTTCCTTAATTTTCTCCTAAAGCTCTTGGTCTTTCGATTTCTTTCGTTTCTTCTTGAAGAAGGATGGCGGCGGTGTGTCTTCCCTGACAGGAGATCGAGTAATGTCAGTACGAAGATTGGCTGTTGATTTTAGCCATGTTTCCCAATCAATCTCCCAGCCTTGTTTCGGAGGTCCGGGTATGTCTCCGGTGAGTATGGCTTGGCATATCGGCCAAAAGAGTGTCTTCATTCTATCAGAAAAATCAAGGACTAGCAGGACAGGTTCTTTTATATAGGCGGATTGTTTCTTGGTTTAATCCTTTTCCTTGGCCGTTCCTCATGAGTAGGAGGGGAAGAAGCAGATTCAGGAATTAGAGAAGGCATAGGGGCCGAGTTAGAAGGTGCAAAGACTAAAGGCGAGGATTCAGGATTTTGAGAGGAGCTTGGAAGACTAGCATGAGAGGGTTGATCAGTGGGTGGTTCTATGAGGCGATATATTCTTTTTGTACGAGCCATTACGGAAGGGTCAGAGAATCGGCTAAGTCTAAAAGGTAGAAAATTCGGCAGAGTTTCAGAACAAAGAATTTCGCACTAAGTGCTGGAGAGTTGCGCCGACTTTGAGTTGCACGAACTCTTAGTTGCATGGTAGGCCAAGTAGCGCGGCGAGCAGAGTAGCACGACAAGCAAGTTGCGCGGTCTACGAGTTAGATGCGTTTCAAGTAGCACAGAAAAGGGGTCCATGCTAGGAGGAAAAGTTTTGAAGTGAGCAAATGATTGGGGAGTTCAATATTTATAGCTGGACAGACCCGCTTGTGAAGTTGCGCGGGAGGAGTTGCGCGACCGTCGCGCAACTCAGGTCACAGGTGATGAATTTTGATTCTTCAAATTGACTTGATAAGTGGTCAAATCTCGGATCAAGGGGGCATCTGTTAGAGCATAAAATTTGGTTAAGTAAAGGAATCTAAGAAGGAAGATTGAAGAAAGAAATAAAGCATGAAAGAGAGAAAGAAGCCGAGTTGTGTGGGTTTTGAGTTGCGCGGGAACCTGAGTTGCGCAGTCCCGTGTAACTCGTCATAGTTACGCCGACCCATGCTACTCTTCTCAAAGATGCTTGGATTGAAGGTGTAAAGTGGGGTCCACAGCTTGGAATTCGAGGACCCACACGTGCAGAGGCCTGTAAATACCCCTATCCCCTCATTTGCGGGATCGGATTTCTAGAAGACCAGTGCCTCTGACGAGTACTGGAGAGAGAGAGAGAGAGAGAGAGTGAAGAAGGCTGAGGAGTAGCATGGGCCCGCGCTACTCATGGAGGAGTTGCGCGGGCACTCTATAGGGCAACAAGCATGTTGATTTTCAGAAGTTTCCCAAGTCATTTCAAGTATTTCGAGGGGTTCTAGCATTTCCTTTATCATATTAAGGGAGGGAGATGCATGCGTAGAGAAAATCCGCACAACTCATCTCTCAGGGAGATATGAATAACATGAGCCGGAATACTGCCAAAATTTATATTTGAATACGTTTCAGCACTTGTACTTTCGGTTTTTAAAAAATAATTTATATATATATATATATAAAATAAAAAAATAAAAAAATAAAAAAAAACAAACTCTATCCTGGAATCAAAGGATCAAAAGGATGTAATGAATTCAAAATGAATAAATTTGATGATTATTCCCTCTATTCTTCTTCTTTGCTATTATTAAGTAAGATAATTCCCCGAATCAAAATGCTTTTCGTTTCCGGTCGAAAAGGTCTAATCATAACCATTACATAATCCCCTTCATTAAATTATGTCCACCTACGATGTTGGTCAGCAAAACATTTATAATTATCATTACTCGCATTTATTCGCTGTCTAACATGTGCATGCAAGTCATGAATGTGTCGTGCAAATGCATCGGCTGACTCAGAAGATCTTTAGGTAACTGACATGGGTAACAAGTCTATAGGCATCCGAGGTTTGTACTCACTAACAATTTCAAATGGACTCGACCCTGTAGATCTATTGACTGAACTGTTGTAGGCGAACTCGGCTATAGGTAGAATCAATCCGAAGTTTTCACATGTTCATCCACTAAGCATCGTAAGAGGTTTCCAAGGCTACAATTAACCACCTCAGTTTGGCCATCAGTTTGGGGGTGGTATGCAGTAGAAAACTGCAAACGTGTTCCCATCATCTGTCATAGTGTCTTCCAAAAATAACTGGTAAATCTGACATCACGGTCAGACACTATGGTCTTAGGTAAACCATGGAATTGGACCACACCATCGAAAAAAACCTTAGCAATATTAGACGCATCCAAGTTTTAGAACATGGGATGAAATGCACCATCTTAGAGAAGCGGTCCACAACAATAAAAATGGAATCGTGCTTTTTAATCGTCTTGGGAAGCCCAAGCACGAAATCCATGCTAATGTCTTGTCATGGAGCATGTAGCACAAGTAGTGGCGTATATAATCCAGAATTTTTCTTTTGTTGCCATTTGACACGTTTTACACTGCCCTAAAATTTTGGCAACATCTCGCTTAAGACTTGGCCAATAAAAACGATCCTCTATGAGGGCGATAGTCTTATCGCGGCCAAAGTGGCCAACTATCCCTCCCGAATGAAGCTACCAGACGAGGAATTCACGGAGGGACGTACGGGGAATGCATAAACGATTTCCTTTAAAAGGAAATCCATCTCTCAAAACGAAATCCCACACACTTTGTTGATCACTCGAGAGTGACGTATAGGCAGTGTTTGAAGTATCGGTATCGCTACAATTTTCGTTGGCCAAGGATACAGAAACAATATCGATATCGTCGATAATATCGCTGATAACCAAAAATGCGGGGAAACATGGGAAAAGTGGTGGAATTTTCAGCCAAACTATAGGAGATGTTAAAATGTACATATTTACATATTTAGAAAAGAAAAAAAAATATACAAAAAGAATGCATATATAACAAGTTTCCATTTAATGGGGCCTTAAAAGCATGTTGTTGTAAGAAATCAGTCCAACTATCCCATCCGACCTATTTAACCATCCAACTTTCCATCCAAACATCCATCGATATTGCAAAATATCAACAACACATGATATTTCACCAAGAAATCATCAACAATTGGAAAAGAAATGAAAGATCGTGGTCTCAATATTGCTCATGTTGTGATATCGATAATATCGAGATATTATCAATGACAAATTGAACACTACATACAACCATGTGCCCATGAAAAAAAATTGAAATAAATTTTTTTTCTAATAAACAAAATTTTGATGATATCAATACGTCGGCGATATTATTGAAATATCGTCGATACGCTTATGATATAAACATTACCTAGAATTTACATAGTAAAAAATATTGGCGATACACTGGCAATATTGATGCATTGGCAATACAAGCGACACCTAGAATTTACATAGTTGAAAATATTGGCGATTACATTAGCGATATTGATACGTTGGCGATACTTAGCGATACATTGCTAATACCTGAAGTTTTTTATTCTACCAGCGTTATCGGTATCGCTAAGCTGGAGATAAAGATAATATCGGAGATATTTCGATAATATCAGAGATAATTCGAACACTGCGTATAGGTAACCCCAAAATCTAGACATGTGGGGTACTCGTCTCTTAGTTGCTCAAAGCTGACAACTCCTATACTAAAAGAATTGAGCAACACCACTTTACGGCTAAGGGCATTGGCTGGTTTATTCTCTACTCCGGCCTTGTGTTTCAAGAGAAACGAATACCCTTGAAGAAACGCAACCCATTTAGCATGTATTGGGTTAAGTTTCTTCTGGGAGTGAAGATAACGTAATGCCTCATGATTAGATAATAAGACAAATTCCTGCGGTAAGAGTTAGTGACGCCAATGTCTCAAAGACTGCACTACCGCATAAAATTCCTTATCATAGGTAGACTATTTTTGTTTTGCCTCATTCAGTTTCTCACTGAAATGGGCAACAGGATGACCCTCTTAACTTAGGACTCCACTTATACCAACACCAGATGCATCACACGCAACTTGAAAGACTTTAGAAAAGTCGAGAAGGCGCATGACATGAGCTTCAACCATCTTGCCCTTAATTTCTTTGAAAGCCTTAACTGCCGCTTTCGACCACTCGAATTCTCCCTTCTTCATACACTCTGTAATAGAAGCCATAATCGTACTAAAACTCCTAATGAACCGACAATAGAATGTGGCTAAGCCATGGAAGCTTCGCACTTCATAGATGTTCCTCGGTTCAGGCCAATCAACAATGGCCTTTGTAAGTCTTATAATGTTTAAACCACACTTTGTTTGTCAAAACATATTATCAAGAGATCTTCACGTATGGTTCAAGATCATGGTTCAAGCCTAGTCCAAGTTTTAGTAGAAGATCAAGCTCAAGTTCAAGTAGAAGATCAAGCTAGAAAGACAACATGAAGTCAAGATAAAATGATGTTCTAGTAGAAGATCAAGCTCTATAAAGAAGTTCAAGTCTTTAATCTACTTCAAGACAAAGAAGTTTAGTCATTTCAGGTATTATAAACCCTAGAAAGACCTTAGATTTAGGTGCTTTCAAAAACTATTTAAAATTGGGTTTTTATGCTTGTAATTGATTAAGTTTCGATCAGCCTAAGGTTTGGCTTGACTAGCCTAGGTTTTACACGGCCAGTCCTTGAACAAACCAAAGCAAAGCAGAAAATTTGTTGCTTCTTCGGCCAGTCGAGTGCCCTGCTTGACCAGTCGAAGGGAAATCTTCGACCAGCCCTAGGTTTCTCGGCTCGAAGTCCAACAATTGAATCCATTCGAATTTCGGCTCCTTCGACCAATCGAAGACCACCTTCGACTAGTCGAATAGAGCCTTCGACTAGTCAAAGATTTGTTAAATCTTATCCCGCTCAAATCTGAAAATCCGTTGGAACTGAATCCAGTGCTTGGGCCAGTTGAAGACTGTCTTGGGCCAATCGAAGAACAACTTCTTTGCCTATAAATTGAGTTTCTCTCTCAATCCGAAAATTCATTCGAGACTATTCAAATCGTTCTGCAAGTGAGAGAGAAGCTCCATTTATATTCAAGCTATTTGAACGGTATTTATAAATTACTTTTTATAGCTTTTTGTTTAATTCATTAATCTCAGACTCTATCATTCTGATTCTAAAAAGAGTGGATATTACTCTTCTTGTTGAGATTTAAAGGAATTAATAGAAGTAGACATTGGTTTAATCTTACTTAAAATCAATAGAACCCTGGACCTTTTCTATCGAACTGAAGATTGAACATTCGACATTCAAGAAAAGAAGTTCTTCGGCTACAGCTTCTTCTACGGTGAAGATAAGTATACATTTGTTTACTTTCTGTATTTAGTTTTTCTGAGATAGCCAGAAAATCTCAGTGAGGGTTTTTGTCTGTGATAGCCCGGTAAAATCACAATTGTATCAAGTTTTAAGGTGACCTAAGAAAACCTTATTCATAGTGAAAGCCAAGATTACGTGGAGAGTAATTTTGGGAGTGGAGTAAGTGTGGCTGTTTGAAAACAGTTGTTGACACACCGAACCACTATAATTCTTGGTGTTTGTGGTGAATGCTTTTATTATTTTTGTGGTGAATGGTTGTAATTTCATTTCAGTACAAGTGGTGAATGATTGTAATATTTATTTTACTTACTCTTACTTAGCTTGGAGTTTTGATTCTAATCACATTCGTGAAATAAGGTTGTCCTACCTAAACTTGTTTGGGTGAAGGTTGTCCTACGAATCAGTTTGAATCAACGTTTCAATACTAACGCAATTGAGATGTTTGATTTATTTATTATTCAGCACTTTATTCGATTATTTGGCATTGTCCTATTCAACCCCCCCCCCCCCCCCCCCCCCCCCCCCCCCCCCCCCCCCCCCCCGACTTCTTAAGCTCTCCTTTTCAGCCTTGACTTTCTCTGGGTCTGCACACATCCCTTCTGCTGACACTATAAACCCTAAGAACACAACCTGATTGGACATGAACGAACATTTTTTAAGGTTAACGCATAATTTCTCCACCCTAGGGACGCTACAGACCAACTTCAAATGTTCAAGGTGTGATTCTCTAGTGGTGTTATAGATCAGGATATCGTCGAAGTACACCACTAAGAATTTTCCCATGAACGGTCTCAAGACCTAGGTCATCACCCGAATGAAAGTGTTGGGTGCGTTAGTCAAACCAAAAGGCATGACCAACCACTCATATAGCCCATCCTTCGTCTTGAAGGTTGTCTTCCGTTCATCACCGAGGCGTATACGGATTTGGTGATATCCACTCTTGAGATCTATTTTGGAGAAAATGGTGGATTTAGCCATCACGTCTAACATGTCATCAGGCCTAGGTATGGGAAACCTATACTTGACCGTGATTTTGTTGATGGCTCTACTGTCCACACACATGCACCAAGTGTCGTCTTTCTTAGGTATCAGTAAAGCGGGTACGGCACATGGGCTCATGCTCTCCTGGATGAAACTCTTTCGCAGGAGTTCATCTACCTGCTTCTTCAACTCTGCATGCTCTGCAGGGTTCATCCTATAATGAGGAAAGTTTGGTAGAGTCAACTCAGGGACAAGATCAATGGCATGTTGGATGTCCCTCATGGGTGGCAACTCATCCAGCAAATCCTCGGGGAATACATTTCTATACTCCTCTAAGACGAGGGCTACCTTGTGGGGTAACTATACTGGTACTTCTAGTGTAGCCTCTTTAGCCACTAAGGCATACACCGTCGAATCCTCCATAGTCTTTCTTTCAAACTCTTTAGCTGTGATGATATGGAGAGACTTGGGTGTGGATTTCCTCACTTCTTTAGGCTCACTAGCCTTCTCACCTTTTTTCTGTGCAATGTTTTGTGGTGGCATAGGATTAATTTTGATCTTCTTGTCGTTATGCACGAAGGTACACACATTAGAATGGCCGTAAATCGTGACATCATTATCGAATAGCCACGGTTTGCCTAGGATGACGTGACCTACATCCATAGGCAACACATCACATCACAGAGACTCCTTATAAGACCCAAACTCGATAGGTACAAGACATTGATGGGTGACAGGAAGGGAAGTCTTGTCTACCCATGAGACTTTGTACGGGTCAGGATGAGGGGTAAACTCTAACTTTAGATGGCCTAAGGTGCTAGTGGAAATTACATTCTGGCAACTCCCGTTGTCCACTATCACTTTACAATTTTCTCGACACACTTAGCAATCATGTAGAAGATGGTGTTGCGACGCCAGTCAACACTACTTCTAGTCCGGGCTAGCACACACCTAACAACTACTAGTGCGTCATCACCCACCTCATCCTCATCACTCAATGATCCTACGGGTTGATATTCTTCAACTTCAGAGTCGCCTTGATCATACTCGCTATCCTGGGAATCACATATAACTAAGACTTTTCCTTTGCTCTTAGTGGGACACTGAGTTACAAAATGGCCAATATTCCCATATTCATAGCATCGCACATTCTGTCCTCCACCTGGACCAGCACCAAGGAAGTCTTTTCCCTTGTCATCTCTAGGTCTAGGCGGAACATTCGCCTGTGCCCTGGGTTGATTACCAATGTTGGGTCTAGTTCCTCGAGAACCAGTTCTAATATTAAAGTCTCGAGAATCGAACCGTCTTGTGACAAGAGTCTTCAAATATTACTCTAATTCTTTCACCACTTGGTACATATCATCCAAATTTGTCACAGGACGAGCCCAAAGCTCACGCCGAAGATCCGATTGAAGACCCGTCTTAAAACACGTGAGCATTACTAGAGGGTCTTCCTCAATGTCACACCGCATCATAAATTTCTCAAATTTTGCGATGTATTCCGTGACAGGCATGGATCCTTGGCGTAAAGATTGTCATTATTCCAGGATCTTCTGGCGATAAGAGAGAGGAAGGTACTTCTCTCTTAGCATAGTTTTCATCTCGCTCCATTGGGTAACAGGAGCTCCTCCCACCCGTTCAATCCTACTCTCATTATTGGTCCAATACATCTTCACTTGCCGCAAGCCTCATTTTGGCAAACCGCACTTGTCGGTTCTCTGACATCTCATGCCATTCAAAATAGTGGTCCATGTCAGCTAACCAATCAAGGAATGCCCTGGGGTCAAAGTGACCATCAAAGCTCGGGGCATCAATCCTGACATATTCTTCATGGCCCTCTCATCAGAATCAAAGAGGTCCTGATATACCCGTTCTCTACCCACATGCCCGCCATTGGTGGGGGTTTGTCTTGTGGTTGGCCCCTCACCAACACCACCTGCCTGGGACTACACATCTCCCCCAACAGTGAGGTTCTCCCTTTGGAATGCCTCTAATCACTCAAGTCTAGCCTCGATGGCAGTCAGTTTTCGTTCGATATTTTTGTTGGATGTCTCTATGGCAATTATCTTTTGGAGTAATTGGGCGAGGTAGTCGCTTAATTGCTCGTTACTCATGATGGGATGTTGGCCAAAACTCTTACCACTTCTAGTGGACATACACCAAAAACTCAAACTCAATTTTCCTAAACTCGACTCTAAGGTTTGAACAGACCTCAATATGGATGTATGATCCTATTTCTATATAATGTATGAATGCTGCAGATTTTCAGATTTAATTAGAATGAAAACACATATCTGGAAATTCATATTTATATCTCACAGGACTGAATCTGAAAAATCAGGTTCACAATTTCTATGGGATGTAGATCTAGAATTATCTAGACAATCCTAGATGAGAAAACGGATGATCCTAAGTTCGAATAACTCGATCTAACAAAAACCATGCAAAAACTAAAGCTTTCATACCAAATTTGCAGAACAGTCTAAACTAGAATGCATCTGTGAGCACAAAATGATCCAGCGAAATAAACTAAGCAAATCAATTGAAATATTCACATTCCACATCATAGTAAAGATAATAATAAAGGGAACATGCAATGGTTGCAGACCATCATCAGAATCCTGCGGTACCGTATTCAAATCATGCATGGATTGGATCCGGCAAAGGATGGGAGCTCCCGATCTTACATAGTTTCAATCCAACAAGCAATGCAGCTTCTTTAGTCCAGGAAATCAATGGATTTCTGGAATAGGGACGGCTGGAAAATCTGAGAGAGGGTCGGGATCAATTCTTAGATTTTTATGCTCAATAGCACAAAAAAAAAAAAAAAAAAAAAAAAAAAAAAAAAAAAAAAAAAAAAAAGTTGGCATAGAAAGAGAGGAAGGTTGGAGGGCTAGAAATAGAAGTTAGAAGAATAGAAGAGATTAGGGGAAGAGAAGAACTTACCACAGAGAGAAAGGGGAAGGAGGCACCAAGCTTTCATTAAAAAAACATCATTTAGGGTAGAAAGCACCCTATTTATAAAATTTGGATTTAAAAGAAAATGACTAAAATACCCCTATAACGAAAGTAAAAAAAAAAAAAACGCGCAAAACAAAGCTTTCTAAAAAAAATTTAAAAAAAATCATGCAGAAAAGATCAGTCTTCTAACTCATCCTACATGTGTGTCCTCCTAATGTAGGGCCTTCAATTAATCCAATGACACGTGTAAGGTATTCAAAATCATCCTTAATTGTGTCATTAACAAGGTCTTCAAACTCATCCTTAGTTGTGCAATTAACCAGATCTTCAAAATCATCCTTGGTGATGTCATGAACCATCATCGAGCTATAAAGATGTATTCATCGGCCGCCTTCGTCTTTGATAAACTTTGAAGGGTCTGATGTCCGCATCATATTTGTTTCTCATCTTTCGGACGATTGGGATGAATACATGCTTTCAAGGCTCTTTCTCAAAGCAGGAGAGGTCAAAGAAGTCGTTCTTTCCTGCAAGAAGGGTTCTTCTCGGTCCAAGGGGTTTGTGTTTGTAAGGATGGGATCGTTGGAGGACGTCTCCCATGCTATCTCCTCTCTGCACCAATCAGGGTTCAACGTGATAACATAGGAAACACGAGATTTTAGAGAATTCTCCTTGAGTTTTCTGTATTTTACTTGATCATGAGAGGCCACATGAGGAAGAGAAATAATCCTAGACTACAACTTTTCTCGAATGAAGTGATAATCAACCTCAATATGTTTTGTCCATTCATGATTAGAAGCAAACTGGATAGCGCCAGTGTTGTCTACATGAACTAAAGTTGGGGCAACAACACAAATACTGAAGTCTAAAAGAAGGCCGCATAACCAGACGATCTCACTGCAGGCAGAGGACATACCTCGATACTTAGCCTCGATGTTAGACTTGGAGATTGTGGACCACTTCTTACACTTCCAAGATATAAGAGAAGTGCCAAGAAATATAAAATAGCCAGTGCTATAACGACGGGTGGTTGCACAACCAACCCAATCAACATCAGCATAGGCAACCAGCTCATGGAAAGATGTAGATGAGAAAAATAAGGATCTATCTGAAGGGACTCTCAAGTAGCAGAGAATACATAAAATGGCAATCATATGTAAGGTGCGGGGTTCAGCAACAAATTGGCTAATGACCTATACAGCATAGGCGATTATTGAGCCTGATCATTGTTAGGTAAACAAGACTTCCAACAAGGCAACAAAATAAAATAGGTTGCTCCAAGAGATCACCATGTTGTTTACCATATTGGACATTCAACTCCATAGGTGTCTTGACGGTTCGTTGGTTAGAAGATGTGCCAAGTTAATCAAATCCCAAGTATATTTTCATTGGCTGACAAGTATACCCTTTATCAGTATGAGAAATTTCCAAACCACAGAAGTATGTAAGGTGGCCCAGATCTTTCATATGGAAAGATGATTGAAGAACTTGCTGAAGCTCCGTGATTCCAGCTGTCACTGCTGGTCAAAAGTAAATCGTCAACATAAACAAGTAAGATTACAATACCATGTGATGAAGATCGTATGAATAAGGATCATGATCACTTTGCCGAAATCCTGCACTACTCACGACCTCGTAGAATCGTTGAAACCAGGCACAAGGGGCCTATTTTGAGCCATATAAAGCTTTCTGAATTTTGCACACCAATTTTTTCTGATATCTCTTAAAACCAGGGGGGTGAGCCATGTATGTGGTTTCTTATAAATTCCCATGAAGAAAAACAATCTTAACGACCATCTGGCGAATAGCTCAACCATGAGTCACGACAACTGCAAGAAGACTACGAACAATATTCATCTTGACTACTAGGGCAAAGGTCTCCTCATAGTCAATGTCATACTCCTGCCTATAGCCTTGGGCCACAAGACAAACTTTATACCGATCAAGAGAGCCATCCACTTTGAGCTTTGATGGAATACGCCCATTTACTACCAATCACTTGTCAACCAGGTGGGCAGGGAACAAGATCCCATGTGTGATTATCTACTATTGTTTGTAACTCGTCCGTCATTGTGTCCCGTAAACATATTGCACAGAAGCCTGAGAATATGAGGTAGGTATAGAAATGGACTCAAGACTAGAAAACATAAAGCAAATGAGTTTGTTTGGAGGGTGTGATGGACAAGTGGAACAATGTATCTCAAGATAGGGTTTGGGTTTGGCACGAGGGTGGGTTTCAAGCGGAAATGTGTTTGGCTGTGACAAGGTTGCACCGGATTTGGGCTTCCAGCCAGCAATGGCGGCGTGACGCGACAAGACAACACATGCAGGCCAAAAAAGGTGGGGTTGCGGACAGGGCAGCAACAAGGTTGATGGGCGTGGGCACAAGATCGCGACGACAAGCGGTGGAGCAAGAAGACAATCTTGATGGAGAGGGCCACAATGACTAGCGACAAAGAATGGTCTCAATAATCGACGGCCCAGATGAACAGCTCTGATACCATGATAACACAAGAAACACGAGAGATTTTTGAGACTTCCCGTTGAGTTTGGAGACTTCTCGTTGAGTTTTCTATATTTTATTTTACCCCAGATAAGATTTAAATAGAAGAATACAATGTGAAAAAATGGATATACATGGAATAAAACCAAGGTATCCCAAATCGGTTAAGTTTCAGCCGTAACGACCAATACGTAACGGTAACGGCGGTTACCGTTACGCGATACGGGGCTGAAACGGAGAGGTGCAGAAAATGGAACCGAAACGGCCGTTACGGGGCCCATAACGGCCGTTACAAGGCATAACGGCCGTTATGAGCCCGTAACAGTTGTTACAGGCAGTAACCCTTAAAGAAAAAACAAAACAAAACAAAAAAACAAAAAAAAAACTAACCTTATTCTCGCTCCTCTTCTTCTTCTTCTTCTTCTTCTTCTTCTTCCTCTTATTCTTCTTCTTCCCCGCGGCGCTGCTGCAGCTCATCACGGCGCTAGCTGCAGCTCCTCGCGGCGCGCAGCAACTCCTCCTGCTGCTTCTTCTTCTTCTTCTTTCCCCTCTAGTGCAACTCCCTCTACACCCTCTTTATTTTTCCCTCTCGTTTTCTCCTTCTCTCTCGTTTTCTCTTTCTTTCCTTCTCATTTTTTTCTTTTTATTTTTATTTTTCCCTCTCATTTCTCTCCCTCTGTCGCAGTCTCAAAAAAAAATGAATGGGGGCGTGGCCGGACGCGGATTAGATACTGACAGGTTAGCAGCGAGTCGGCTACTGAAGTGACGTCACCAAGTTCTGTGGGCCCCACTATGATGTATGTGTTGTATCCACACCGTCCATCCATTTTGAGATATTATTTAGGGCATGAGCCAAAGAATTGAGGCAGATAAAAAGATGTAGTGGACCCCACCACAGAAAACAGTGGGGAGAGTGATTCCCACCGTTGAAACTATCCTAAGGCCCACCATAATTTTTATTTAAAATCCAACCCGTTCAAAAGTTAAAAAAGACATGAAATAAGGTAAAACACAAATATCAGCTTGATCTAAAACTTTCGTGGCCTTCAGAAGTTTTTAATGGTGGGCGTCACTGTCCCCACAGTTTTCTGTGCTGGGGGGAGCTTTGGATTTAACTCATTCTTTGGATATTGCCCTAAAATGATCTCTACAAATGGATGGAAGGTGTGGATATAAAACATACATTATGGTGGGGCCCACGGAACTTGGTAACGTCACTTCAGTCGCGTGTCTCGCTACTCAAACCTGTAGGTAGCTAATCCGCGCCCGGCGTGGCTGTAAAACAGCCACGTACGTACCTTATTTATCGGTAGTATGCAACGTATGCCGCTTAGTGCACTTGCATTATTTTAGTGCATGTGGCCCACCTTGATTTATGTGTTGTATTATATATCCATGCCACCCATCAGTTTTTCCTGATCATTTCAAGGCATAGTCCCTAAAAGGAAGCAGATCCATATCTCAAGTGGACCGCACAGTAGGATTGAATGTCCACCGTGCACTTGCATTGTTTTTGTGCATGTGGTCCACCTTGATTTATGTGTTATATTATATATCCATGCCACCCATCAGTTCTTCTTGATCATTTCAAGGCATGGTCCCTAAAATGAAGTAGATTCGGATCTCAAGTGGACCGCACGGTAGGAATGAATGCCCACCGTTAAAAACCTATTATGACCCACTGTAATATTTATTTACCATTGAAACTGTTGACAAGGTTGCATGGACATGGATCAAGGAAAACACAAGTTCGCAACTTCGAAAATAATAATAATAATAATATAAGTTTTAATTGTGGGAATTCAATCCCTATTGTGTGGTCCACCAAAGATTTGGATTTGCCTCATTTTTTGGACCATGAGTTGGCAAAAAGGATGGACAGCATGGATATACAACAAATGCATCAAGGTGGGTCCTATGTTCAGTGCGTCATTCACTAGTGGTCCACCTAAGATTTAAATCTACCTGATTTTTTGGATCATGCTTTAAAATGAGTTGGCAAAATAGATTGACGGCACGGATATACAAATACATCAAGGTGGACCCCAATTTCAAGGCCTCACCCACTAGTGGTTCACCTTAGATCTGGATCTACCTTATTTTTGGACCATGCCTTAAAATGATTTGATAAAACAAATGGATGTCATTGATATACAATACATACATCATGGTGGGCCCTATGTACATGGCCGTAAAAATTGTCCATGAGGCATACATTAACTCAAAATTAATAAATTAAATTATGGCACTATTGTTGCCAAGTCACAATTCCAAAATTAAATTGTTTAAATGATTCTTACCGTTAATTTGCAAACACTTGTTTTTTTGAAATATGATCATTTGATATTTTTCATTTATCACTGTTCAATAAATATCCACCAATCCATTGGTGAGATAAGTGCCAATAGATTGCATGAATTTAACATTGATTTGGGGCATCAAATGGTCCACCAAATCAGTTCTAAGTCAACAACACTATTTACTTGAATATAATTTCAATTTTTTTCTTAAGATTTATTGGGAAAAATTACATTAATTTGTTAGATATATGAATTATATAATTGGACATAAAAGTCCCTAGATTGTATGTTGAAATAAAATGTACACAAGTCACAAGGTATGTAATACACCAAACCTACAAATATGAGATATTTTCAATGTTGTCAAATAGCATATGCGATCCTGTGCGATTGCATATGCGTGTGCGCATATGCGATCGCACAATCGCATATGCGGTCGCATATTTTTTTATTTTTATTTTTTTCGCATTTTTCCAAAAAATTCAAAAAAAAACTAAAAAATCAAAAAAATCAAAATAAATTATTATATGTCATTGGGACATGAAATACATTTAATTTAAGTAAAATAAAAATAAAACCAACCAATTACATACATTGATAATGATACATTTACAAATTACAATATAGTTAACTTCTTAAATCTTAACAATTAACATTTTACTTTACATTTAACAATAACAAATATGAAATACGAATATCAAATATCCATATTCAACATTCAACATTACATCTACATGTACATGATACTAGTGATATAATCATATTATAAATACAATACAATGATACATAATAATAATATTAATAATATAATATATCAAGTTATCAACAATCAACAACATCAACATCAACACACTTAGACTTATGAGACAATCATTAAACAAAATTAAGAAGTTATGTATTTATTATTTTATTTATCTAATCATTGTAAATTTGTTATCATATGCATTGATCTAGCATCCATTGTGGCACATCACCACCAGGTCCACCACCACCACCACCATCATCATTCGAGTCATCTCCTTCTTCCACATACACTTCTTCTTCTTCCGTTTCTTCATCATCTGTACGTACTAATACTTCATCAACATTCAATGGTGGATGATCTTCAGCTTGATCATCATTATCACCTTCTCCTTCTTCAATCTCCTCAATCTCATCAACGGGTTGACGGCTACTACTCGCCCCCCGGCTCCCCCCCGTCCTTCGCCTTCGAGTAGTACTACTACCTTCACCAGGTGTCGATCCATATGCGGCATCTTCAACTTGTGCCCATGTCAGCTCCTCTCCAGCAAATACCGGGTCCTCCGTCTCTACGAGCAACTCGTTATCTGCATCCAACTCATCTACGCAGATAGGGTCAAAGAAACCGAGCTTTTCTTTCCTACTTTGGAATCGTTCTCGCAATTTTTTATTGTATTGAATGAAAACCAAGTCATTGAGCTTTTTTTGCTCAAGGCGATTCCTTTTCTTGGTATGAATCTACAAGAAAGAAAGCGCATTTGGCATTAGCTATTTAAGTAATTAATTTAGCTTAGGCCACTAAAAAATTAAAGTTTACAAAAAAACAAAACAATTACTAAACAGTAAACAGTCTAAAGTAAACTTACCGCCTCGAACGTGCTCCAATTGCGCTCGCAACCACTGGCGGAACACGTGAGTCCAAGAACCTTCATAGCCAGCTTCTTTAGAGCTGGATCCTTCCTATTCGGGTCCACTCCATAGGCAGCCCACCAGTCAACTGAGAAAAACAGTTTAAGTATAGGTTAGACTTAGAGTCCAGTACACAGTTGACGGTACACTAACATTCATTCATATAACTCAGAAGTACAGGTACTTACTGGGTAATTTCATTGTTCGATGTCTTACTACGATATCCCTTGAGAATATCCCTTCACTTTTTGTGTAAAAGTCCAGCAAAGTTGAGATCTTGTCCTGTTCTCCTCTATCTGGAATCATTCTTTCCAAGACATCAATAAATCCAACTATATGCATAGTTAGTGCTTCTACTGGATCAGCAGAAGCGAATAAACAGGCTGGGTTAAGGATGTAAGCAGCCGAATACAATGGGGATGATATTTGGTTGCCCCATCTTCTATCTATAATATCTAAAATTGGCCTGTAATCACGGTCTCTATAGTTAAAATGGTCCATGATCTTATTTTTCGCCCTCTCCATCGCATCATATATGTAGCCCATTGCGGGCTTCTCATCCCCGTCCACCAATCGCAACACAGTGACTAAGGGCTCGGATGATTTAAGTGTCTTTACCACTTGGAGTCCAAAAACTTTGAGATAGAATTGTTTGTTGGAACCGTTTCCCTTCAGCCTTCTTTGACCAAGGCCCACTTGTAAAATCGGCAGACACTACAAAGCCTCTAAGTTCTGATTTCTTTGCATGTAGCCTTTATAGTGTTAAAAAGGCAGTAGCGAAACGGGTGACTGCTGGATGTAGCAAGTTGCCCCCTAATGTGTTTTCTCATTCGACTGAGAAGAAGGGCGTGTTTATACATAAAGACCGTGATTCTTCTAGCCCTTGCAATCACATTTATAAATAATCTACCTATATCTTCTAACATAAGATCAATACAATGGGCCGCACAGGGGGTCTAAAATAAACGTCATCTCTTCTCCATAAGAAGACGACCGGCTATTACATACGAGGCTGCATCGTCTATAATTACTTGTACAACGTAGTCCTCACCTATTTCTTCAACTACACTATCTAGTAAGTTAAACAAATACTCTCCTGTGTGTGAATGGCCCGACGCATCCACTGACTTCAAGAACATTGTCCCAGTTGGACAATTTACCAAAAAGTTAATGAGAGACCGACCGGATCTATCGGTCCATCCATCAGCCATTAGTGAACAACCATATATTTTCCATGATTCCCTATATTCAGCTATGAAGGATTGTGTATATTTAACTTCAGTTTTTAGGCATGTCTCCCTCATTTCATGATATGAAGGAAGTTTAAGCCCAGGTCCAAATTGACCTATAGCCTCAATCATTACTTTGAAGCTTTTCTATTTAACGGCGTTGAAAGCAACGCCGGTTTGGTAAAACCACTTAGCAATATATTGAATTGTGGTTTTCCTATCTTTTTGTTTATACCGGTTCTCTAAAGTTGTTTGAGCCGGCCCTTTCCCTCTACCCCTTTGGTCGACCACATCCTCGGGGTGTGGTCTACACCATCTAAGGGTCCATGCCCTCAGGCTCTTTTCGATGGTTGTACTTGTGGTCTAGACTGGCCTGTCGAAGTAGGGGGAGTGGGACTAGCTTCATCGACATCTACTACATTTATATCTTCATATGCATCTTGTTCCATATATTCCTCCTTACGTAGGGCACTATCGCATTTCTTTCTTGATTGTTTTTCCATATACTCCACGATCTCCCTTCGGATTTTTGGAGTAATCTTGTCACATGCTTTTGCATTTGACCCGGATAAATGTGCAAGGTGTTGTTTGTGCCTTGCAATGCCACCGAAACTCACAAATCCACATAAATCACATACTATGTGAGTCTTTTCGGTAGCACTACGGTAATGCTCATACTTCCAACCCGGGTCATTCGACTTGGGCCTCAAAGAGGAAGATTGGGAAGAAGACATGATGGTGGATGGTGGTGTGTGTATTAGCACTAAAAAGTAACTAGCTAGCTACTAACTACTAACTAGAAACTAGAAAGTAAACTACAAATAAAAAGAAAACTAAAGTAAAATAAGAGACTAAGAAGAAGAACTAAAAAGAAAGAAGTAGATGTAAGAGTAAAGACTAAAGAGCCTAAAGAGATGGGACTTGGGAGAGAGAGAGAGAGAGAGAGAGAGAGAGAGAGAGAGAGTTACACACACTTACACACTTACACTTGTAGAAACTAGAAAGGGAGAAGAAGAGGGAGAGAGAGAGTTAAGTTACACACTTACACTTGTAGAAAGGGAGAAGAAGAGGGAAAAGAAAATGAGAAAAAGAGAGAGAGTTAAGTTTACACTTGTAGAAAGAGAAGGAGAGAGAGAGAGAGATTTACACACAAATAAGATTAAAATTACAAATCTAAAAGAGGTTCCCAACTTCGGAACTTCCAACTTTCAACTTCCAAATTATTGTCTAAGTTGTCTACTTGTCTTCTCTTCACCTTTGCCCCTTCACTTGAGTATTATTCATTTGCTCTTGAATTCTTGTTGTAACTTGTACTTGTAAATTGTAAGTTGTAACTTGTATTTGTAAGATGTAACTTGTAAGTTGTAACTTGTCTCTTGTAAGTTGTAAGTTGTAACTTCAACCTTGCAAGTTGCTAACAACTAGCAAAGTAACAACTAACAAATCAATTAACAAACAAAATAATAATAATAATAAATGATAGAAAAAGTTGTTAGAAATTAGAATTAGAAACTTAGAATAGAAGTTAGAAGTTAGAAGTTAGAAGTTAGAAAACTTAGTGGATGGAGATTGGAGAGGAGTGAGGAGTCTCTTGACTCTTGTCTTGAATCTTGATTCTTGAATATGGATTGGATTGGATGGTATGATCAATGATGTATCAATGATTCAATATCATGTATCTTGGATTCTTGTAGTTGTACCCTTCCTTGATTCTTGATTCTTGAAAGTTGAAAGAAAAGAAAAGAAATATGGAAATGGAATATGGATGGAGAGGAGTAGATGTAGAATGTAGATTTTAAAGTGCTTAGAAGTTAGAGTTAGAAATATGTAAGAGAGGATGTAGTAAGAGAAATAGAGAATAGAGAGAGTTTGAGCTTTTTTTGCATGTAGGAATGCTTAGAATGCATATTTATAAAGAAAAAATCCGGATTTTAAAAAAAAAAAAAAAAACGGACAAAAAAGGTCAGAAATCTGACCGTTGGCCAGTACGCGATCGCGTACATCGCATATGCTAGCACATGTGGCATATGTGATCGCATACTGGCCAAGATCGCATATGCCACTGCCGCATATGCGATCGGCCCACCATTATGCGCATATGCAATCGCATATTCACATATGTGACCGCACTTGACAACACTGGATATTTTGGTATTAGATTCATTCTAATTAATTCATATTGATATTCTATAGTAAAATAATTAAATATAAAATATCTATAGCCAATACCAGGTTGTCTAGTTCATAAATTCATCAGACAGTCCGATACAGCTTCTCACCAAAGAGTGGACCGTTACACCACCATAAACATGTTCCAATTTATAAATGAATACATATTTGGAATGTTTAGAATATTCTGGATTTAATCCATATTTTTTCATATTTTTTTGGCAAAAAAAAAAAATTGGCACCGTTACGCCCCCGTATCCGTATCAGTATCGGTGGGCATCGTTACACCAACCGATACCGATACGGGATACCTTGAATAAAACTGATATACATGGACGATAATGAAACTGATCCTATCCAGGACCAACTATAGATTATAAGAATTCGTCTATAGTTATCACAACGACCACCAGATCTCCATCCAAATCGCAAAGTACAGCCTCAAGCCAATGTCGAAGAGGCATACCCCCATAATTGATGGTACCCACAGCCGATGCGGAAGAGGCCTACCCCCAAAGCCAATGATAGGTCCCAAGCTCCCCCAGGACCATTGAAACCCCCCTCAAGATGCCCGGCCTCCCTCACACCACCGGAAGATCTTTCAAGGACGCTCTCATCTTCTCCGCCCCAATCCACAACCTTGATTACCCCGCCGATAGTAGCCAACCCTTGAATTCAAAATTTTATTATGGTCTGGCCCCAAAAATTCTGGTTGATCGATCCTTAGTCACAGAAGCAGAGGCGGGCTACGCACAGTCTAGTTATCCATTGTTCCATAAAGTCCGCTTCACCAGATATTAGGGTATGGCTGCTTCGTCGTTGCCATCCAAAGGAGGGGGATTTTGGCCTGAAGCCCCTCGAAGAGTTCAATTTCCTTCTCAATCACAAGCTAGGATCTTGCCTCAACTCTATCCTCTTGGCGAGAGCTTTGAACGGCAATGGCTTAGTGTCCACCATCTGTAAATGGGAGAACTTCTCTTTTTTTTTGCTTTGAAGATGTTTAGTTCATATTCAACAGCATCCCCATAGAACTCTGGAACTCAGAGTTCCTTCTTGCAGTTGGTTTGTGTATTTGTGAAGTCATCTAGTTTTCTCCGTCGATGGAGTCGAGGTGGGAGCTCCGCTTGACTCACATCCAAATACGAAAGAAGAATCTCTCCCCACTAACATCCAGTATTCCTATCAAAGTGGGTGATGATCGTCTGACCATTTTAGTCAAGCAAGAGAATTTGGCTGATAATTTCCCAAAATCCATGATGTCAAAGCAACAAAAACCAATGTAGCTAAAGAAGCATCAGATGCTAGGTGCTCCAGCAAAACATTGCCCACAATTTGATTAGGTGCGAAGAGAAACATGTGCCAGCCTCCCTCCCTCATGCGAAATCCTCTCCATCAATCCATTGCTCCAGAAGATAGATCATATCCATCGAAATTCGATGATGGAGAGTGTGACATGTGTTCAAGCCACAGGTCAGCTTTCTCTCCCTGCCACCCATAGCTTCGAGCCGTCAAAAGCCAATTTCTTCAAGATCCATTTCCCGCCTCTCAACAGTTGGCTCCCACCCATTGAGGCCCATCCTCCCCCACCCAACACTTGTCAAGTTCCAGGAGCCCTTGATTGCAATATCTCCTTACATCAAGAAATCCTACAGCATCTTGGATGGCTCGAGGAGTTCTCTTCCCAGCATTTTAACTTGATAGTGTCAACCCCGATAGAGGATGACGTCATCCCTTCTTATGATCAAATTGTCTCAAGGGAGGGAGGGACGACATGTAGCACTGCCATCTCAAACCCCAACCCATCAGTCGCCCCCTCATTCCTTGATCCGGGTTTGGGTTGCAATGACGTCATCGAGGAAGATAATGTGTCCACCTCTAATGCTTCCTCCTTGCATTCAAGAGATCTCGACGACGATTCTCATCTCCCTTCGCAAGATCTCAACAGCTCCTCTATCGACAATTGGGGTCCTTGAGATGTCTACCTCTGAAATTGACTCAAACCTTGATTCCTACAATCAGACGCGTGTCCATCCCCCCAGGCCTCACTTGTATCACTAAAAGGAAGTCATAGCAAATCTTGCCTATTCTCTTGTCGCCTTTGGCGTTCTTCTTTCAATAAATTTTGTTAATATAAAAAAACAAAAATTAAAAACCTAAAAGGACTTGGATTTCAACATCAAAGGAGATCAAGGCCACTAAAAAAAAGAACAAGACGTAAACATTGATGCGCAAGAATCCTTTAAAAAAAAAAAAATACATTGATGTGCATGATGTACAATGTGTGCAATTCAAAATGTTGATGTCATGGGAGTTCTACATCTGGAAAGACGCATCTTGTAGTGGTTTTTCATTAAAAAATAATGAGTGGAATGAGAGAGAGAATTGTCTATCTAGATTGATAAATATGCACATCTCCTCTCTTTGGAAAGATCGAGCAGTGTCTATGTAGAAAGATATCCACATCTCCTAGGAAGGATGGAGATGTGCCAATTTAGAGAGATACATTTCCCTTTTGTGAAAGATGGTGATATGTCTATCCAAGAGTCTATTTTTAGTTGGGTTTGTTATTTATTTTATTGGCATGCAAAAGCCTATACATAGGTCTATATGTGACCTTGAGAGGCATTATCGTTACTTGTTTTATTATCGAAATAGTGGAACATATGGACTTTTCTTTCCCTCTTCTTGTTTAGCCAAGACAATACAATCAACAAGGTAGTACTTTGTATCACTTGCCTTAAATTCTTGTCTTTCTTAGTTGTTACTCTCTCTATCTAGATGGCTAATTGCTTATATGTCAATAAAGGTGGTAGAATGGGGTATGAAAGCTTGTTCGCTTGCCAGGGATAGCACTTTTTGTAGGCTTGACTCACAAAACAAGATTAGTACAGCTGACTCAAAACAGGTTGGGAGTTGGGACATGGCTATGATGATGACAATGATGATTTTAGAGATGTTGGTGATGATGCACAACACAACAATTGTATTCAACGAAGCAGAAGAACACCAAGGGGCTGGGCATGCCAATTCCACATGTAGGATCACAACCATTCACCAAAAAGGGTCTAAGATAGACCTAATATGATTGCTAATAGAAGATTGGGAAAAATCAAGGATCCAATTGGATTCTACAACCCACAAATCCAATCGGATGGCACAAAGTTAACAACCAATTGGATTGTGGGGCCCATGAGCCCAATCAATTGAATTTTTAGGGTTTATATACAAAATGTACAAGCATATTTTACAGCTTTGTATAATAGACATCCATACAAAGCCTTGCAGCTGCATGCATAAAGTATTTAAATAGTATTCAAGCTCTCTAGTTAATTTCTTTACTTTTTTTTTTCCTTATAACGAATTACTGAAGGATTAATTTTGAGTTAATTTAGAAAAGAAAGTGAGGGACAATAGGATTTAAGTGCTTCATTTGATTCTAATTATGATCTTTTTTACAAGGACGGTTGTATATACATTATCATACATGTGGAAAAGATGAGATACATTCGTTTATAGAAGAGCTATTTCGGTTCTTGCAATTGGAACTTCTTTTAGAAGTGAGACTCTTTTTACATTTTGTGATGGTGAAACTCCACAACTCATCCTCTATTTGGTTGTTTACTAGTTCTTTTAATCTCTATTTCCTATTCCTTATATCTCTTTACATGATTGCATCTGCAATGGCTTGGATGAAAATTGGAGAGCCCAAATGTGAATTTAGAAGCTGTTTCCACTGTTAAAATCTTTAAAAAAAGGAAAGTAAGGGCATGTTCCTTAGGCTATTCTTGGATAGAAACAAAGCTAGTTTGGTTTATTGTTCCTTTTTCTTTTCGCTATCCTTGACAATGAACGGAAACATTGATCTTGGTACTTTTTCCAGCTTAAGTTAGGCTGGATGTCAAGATCTTTTAGAGACAAATGAATACTTCAAATGACCTAAGCTCAAAAACCATATGCCATTCCTAAACATCACAAGAGATGCATCAAAGACGAATTTATAGGCACTATATGATAGCACTACAAAACCATTAGCCAATAGAGGAGTTCTATAAAGAATCCATTTACCTTATGGCATCAACCTTTTAGTAAGCATTTGAAATCTATCTAAATTATATAACTTTATAACAAGTTATGCTCTAAAGACCAGCAAAAAGTACCTAAAAGGAAGAAAAGAAAGGTGAGATATGAAAATCATAATACCTCAATTTTCTTTTGCATGATGAAGAAAATTATGTACCTGAACTTCTTGCCAGGTCCACCTGCTGAATTTTGCAAGCAGGGGTATTCACGTCCCTTACTAAAAATTCAGCACCATACAAGAACAAGGAATCATCTTATAAATCCTATCCTGCTCCCTTCGATGTTCTTTTACGCCTCTTGATGAGCCCCTCCATTAAAATGATATAGGTGGAGCCATTTATAGAAATTCCCTTCTGCATCATCTCATTCAAAATGCATATGGCTTCCTTGAACTTTCCCTCGCTACATAGCTCATCAATGCGCTTCGAATAAGTAGCAGAACTAGATTCAGAATCTCCCTGTGGAGTTTCACCATGCAACTCATGATTCTTCTCCAATTCTCCTCCTTTAGAGTGGACTTTCTCCAATGCAGCAAAAGTGAATTTATCATCCAACTTTCCAGCAGCAATCATCTTCAATAAAAACTTCTCTGCTTCATCTGTCCTGCCTGCCTCCGAAAGCCCACATAGAACCGCATTGTAAGTATAGTTATCGGGTGCCAATTTCTTCTCCTCCATCTCAGTGAAAAGCTCCAATGCAGTATCAATCTTCCCTCCATTACACAGGCCCGCTATCAACGTGTTATACGTAATCACATCAATGGTTTTCCCCTTCGAGACCCACTTGTCAAAGAGTTTGAGAGCCTTGTCCAACATCTTCTCCTTGCAGAGTCCATGAATAAGAATGTTGCATGTGATGGCATCCGGCTTGAAAGAATTCTCAACCATCTTATTGTGAAATCGGAAAGCTTGCTCCAAATCCCCTTCCATGCAATACCCATGAATAAGTGTATTGTAAGTCGTCTCATCTGGCACCAAGCCGCTTTCCAAAAGCTCGTTCAACTTGCTAATCGCTTCATTGGTCTTCCCTGCCTTACAGAGCCCTGAAATAACCGAATTGTATGTAATAATACTAGGAAATATATCTTTCTTCTTCATCTCATCCCAAAGCTTCAACGCCCCATCTACATTCTCATTTTTGAAGTAACCCACGATCAGTGTCCCGTAACTGACCTGATCAAGCGTGTATCCTCTCCTTGGGGCACTACGCAACAACCCATGTGCCTCATCGAGCCTATTCTCCTTACATAGGTAATGAAGGATGGTATTGAGTGTCACCGTATCCATCTTTAAACCTTTCCCAAGCATCTCATCCATTAATTTAAATGCTTCACCCATGTCCCCACCTTTACAATACCTATTGATCAATGTATTGTACGTAGTGCAATTGGGTGAGAATCCACTCTCTTCCATCTTCCTCACCGCCTTGCTCGCCTCCACCATCTTCCCTTCGCTACACAGCCCATTAACCATTATATTATGCGTGACCACATTCGCCCTCACACCGTTCTCCTCCATCTCACTCAAAAGCTCAAATGCCTCCGAGTTACTCCGCGACTTGAAGCACCCATCAATCAATGTATTATATGTCACGATATCCGGCGACAGCTTCAACCTCTTCATCTCATCCCGAAGCCGGAATGCCTCATCGATCTTCCCTTCCTTGCACAACCCATCAATCAGCATGTTGTAAGTCCAGACATCTGGCAAGAAATCACTCCGTGTCATCAACTCGATCATATTCACTGCCTCCTTCATCCAACCCAAACGGCGATATGTGGAAACCAACGTATTATACGTGTTCCGATCTGGTGACAGCCCTCTAGACTTCATGTCAGCAAGCAAATCCCTCGCTTCATTCAAAAGGCCCCGCTTACAAAACCCATTTAGAATTGTATTATATGTGACATTATCTGGAGCACAATTGAATTTCTCCTCCATTTCGTGTAAAACCCTCATCGCGTCCTTAAGCTTCGATTTTGAGCAATACCCAAAAATCAAAATGTTGCAGGTGTTTGTGTTGGGCTTCATGCCGAGCGCAAGCATGTCATTGAAAATCTCGCAGGAAAGAGGAAGGGAAGACGGGGAAGAAGACCTTACCATGGAATTGAGGAGGGTGTTGCAGGTGAGGAGGGAGGGCTTGCGGCGGACACGCTTCATGCGCTTGAAGATCTGGACAGCGAGGTGGGGGCGGTGGGAGTGAACATAGGCACCGATGGAGGTGTCGAGGAGGGCACGGGAGGGGAGTGGAAGGCAGTGGAGGAGGTGGCGGTGAAGGAGGTGGTGGGGGTGATCGGAAGCGATGAAAGAGCCAAGGACGGAGCGGGCGGCAGGGAAATTGGAGGAGGAGAGGAGGGAGGAGAGGAGGGAGAGGACGGAAGGGAGGGCGATGGTGGGATTGGAGAAGGTGGGAAGGTGGGATTGGCAGAAGTGGTAGAAAGAGAGGGAGTGGCGGGGTTTTGGGAGGGAAGAGATGATAGATGGAATGAGAGAAGGAGAGAGAAGTGGGATGAATGGGAGGAGGGATTGGGTTTCTGAAAGGTTTGGGGAGGATGTGAATACTGAGGTTATTTTCTTGATTAGGGTTTGAAGATTTTCAGGTTGTGGATTGAGTGGAGGAGGTGGTGAGGATGTGGGTGTGGCCATCCTGATTCAAGGGTCAGGATTTAAGGATGGATGGATTGTTGTTTTTTTTTTGTTCTTTTTCTACTTCTTCCTCTTCTTTGATTCTCAGAGAGAAAGAGAGAGAGAGAGAGAGAGAGGGTGGTGGGGAGGCACAAGAGTTGCAGAAGGGGTGGGCGTGATGACATTTCTCCTCTTTGAATTGGGAGGGAGAGACGAAATTACATAGCGAGCTACGCTGCGATGCTAGGTGGGGCCCACTGTGACGTTTGTGAGAAATCCACACCGTCCATTCGTTTTAAGAGATCATTTTAGAATGTAAACGCTAAAAATAGATGGATCAAAGACTCAAGCGGACCGCACGAGAGGAAATAATTGGGATGAATTGAACGTCTACCGTTCAAAACTTCTGGGGCCACAAAACTTTTGTATCAATATGATATTTGTGTTTTCCCTTTATCCATGTTCGAGTGACCCTATGAACAAGTTGGATGACAAATAAACATCACTTTGGGCTCAAGAAGGTTTCAACAGCGGACGTCATTATCCCCACTGTTCCCGTGGTGTGGTCCACTTGATCTTTGTATATGCTTCGATTTTTACATCATTCTATTAAATAATCTGATAAAATGGATGGAGGGAGTGGATAAGACACATACATCACAGTAGCCCCCACGTAGTTTTCCCAGGCCAAGCCACAGCCCTAGTGACAAATATCCGGAAATTATTGAAAATATCGCAATATTCTCATCGAAAATGATTAAATAACCTTATCTTGAGAATGCATCCATATTTTTAAAATCTCATTAGCTTTTTTTTTTTTTTTTCCGTGAAATTTATTGGAATTTTTAAGTTAAGATGATATTTATATGATTTGGCTAATGTTTCCACCTTCATTGGCCATTGGCACCTTAGCAAATTCCTTAAACATTTGAATCATACAAATAAGAGCAAGTCATGAGTGTAAGAATTATGTCAACCCTAACAAGCGAATAAGTCAAAAATTCATAGTGTTTGTTATGGGGAAAACGGACCAACCAATAAAAAAAAGTCAAGTCAAAACTTTCCCCGCTCGATCGAGCCATGCAATAACAGAAACTCCACACCTAAATGGAAGGAACACAACCGCTCGACTAAGGAGATAGGTCAGCATGTCCCAAGGTCAGCACGGACCACCTCCTATCAAGGTTCGACCTCGTCCACCCAAGATCCTAGTCGAAGATCTAGGAAGCCTGTCGCAATACGGATCCACTCGAAATCTCAGCCGAGAATCTAGGGCGGTCATTACGAGTCCTAATAGGATTATAATCCTATTACAAGATATCCTACTAAATAAGGAGACCCCTTCTATAAATAGGAGCACCTCTAATGGTGAAAGGTACGCACAATCTCTAACCCAAAGTTCTCCATTCAACTGAGACCCAGATTCCATACTTGATTTAGGCATCAGAAGGTCCCCTGCACGAGTCGGGGTCTTCCTTGTATGTTCTTTGTGCAGGTTCACAGGTCTAGGGAGGGCTAACCAGATTTTTGTATCAACAGTTTTGCGTCATCTATGGGAACGACGTAGAAAGCCGTTCTCATCTCACCGTGATTCAACAATGGCGAAAGGGAAGAAGAAAGCTCTGGCCTTCTCTGTTGCACCTGACCTCGCACCGCCAGAACAGTCTGTCAGCCACAGGGATTCTTCTTCCCAACTTCAGGCTGATTCCGCACTTGCATGGCCGATGCAACCATCCCGGAGTAGAGGAGGCCGACTTATATCCCTTAAGCAGCAAGTTGAAATGTTGAATAACAATATGAACTTCATGAAATAAATGTTGGAATATGTAACGACCCGTAAATTTCCGTACTTTGGCTCGAGTACCATCTCGACCAGAAATCAATTAGGATTAAATCCTTTAGGAATTTAACAAATTTAACTAAGTGCAAAACTCGATTAGCCATGAAATCCGTTGGGATCGCTTTAAATACGATCTGCAAACCCCAAAACTTGCAAAATCAGTGACTCTAGGTTACCCTAAAGTTTAGACCCAAACTCATTACCCGGCTGCTCCGAGAATGAAATGAAGTTTCGTATTAGGTCTAGACCGTGCATCGGAAGTCCGATTAACACGAACTTAAGGATCTAGGACCGCCTCACTGGGCTTGACAATCATCTCGAAAATCAGGTCCAGCCGATGTCCCACGGCCATTCGTTTGGATCCGGAGCGAGGGAGTGTGAAAAACACTATTCCCATTTACAAAATAAATATCTGGAATAGTGATCTGGCACCATTCGCTTGCGCATCAGTATTAAGCAACCAGACCGTCAGAATCAAACCAAATTACACCCTCGGATCAGGAAAAATTTCAGGAACATTTACATGTACTTGGAATTTCGGATCGTGGCCCACTAACCGTTGAACTGAAAGCGGTCCGCCATTTACGATCTGGGATTCCGACTGGAATGAAAACTCAGGGGATCATGGATCCGGTGGTGGTGAGCTTAAATCCGATCGCACGCGGAAAAGGGGCCGCCAGAAACGTCCTTTTAAGACGGAACTGACTCGTTTTGGGCATAACCTAAGTATACCTTGACCTAAGGTCTATTTCGGTTATGTCTAACCTATATAAGGACCTTAAACCCTCTCTCATTCAGGCCATACGAATTTGAGAGAAACCCTAAGGGAGAGAAGAGAGGAAAGAGAGAAAGTGAGAGAGAAGTGGGAGATCTTACCTGCCCTTTTTCCCTGCCGCTCTACAAGCAGCACCACTCTATTCTAGGCAATTTCCTGGCGTTTTCGACATCAATTTTAGGTAAGAAAACCCTAACCCTAAACTGATCTAAGGTTGGAACATCTCAAGAGATTAAATAGCTAACTGAATCCCTTCTCTAGGTTGCCTAGTCGCTGTACATAGAGGCTAGAAGAATCTATCGAGTTTCTTACGCTCCAAAGGCGTAAAGGTGAGGACTTTAGGTGTATAGGTTACGGTTTTCAACGCTTTCAATGTCAAATAATGATAAATTCATGATCTGTATGCAATTGCACATGTACAAAGTGCTTTCCGTTTTCTGTTTCGATTACGTTGTTGTAGAATATGGAATTTCACATACTCTAGGTATATGTAGGAATACTGTATACGTATTTTTTTGGAAAATGCTTGACATGTTTATTTAATGTATAATTATACAATATATGGATAAAATACTAGTTTGGCGAAAGGAACCGCCGTAATACATATTCGCTTGTAAATAATACGTAGTTGTTGAAATTGTGTATTCTAGAAATACCGCATATGTGTAAATTTGGAAATGCAATTGTTATGATTATTGTTGTATGAATATGGTATACACGGATAAACACTCGCTTGGCGAAAGGATAGCCCTAATACGTATTTTGCTAACATACGTCATGTATGTTGGAATAGTGTGCACTCTAAGTGTTTGTGTAAATGCTTAAGTGTTAGTGCCTTAGATAGGTGCTGATATGGAATTCCCGACTACCTTAGAGACATGTAGGATACCCTCCATGTGGTGGTTTGCTCTAACCACTCACTTGTGATGTGTATGTAATGTATTCCTATTTGTATAGTACTCTAAACATGCTTTACAACGTGCTTTACTTCATGCTTTATAACATGCCTTATGACATGCCTGTTAACATGCTTGTATTACTTTGTTTATCATGCTTTACTCCACGTGCTATGGTTAAAGATTGATTAAGGGTGGGACTATGTCTGTAGTCCAGGCACTCGGTACCAGACTTGAGATTGTGGCTGAGATTCATGTCGCCACAAGGGATCCGTCTGATGAACCCGAGTCATACTTCGGTTGGCGATAGTGGTTGGCCACACAGAGCGCTTTTGCGCTTCATATCGCCCAACTTGTTGTGCGCTCGAGCTAGTCAGGCTCGTCAAGTAACCCGATTGTCGAATGTGTGTTTCACCATGTTTAGTCATTACTGTTTGAACCTAGGGTACCAAACTTACCAGTGGCAATCCCGTTAACCATGGTACCTCGATCCGCTATGACTCATGAGCCGGACATGGTGGTATGGGACACCGTGGTCGAGCTGTCAGCCTACGCTGGGGCCACGTGCCTCCCCGTAGTGACCAGTGAGCAACCAGACTCGTGAGCCGATTATGGTGGTATGAGACACTATATTTGTGCTGTCGGCCTACATTGATAAGGTGCAACGACTCCGTGTAATAGCCCTGACAGCCCTTTGTAGTGACCTCGAGCATACTCTGAAATCGCAGTGCGCCTTAGGGTGTGCCGCGGTATATAGAGTATGAACTAGGCCTGTTTCTATACAGTGATGAATCGTTAAAGAGGTGATGGGGGAGCAGTGTAACTTTGTGCGTAACAGCCCTGGCAGCCTTTGCAGTGACCTAGAAAACACACCGTCGTCTGATATTAACTAGGACCTAACGACCCTAGAATGGATCATGTTTGGGAATGATACAAGGGAGGTACCTTAGTTTCCCAATACTGCTGTTTTGAAATGGAATAATAATACTCGATAATCATGTTCATCATCGCACTGCATGTGCCTTGTAGATGTGGAGCATTGAGGGAGTTAAGCATTCGCGAATGTAAGATGATGTCGCATGAGGGGGTGGTTTGGCAAGGGTACATCATCATGTCATTTCATGCTTGATTAATAAGAGTACTTAGGATTTGTTGATTGCACTACTTTATCATTACTGCTTGACTGAATTGATAACATGTTAACCTATGCTTTAGTGTTCCACTGAGTTAGCTACTCACTCCCACGTTACGGGACGGTGTTGTATACACACCAACCAGACTCTGTCGAAGGTTTAGAGGACGCGTCGGTTCAGGAAGCTGAGCCAGATTTTGCGAGGACTAGGATGAGTTCTCGTTTATGTAGTACTCAGACGGCTTCGCCTAGGTTGACTGGATCGCGGGGATTGCAGGGCTACTTTTCTAGTTGTATTTGGACCTTTTGATTCAGAAACAATACATGTATATGGTTACTCAGTTAGTGTTCATACTCTGGAGATCGAGATGGTTTTGTTTCTTTACATACCTGATAAATACAATTTCAGTCTTCCGCTTGCCTTATACAATTGAACTGGAGTATGAATTACTGTTTTGGATTAATCTCATTCATGTTTATTGCACTAACACAGTCAACATTCAATCATATTCATTTATGTTGCATAAGTGATGTTTTGGAACTCGGAGTTGAGTTATGCTTGACCCCCCGATTTTCAGGGCGTTACAGAATAGCTGCATCCCCGTCCCTCACAGAAGGTTGGGCAAATGGCAGGACCAATGGTTCAAGAGCTCCCTGAACCATCCGACATGCTCATTGTATCTCGCAGGAACAAGTAACTCGGAACATCAAAGATGGCACCTTCTCATGTCTCTAGTATCGCCGCGCTGGTTGCCTCCGACTTGCATCATGAGTTGGATAGAAAAAAGCATGACAAAGCTCCTGAAGCACCGGCCAAAGCAATGGCTGAAAGCAGTGACCCCTGAGAAGCCGAGCTCAACAACCTACGCGGTCATATTGGCAACATACAGCAGGCCTACCACTCGAATGCCCCAACCTCAGTGGAGGCAATACTAGAAGAAACTGAGCCTCCTTTTACCAATGATATCATGCATGCACAACTCCCACAGAGATTCTGCATGCCTCATATAGCCCCATACTCCGGGACCATTGGCCCAACAGAGCACTGGAGTCCTTTAGGGCTCGAATGGAACTGCATGACGCATCAACCGTAGTCATGTGCCGCACAGTTTCATTGACCCTAACAAGAGCAACTCGGAAGTGGTTCCGGCAATTGAAGCAACAATTGATCAGCTATTTCATGCATCTTAACAAAGCCTTCATCACCAACTTCATTGGAGGGAAAGAAAGCCTCAAACTGGCTTCCCACCTCCTTAATATCGTTCAAAAAGAAGTCGAGCTATTGAAGGATTATATCAAGCATTTTAACTTGGAAACAATGCAAGTGCAGGCACATTCGGAAGAAATTGATTTGACTACCATGATGGGAGGCCTAAGAGAAAGAAGGTTCCGCTTCTCACTCGATAAAACCCTCCAACGACGATGGGTGAACTCCTCAATAGGGCTCAAAAGTACTCTAACACCGAAGAACTCTTTAACGTGCCAAAAGCTGCCCGGAACAATGGAAGCTCGGCCAGAGAAAGACAACCTAAGGAGGAACCCTCCTCGGCCAACGGCAGTAAGAGAAGGAAAGATGATGAGCTATCAAGGAGCCAACGCCCGAGCAAACAACTTGACAACGAGTTTAGCTCGTACACCCCTCTCAACACGACACTTGAACAGGTCCTCATGGAAGTCCGAGATAAACGGATCCTCGAGTGGCCGAACAAGATGAAATTCGACGCCGCAAGGCGGGATAAGCGAAAGTATTATCACTTCCACCGAGACCACAACCACTCAACTGGTAATTGTTTCGACCTTAAAGAGGAAATTGAAGCCCTCATTTGCAATGGGTACCTGCATGAATATGTCAACAAAAGGGAAGAACGAGCTTACTCAAAGAACAAGCAACCCATCAACAATGAACCTATTGGGGAAATTCGCACAATCTTTGGCAAACCTGCCAAGGGAGGTGACTCGAATTGAGCTCGGAGAGCTCAGGCCCAAAGTATCAGCCACTCCAGATCCACGTCACCAGTAGAACCTTGAAAGAGAAGAAGGTAACACCTTGCGATCTAACCTTCACCAAAGAGGACATCCGGGGAGTTCACCATCCCCATAACGATGCACTTATGGTTACTATGAACATAACTAACCATAAAGTGTTTCAGATGTTGGTAGACATTAGTAACTGGGCCGATATCCTCTTCGCCAAAGCGTTCGACAAACGGGAGTCGGACAACCTCGACTCTGAGCCGTCAAAACATCTCCGATCATATTTTTAGGAGATAAGGTTACCTCAGAAGGATCGATTCAGCTCATGCTCACCGCTAGAGATGGGCAAAACAAGACGACAACCATGATCGATTTCTTAGTGGTGGATTATCCTTCCGTCTACAATGTCATTCTCAGACAACCCTCACTCAATGCTCTTCGAGTCGTCATATCGACATACCATCTCGCAATGAAGTTTCCAACCGAGCATGGTACTGAACTGGTCAGGGGAGATCAACAAGAAGCTTGACAATGCTATTCTATGGCATTAAGGACACAACACCAAACAATGACATCACCTCCCTTGACCCCCAAGAAGACTCGATTGAGGGAGGGTGCCCAATGGAAGACCTCATACTTGTCCCACTCAATGATTCCGATCTGAACCGAATAGTGCAGGTCGGGTCGTCCTTAAAACCACCATTACGAGATGAAGTTATAAGCCTCCTTTGACAATATGCTGATGTATTCGCTTGGTCTCATCAGGACATGCCCATCATCAACCCGAAAGTTATAGTCCATAAATTAAACGTCGACCCCGACTATTGACCAATCCGACAGAAGTAGAGAACGTTCGATCCCGAACGATACGCTACAATCGGAGACATGGTCGAAAAACTCCTCAAAGCCAACTTCATCAAGGAAATCTACTATTCGGACTGGATAGCCAATGTCATCTTAGTTAAAAAGTCTAATGGGAAATGGCAGGTCTTTGTTGACTATTCGACCTGAACAAAGCCTACCCCAAAGACAGCTTTCCTCTCCCCAGGATCGACCAACCCGTTGACAGCACAACTGCGCATGAAATCCTGAGCTTCATGGACACCTACTCAGGATGCAATCAAATTGTTATACCCTCATACGACAAATAAAAGACGACCTTCGTCACAGACAAAGGACTCTACTGCTACAAGGTCATGCCTTTTAGACTAAAGAACGCTAGGACTACTTGCCAAAGGCTCGTCAACAAGATGTTTGCCCTCCAAATCGGATGCTCTATGGAAATTTATATCAACGACATGCTCATTGAGAGCATCAAGGCTGCAAACCATGTTTCTAACCTTAAAGAAATGTTTATAATCCTACGAGAATATCAGATGAAATTGAATCCGAGCAAGTGTGCCTTCGGCGTTAGTTTGGAAAAATTCCTTGGATTCTTGGTCAGTCGGAGAGGAATCGAGGCGAACCCTGATAAAATTCAAGTTCTGCTCGATATGAGCTCACCCAGGACGACAAAAGAAGTTTAATGTCTCATAAGAAGAATAGCCGCCCTAAACCGTTTCGTATCTTGAGCTACTGATAAATGTCTCCTTTTTTTAACAATTAAAAGGGAAGCAAAAGACAGAATGGACGGAAGAGTGTGAACTCACCTTTCAGCAGCTCAAACAGTACTTGGGGTCTCCACCATTGCTCTCAAATCCCGAGCAAGGAGAACTAGTACTGCTAGACCTAGTAGTCTCGGCAACAACAGTTAACTCGACCCTCATCCATGAGTAAGAAGGGAAACAACTACCAGTATACTACGTCAGCAAGGCTCTGGTCCCCGCCGAGACCAGATATCCAGACATAGAAAAGATGGCCTTAGCCCTTGTCATCTCGTCACGCTACTTACGTGACACTGTATGTTGATGGGTCATCCAATTCCAAAGGCAGCAGGGTCGACATACTCTTGGAAGTCCACGACCAGACATGCATGCAGTATGCCTTAAGATTTGGATTCCAAGCATTAAACAATGCAACAGAATACGAGGCGCTACTAGCCAGGCTCAAGCTAGCAGTTGCCATGGGAGCCCAACACTTGGAAATTCATAGCGACTCACAGCTCGTCGTCAATCAGATAACTAATGAGTACCAGGCTAAAAAAACAAATGAAAGCCTATTTACAAAGAGCTCGAGAGGATTAGCAAATTTCTGAAGTGCAACATCAGCCTGATCCTCAGAGCAGAAAACTCTAAAGCAGACGTTCTGGAAAAGCTGGCCACGACTGTAACATACCGAATTTTCACGGCCAAAGTTTATACTCGTGCCCGAGAAAACCGGGTGTTAATAATTGAATGAATTGGATGCTTTAAAAATTGCACCTTCTTTTCATTTAAATCACATCCAGTTACATTCATGAAGGTAACCATTCACGATAATAAAATCGACTGTATTTATTATTTCAATAGAATAAAAGAATTCAACAAATTATCAAATGTCCTCTCAATGAGAACTTATTACATTATCGAGTTCGTAGCGAAAATATAAAACTAAATCATAAAACTATCTTCTCATTCATCCAGTATAATCCTTCATAGGGAGATGGTCATATAGGTCCTCAATCTGTACATCACCTACATCATCTGTACAGTTGGAGAGGGTCAATGCCCTACTCATAGTGATGGTTATCCTTTAATATTAACATTAATTTAAGAGATTAAAAAAGTAATGTAAGGGTTTTGATATGTCTCGTACTCCACCCCTACAAGAGGTATCAGCATGCGCAACCAATCTACATGAATGCATGCATAGCAAAGTATGTGCGGCTCATCACAATGTGGAATATAATTCATAGAAAACCCAACTCGCCCCGCATCCCATAACTACGGAGATTCGCCGGCGTGTCCAACGTTAACATGGATTTATGCAAACATTTCAAGGCGACACAATAACGCAGTCGAGGGATTTACGTAACATGATGTGTTCATGGAGCGACTATTTGTGACATCCAATTCTGAAAAGTGATGTAACACGCATAACGATTTACTTACATCGATTATGCACCACACTAACTAACCCATGAAATTATGTGCCGACCAAGAGGGCCGCTATCCGTAACGCATCACATCCACGATAAATATTTAAATCACTAGTTGTGATACCTTTAACACATCACTTGTATAGATAGATAGATAATTCAAATTATGGGAGTTTTGAAATTCCAAGGCACATGCCCAAGCCATAAAGTTAAATAACACACGACTAATAAAATAAGGAGGAGAGTAGCAATGACTAACTCAACAGAGAGGAGAGTGACAATGACCAACTCAATAAAGAGGAGAATAACAATGGCTAACTTAACAAAGAGGAGAGTAGCAATGGCCAAGTCAACAAAGAGGAGAGTAGCAATGGCCAACTCAATAAAGAGAAGAGCGGCAAGGGCTAACTCAACAAAATTAGTAAAGACAAGGGCAATGCTTGTATCCATCGCCCCACAAAAATAATGAAGATCACTCGTAATTAACATCATACCATAATTCCTAAGGATAAATAATTGTTGGTAGTAAATTAATAAATGCAGGCAGAGAATCATAATATCATGAAAGTATGAAAAAGGTAAGATAATTCATATCAACTCAAATTAATGCAAGCTTAAAGGAATCCCTTACCTTTGGATTCAAATCGTTTCCTGACTGGGGTTAATTATTTACTCCGTCGATCTCAACCTTATCCTAGATTGTAATGCCCCATATTTTCAGGACCCGAGTATATGACCCATTTCCCAAAACCCGAGTGTTAACCTATAAAGACCAAATTTCATATATATATATATATATATATATATATATATATATATATATATATATAATATATATATATATATATATATATATATATATATATATATATATATTCTTTTAAAGTCAGAGTTAGCAGTATAGCGTAGGATGAACAAATCAACATAAAGGAAAAAAAATTAAAATTCACATTTAGAATATACAAGAGGTTGCCCATAATGACTTATACAAACTAATGTCTCTGAAATTAACAAATACAAGATTTACATGGCTTAATACGTGAGAAATAAAAAGAAGCATATAAATTGAGCCGCAAGATCGTGCAGTTCCTCTTGGCAATACAGCCCTGCATTCCTGGCACTTATACCCGATTCCTCAGCATTCTGAACCTGAATATCACTTAAGCCAACTGGACTACCTGTACGGTTATATATTCGATGAATGAGTGGCCAACTCAGTGTGAACTCCCCCTAAGATTACACACCACCACCTTAGCTAAGCATAGTTAAAAATAACAAGACATTCAAATAAAACAGAATGTAGTCTTGTTTAAATACATGGATGCGTGAATACACATCAACCTGGGGATGCTCATCCAATCGGACTTGGGCTTGTCACCCATGCAAAAGACTGGTTATCACCGTAGCATATCTCGCACAACATGGTGTTAGGTCATCATACATATCTCGTAATGTAGGTCACTAGTGTAGCATAACTCGTACAGCATAGTGCTAAGTCATCGTACATATCTCATACGTAGGTCTCTAGCATAGCATAAATCGTATAGCATAGTGTCAAGGGCCGATAGTCAGTGGTTTGGGAGCTAGCACAATGATACCCCACTAAACTTAAGGGTGCGTGCTACAACATCTAGAATTAGCTAACCGTCATCGCCAATATACCATGAATGCATGATTAGCTAAACCATTATTATTTCAATTACAACCAGTCAATTTAAGTAACTCAATGGTCACTATGGGGGGTTCATTACCCAACGTAGGCCGACAGCTCGGGAATAGTGTCCCAGACCACCATCCCCGACTCATGAAAATTTTCTCATCTTAGGATGCTTAATAGACACCCGTCGACCAGTGGCTAATCAAATTCAATAATTAGGGATTACCATCGCATGGTATAGGCCATCGAGCCATGTCGGGCAAACCTCAAAACATGGGACAAATGTCAAATCGCAACGGCAAAAAGGGTATATGGAATATCAATTCAATCGGCAAAACGGGTCAAGCAAGGCTAAATCAGAGTGGTTAAAAGGGATCATTTCTAAGCCACTTAAGCCGTATGCCCTATGGATGGTAAATCCCACGTTAATGTTCCATGTCCCATATAACCTCTAAATCGAGGGCCAATTTCTCACCAACCCATCTTGTTACATCTTAAGTATGGGTTCACGTACACAAGAGGGAGTTACCCATAGTAAGTGTAGTGAATAAACATTCATAAGCGACTTACAACAATTCATATGAAAGCATATAGATATGGCATGCCAGACATAAGCTAATTTATAACAATCGCAATAAGTCATGATAAGAACTATCAATTGAAATTTAAATGAAACCATCATGTAAGCACTTATCGTATGAAATCATAGATCGTAACATTCAACTATAATTCAAGCATAAGCCATACTATAAGAATTGATAAAAGATCACACGCTATGATATAACATCTGTGATTTAATTAAAGATTATTACTTAAGCTAATTTGGAAATGGAAAGCTTAAGGAGAAGAAATCATCACCTATGTTTTGAACCACTTACATCATCGCTAGAAGGTGCGTGCGCCCTTAGGGTCGAATCCTACCACGAATTATGAGATTGTACGATTAGATCCAAGTTCTACGCACTATTAGTGTTAAGATAATGGCATAGGGTTTAAATTAATTATTCTTAGGGTTTTGATGTAGAATTAGGGTTTTATCCTAGAGTTTTGTTAGATACTTAGATTCTAGGAATTTAATCATAAATTATTATTATTATTATTATTATTATTATTATTATTGTATAATGGATCAAATAATATTTATAATAGGAGTATTAATCCATCAATATTAATAATGATAGTTCACAAGTAGGTACTTAAATATACCAACCATGCCTAATGTTCTTATAATAACTAATAATCTATTAATTAATAGAGGTACTAGAGACAGAATATAATAATATTCATATTAACAATAATTACACTAACCCCATAATGCACGTGATAATATTTTCTATTGGTAATAATAATAACTATCAATACTGAGTCTTTTCATGATAGTACTCAAGGATAGTAAATAAAATGTAAATGTCTAATAATCGTAGTTCTTTTTATAATATTCAATGCTAATATGAATAATCAGCCAATGGTTAATCCTGCTTAATACACTGTTTATGGTTAAAGTCCTAACCTAGGGTTTGGATTACCCAGGTATAGGGTTTTATCCTGGAGTTTAGGTCTAGGCTAGATTTTTAGGGTTTGAACCCTAGTTGGTGTGCAATTAATTTTAGTGTTAATTTAATAATTATAAACTATTTATTAACATGAGTGTTATACTTAATACTAGCTAATGTAGCAATGATAATTGTTATGATGATACCAATTAGTACAATCCACTATCAATACAAATATTCGAGAATGATAAATAAAATACTATTGTTTAATAGTTGAAATTTGTGTATAATAACTAGTCCCAACATAAATGATCTACTAATGTCTAATCATATATAATATTAACACTCCCCATAAATAAGAGTGGTAACAATGACAATAATACATTAAAATGAGTCTAGTGGTTTGAAGGATCACATAAATAAGGTTATTTGGGCCTGCATTAGAGTGACCAGGCCCACCAAGTTTTGGTCCAACAAGTGACCCAATTTGAGCCTAGAATCCACCCATAGACAAGGCCCGAACTGGGCCTGGTTTGGCCTAGCCTGTGTTGTGTAATCAAGGCCCAGACACACTGGGCTTGGGCTATGCTATTCCTGGCCCAGCTATTGCTGCCCACAGTGGCCTGAATCTGGGCCTGGACCTGGCCTGGTTCAGCCCAGCCATTGCTGTTTAATGGTAGCCTAGAAACTGGCCTAGACTGGGCCCAGTTTAGGCTTAGCATAGCTGCCCAGCTATGGCCCGAAACTAGGGTTGGGTCGGACCTGATTTCGGCCCAGAACGTGGGCTGATTTCGGCCCACAGCAGCTGAACGGGAGTGCGACCCTTCTTATGTATGATGTGGCCCACTGCTTGGTTTCCCAAGTTGGCCCGGCACTGTCTGGTGCGGCCCACTGAGATTTATGATGGGGCCCATTATGATGTGTGTGGCGTAATGGCAGCAGGTAATGACTCGGTTCAAGCTGGTGCAACGCACACCTTCTTCCTTTCGGATTCTTCTTCTATTTCTTTCTTCCTTTCTTCTCCTTAACAGCTGTTACAACAGCTCCTCTAGGCCCGAGTGCACTTGCCCGATAATCCAGCAATGTAGGCCAAGCCTGGCCTGACTCAGCCCAAGCTCAGCTCGGTTTGAGCTGCAGTTGCACAGTGCAGCCACCCACTTCTTCCTTCTTCCATTTCCTTCCTTTCTTCCTCCTTTTCTTCTTCGATCTACATAGGTTGCTGTAGAGATGGTTCACCTAGTAACTGATCTGAGAAGCAGGAACTGATGGTTGAGCTTTCGACAAGGAAGACCACCCGCCATTAATGGCAGGTCAAGAACATCCATATTTTCCTTCAAAATGATGCCTAAGGACGATGTAAACAGGCCTATGGGAGCTTGGGACATGATCAAAATGAAGCTCGGAGGAGGTTTTTGTGGTGGGTTTGGAGGTGGAAGGTGGCAGTCAGTTTTTGGTTATAGTCACAGGAAACGGATGAGAAGTCTCTTTTTCTCAATCCTTTCATCCTTAAAACGAACACTAGCTCTCCTTAGAGCCATTGGATCAGTAATACACGGTCTGGATTTGATCCAGTTAAAATCGTCTCCAAATCCGGTGGGTAGGAGCCAAAATCGGACGTGGTTTTGCTAGGAGAACCCTAAGCAATGGATGGTCGAGATTTCGCTTATTTGGACGTTTTAGATCGTGCCAAACACCTCTCACGTGGATTGCCAGCGTGTTTGCATGGAGAACAGCTTCCATTTCTGGAAACAAGTGTTTGTAGGGCCCATTTACGGCAGGGGTTGTGCTCACATATGTTTGCATGAATGTGGATGGAGGGCATGATTTTGGTTATGGCCATGTTACGCACAAGATGGACGGTCTGGATCACGCGTGTGGCCGCAGATGGTGGGCCACCGATCAAAAATTTCTCGGACGTTGTCCGTCCGCTACCAACGCCAATAAAAAAGAGAAAATTTCTCTCTGTGGAGAAACACGGGTTAGCCCGTGCTGACCGGCTTGACATGTCTGGTGCACAGCGGGTGTGCACTAGCTGTATACACGCACCCCATTAAGTGGGGTCCACCATGATGTTTGTGATAAATCACACCATTCATTTCACTTTGGAGGCCCCAAGTAGGATCCTTGATCAAAGATCAAGCAGAGCTAATGCCTAGGTGGGTGTCACGCCCCAGACTCGGTAACCGGACTCATAAGGAACTCGATGGCCGGTTCTAGCCGCAACAGCCTCCGTAGTACCCCATTCTCGGCTCCTGAGGCAGGTTATGATCCTGGGATCCTACGAGGAGGATTTCCATAATAGTATAATCATTTTCGATGCGAGCATACCCAAGATCACAACAAGTACATCTGAAAATAACAAATGATACACATCACAAAATCCACTAAGAATTTGAACTTTTACAAGCTTACATCAGGTCTGAAAAGATATACATAAGATAATGGAAAAGGAGAGAAAAGGGTCAGTAACACTGGAGTCCTTAATCTCAACTCTACTCCACGCTCTGCTGCTACGTCGTCTGCCTAGAGTCTCCTGCACGCATCAATCATGCATAAGCTTATAGAAGCTTAGAGGGTGGTGTAAGTGTGTGATAATGGTGCATGGAAGAATAGAAGGAGGTATAGGGAAGGAAACAGACTCAATGAGAATATCACTAACCTTACCGAGGCTTATCATGAATATGATGCAATGAGTACTGGACGCCATACCAAGGCAATGTATGAAGGGGCTTACACAGCCAATGCTAATGCGATCCAAGTAATGCCAGTGCTCATATCCAAACCACATATCAAGTACATTTCCAATCATAAGGAAATCACTGGGGTCCAATACACTACTGAATGACTGCCGCTCTACAGACCCCGCACAGTCAAACGAGCGTAAGAGACCTCACTACCCACCCCTTGCTGGAATTTCAGCCCACCCATTTCCTGGGCCTACTGGAGTCTAGAAATTTATTTAATCTAAATGGGTTACTGACCCATGGTGACCCACACATATTACAGTGGGCTCCACCAGATGAACGGAGTGAATACAACATGTCTAAGTGGTCCCACAAAGCATGCTGGATGGCCTGCCAAGGCTGGACGGCCAGCTTGGGTGTCCCTGCCTGATGGGCTACTCTAGGCCGCACCACGGTCATCTCGAATGTCCGTTGGATTTGAAATTTTGTAGAGTGATACTTGCATGGGTGGACCACAACCCCAAAAAAATTTTAAAATTTTTAGATATTCCTAAGTAGTTTAATTAATTTAAATAAAACAGTCTATCTAGAAAATCGGACTGACCTGGACGTCCCAACGTGGTGGGCCAGTCCGGCCCTTTCCACGGTGTGAATAGGAGTCAATTAGACTTGAAATTTGTTAGGTGGGTCATACCATGAGTGGACTACACCTCCACAAAATTTCAAAATTTTTGGACATCTAGAAATATTTTAATTCATTTAAAGAAATTAATCTATCCTGGGTGAAATATTGCTGGAATTATAATTATCCCCATGTTTGGGACCACATGGGGTGTGTCCAGGGCCTCAAAAATTCCTGAAATTTGGGCCCAAGGTCCCTCATCAAGCCTAGAATAAGGTGGGACCTAGAAAGATGGCCCACCATGTGAGAAAGTATTTTTAAATTTTAATTTTTAAGGGACTATGCTGCTGGACTGCACAACAGAAATTTCTGGCAGTCCACTATGTTGGCCCACCCTTTTGGATGTCCAAATGGGGTCCATTGGGGCTGAAATTTGGTATGATTGTAGGTGGGTCATGCAGATACAAGAATCACATATTAATTTGCATCAGTCTTGCCACCAAATTACCAGAAATTAGGCCCCAAGGTGGCCTAAAAATCTGTCCAGACAGATTTGGACAGCAACAAGATGTTGTCTAAACCATCGCAAAAGATAAATAAAAGGGAAATAAATCACCATTCTCATAGTGGGGTCCACCTAGATGGGTCACACAACTCTCAGACCTAAGCCCCTTCCAAGATCATACATAAAATCAAGCCCAAAAACTGTCCAAAACATGCCAACAATATGGGGCAACACGGTAGGCCTGGATGTCCAACCACTTGGGTCTAGTTCCATGGCACATCAGGTGAGCCATACATACATTAGATTTACTATAAAGACAAGAAAGAAAAGATGGAGAAGAAACACAATCCGGCCATGGAGTAGGGCCCCGCCACTAATGGGCTCTCCCAAGAATGAATCATACCCATATAACTACATTGATTGTACATGCGACATAAAATCTCTACATGCATTATCTATAATTCCTATGGATGGTTGGGATGCCATCCCAACATGATATTTAAGGTCTAGATAACATTGAGATGGAGTGGATCATCAAATACATCATGATGGAGTTCATGGAGAATGACCCCATCATGGATTATGACATGCATGTAGGATGGACCAAAGGGCCACATCCATGGGATCAAATGGGACCCCCACCATGGATTGGTGGGTCTCATATGATCCAACTATGAAGAAATGAAGAAATCAAATAATAGAAAGGAGATCAACAAAAAGATAGTCACCCACAAGAATCCATCTCTTAAACTTCTATATCATGAAGATCTTGGAGCAAGGATAAGATTTTGATGGTTGAGATGTGTTTTCAAGGGTTGGATTTGAGGGGTTTTGGGGGCTAGAGAATTTGGAAATTTTCGGAGGAAGGTTGCTAGCTATGGTGGGAAGAAATGAGAAGGAGGGAGAGATAAGGGGAGGGAGAGAGAGAGAGAGAGAGAGAGAGAGAGAGAGAGAGAGAGAGAGACACCATGATGGTTTTGTAAGAAAAATAATCATTACCATAGGGAGGAGTTTACAAAGTTGTAGTTTAAACTAGGTCTCTTAGTGGTGTTTGTGGTTAGTCGTGTTAGTTATGGATCTTTGTGTAGTGTGTGGGTAGTGTACTTTGGAACTTGTACCAAGGGTGATGGTGGTCCACATGCATTCCACCCAAGTGGGCCACATGATCAATGGTCATATAATGAAATGTATACAACTTTTGATCTACATATCGGATGGACATACAAGAAGTGTCGTTGGAACCCCAATGACGATGCAAAGAAGATGGCATAAGTCTCGGGCCGATTCGAGTCGGGTCAACGTGACCGTACTCAAGGATGACCGCAAATACTAGCCAAGGGTCGCGGGTCACCGGAATTTGACCGATAGAACTGTGGAACCAAAATATACGAAATGCATACTCACACACACACATACACACATGCAAACTCGGGTTGGGTCTCACAACCCTCCCCACCAAGAAAGAAATTTTGTCCTCGAAATTGACAAAATTGGAACAATAAAATGCATCAACATCATCATCGTGTATATATATATATATATATATATATATATATCAATCATCAAACACAAGAGAAGGCAATGCAAGAAATGCAAGCAATCAATCATCGAATAAATGGGGATAACGCTCTCTAATCTCGGCCTCGCGTTCCCAACACGCCTCAGCCTCCGAATGATGACCCCATAGCACCTTCACCAAGGGAATGACCTTAGTCCTGAGGACCAGCTCTTCCGATCAAGAATATGAATTGGCTGCTTAATGTAGGAAGCATCCTCACGGATCTCGAGTGGCTGCCAATCAATCATGGGAATAATGTCCGACCCACATTTTCGCAACATAGAAACATGTAATACGTCATAGATCGTGGATAACTCAAGAGGTAAGGCAAGCCTATAGGCCACAACACCCAAGAGCTCGGTAATCTCAAAAGGTCCAATGAATCTAGGGGCGAGTTTGCCCTTCACACCAAAACGAACCACGCCCTTCATAGGCGAGACCTTGAGATATACCATGTCCTTGACTATGAACTCGAGAGGTCGACACCGACGATCAACAAAACTCTTCTGTCGGCTCTGAGCTGTGCGCATCCTCTGCCTGATAACATCAATAGCCTCTGACGTCTGCTGCACAAGCTCCAGGCCTAAGAGACGACGCTCTCCAACCTCGGTTCAACAACTAGGAGATCTGTACGGTCTTCCATAAAGTGCCTCAAAAGGAGCCATGCCGATAGTCGCTTGATAGCTGTTGTTGTATGCGAACTCGGCGAGGCGCATATGCTTATCCCAACTGCCTGCAAAGTCGATCACACAAGCCCTGAGCATATCCTCAAGGATCTGGTTGACCCTTTCGATTTGCTCATCCGTTTGTGGATGATAAGCGGTGCTGAGATGCAAAGTGACCCCCAACGCCTGCTGGAAACTCCTCTAAAACTGAGATGTAAATCTAGAGTCTCGGTCTGAAATGATCGAAACTGGGACGCCATGCAGTCTCATACTCTCCTCAATGAATACCTTTGCAAGCCAGTTCATAGACCAGGAAACACGTATTGGAATGAAATGAGCCGGCTTCATCAGACGATCGACGATAACCCAAATGGTATCGTAACCGCGCTGAGTCTTTGGCAAACCTGCGATGAAGTCCATCGATACGTGCTCCCACTTCCACTCTAGAATGCTCAACGGCTGTAAGGGACTAGGGGGTCTCTGATGATCGGCCTTTACACGTTGGCATGTGTCACACTCGGCCACAAAACTCGCAATCTAGCTCTTTATCCCCTGCCAGAAGTACTGCCTCCTCATATCTCGATACATCTTCGTGGAGCCCAGGTGAATAGTAAGTCTCGATCGGTGTGCCTCGGTCATCAGATCATGGTGCAACTTTGGCACGTCCGAGAAACCCAATCGGCCTCTAAAGCGTAATCCTCCATCTGAACTAATCTGCCAGTCTGACTGCTCCATGGATGTGACCTCTGCTTGGTACTCCTTAAGTGACTTATCTGTCTACTGAGCTTCGATCACCCTAGCCACCAAAGAGGGTTGACTCGACAAGCTCGAAAGCTGAACAATGGATGACTGCAAACCGAACTCAAAGTCATACCCTGAAATATCTTCGAGCATCCGCCACTCTCGCACCATCATCTAAGCCATCAGGCCTCGTGGCTAACGGCTGAGCGCATCCGCCACCACGTTTGCCTTGCCCAGGTGGTACTGAAGGTCAAAATCATAGTCTTTCAACAGCTCCATCCATCGCCTCTGCCACAGGTTCAACTTGGACTGCGAAAATAGATACTTTAAGCTCTTATGATCTGAGAAGAGCTCGAACCTGACCCCATATAGATAATGCCTCAACACATTCAGTGCGAAGACAACTGCTTTAAGCTCCAAATCATGAGTGAGGTAGTTCAGCTCATGGATCTTGAGCTGGTGCGAGGCATACACCACTGGCTTCCTGTGCTGCATCAGTACGACACCCAAGCCAACTCTAGAGGCATCAATAAAAACAACAAAACCTTCACTCCCATCAGGAAGAATGAGAACATGAGCGAACGTAAGACGGTCCTTCGACTCCATAAATGCCTCCTTGCAGGCGTCACTCCAGATGAACTTGATGCCCTTCTACGTCAATCGGGTCAGCAGTGCTACAATACGGGAGAAATCCTTGGTAAACCATCTGTAATATCCCGCTAGACCAAGGAAGTTGCAAATCTCAGATGTGTTCGTGGGCTGGCCCCACCGACGCACTGCATCAACCTTCGAGGAGTCCACAACGACACCCTTTCTCGACACCACGTGACCGAGAAACTTCATCTCCTCTTGCCAAAATTCGCACTTCTCCAGCTTCGCATACAACTGGTGGGCACGGAGGGTCTCAAGCATAATCCGCAGGTGCTCGGCATGGTCCTCACGGGTCCTCGAATATACAAGTATATTATCAATGAATACCACCACGAACTGATCGAGGAACGGCCGGAAAACTTCATTCATCACCTGCATGAATACGGCGGGTGCATTGATCAGTCCACCAAACGACATGACCAGGAACTTAAGTGACCATAGCGTGTCCGGAAAGCCGTCTTCAGAATGTCCTTTTCTCAGACCCGAATTTGATGGTAACCGGAATACAAGTCTATCTTGAAAAAATACTGTGCACCCTGTAACTGATTGAACAGAACATCAATACAGGGAAGCGGGTATCAGTTCTTGATGGTGACTCTATTGAGCTTGTGATAGTCCACACAGAGTCGCAACGAACCATCATTCTTCTTCACAAACAATACAGGGGCTCCCCAAGGCAAACTGCTAGGATGAATAAAACCTAACTCCCGGATCTCATCCAACTGCTCCTGTAGTTCCCTCAACTCCAATGGTGCCCTCCAGTAGGGGGCCTTCGAGATAGGCGTGGTACCGGGCTCCAGATCAATCTGGAACTCCACCTACCGACACGGCAGCAAACCTGGGATCTCCTGAAACACATCTGGGTACTCACAAACAACTAGTAGCTGCTCAATACTCTCTGCCACAGAATCCTCAACGACCGAAGCCAAGAAACTAGATAACGGCTCTCCTCTGGGCTCGGCGATAAACTGGAATACTGGCAAGCTTGGAATAAAAAACATAACCGTCCTTGTGGCATAGTTTAAGATGACACCATACTCTACAAGCCAGTCCATACCCAGAATGACATCAAAGCCTGATAGCGGCATCACGAGCAGATCGGCGGGAAGAAACATCTCGCCCATTAACACCGGGCAAGAAGGGCAATGATGGGTCAGCACAATAGACTTCCCCATGGGAGTCGAAATGGTTAAGGCCTCAAACACGGGTTTTAACAAAATACCAGTCGATCGGCAAAACTGCTCAGCCACAAAAGAATGGGATGCACCGGAATCAAATAAAATATGAGCAATACAGGAAGAAATAAGAAGAATACCCTAGACGACTCCGCCGGTCGATAACTGTGGGTCCTGGCCTGGCGCTTGTTGCGCGAAATAAAAATGGCCTTGAGCTGGTAGGGGAAGTAATCCAGAAGACTAAGGGTCCTGAGTCTGTGCATGCTGGGCTGTTATACACACTGGACCTAGGGATCGGACATACGGATATCCCCTCTGCTGGTGTTACGGCTGCTGCTGTCTCTTCTACTGCTGTCTCTGCTGAGGAGGTCTGCCTAGCTGCCTCTACTGTTGAGGAGGAGCCCTAGGAGCGGCGGGTGGAAGTTGTGCTCTCTGCTGCTGAATGGGGAGAGGGCACTTACGCCTCCGATGCCCGGCCAGTTCACAGCTGAAGCATACACCGAAAAATGGGCCGAAAGATGAAGCGACTGGCGATGCTGATGATGAGGAAGAAGTTATTTTTTGAACTGTGGGCTGCAGAAACCCTGATCTACCCCTCCATCTCTGCTGACGGAGCTGCTTGGAAGTGCCGACTGAGACTCTCCTCTTTCGATCTCCACTGGAACTTTGCTCTCTCAACCTCTGGGTCAAAGCCCAGTCCTCCTCATAAACCAATGCCTGATGAACGACCTGGTCGAACATCTCCAAACAATGCCCTACCACACGGCTACGAAGGGCAGAACGCAAACCAATTACAAAACGACGGACCCTCATATTCTCATCACTGGTGAGATGAGGAGAAAATCTAGACAACGCTAGGAAACGAGCCTCATACTGAGATACAGTCAAATCTCCTTGAACCAGAGTCTCAAACTTAATCACCCGCTGGATTTAAACGTGCTCGTGGAAGAATTTCTAGTCGAAATGGACCACGAACTCCTCCCATGTCCAAATGAACTGAGGCCCAACCATCCTAGATACGGATGACCACCAGTGACGGGCCTCACCCTAAAGAAGGTAGGTTGCAAGGGATACTCTTTGATCCGCATGACAATAAATAGTGTAAAAATTCTCGCAACCTCGGTGCTCCAAGCCTCTGCGGCAGAAGGGTCAAGGTCACCACTAAACCTCGAGGGATCATGCTGTCGGAACTCTCGAGCTATCGCACTAGCACACGGTAAGTAAGACTGCCCAGAAACCTTGACAGTAGCAGACTGACGGGTCTGCAATGCAGTGGCAACAAGCTGCATCAGCTGTTGGAAATGCTCAGCTCCTATAGGTACTGTCGGAATGACAGGGGCGGTACTCACCTCAGGCGGAGGCAAGGGTGCGGCCGACGGGGTAGGAGCCTCTGTAACCGAAACAGCAAGCTGAGGCGGAGGAATAGGTGGGGGAACTGGAGCAACTGGAGGAACAAGCTGGATCGGACCTCTGCAATCGGATCCTCAACAATGGGAGCAGGATGTGCTCAAGTAGGATGGGTACCTCGGGCGCGTCATCCAAGAGCACCACGACCATGGGCGCCACGTCCACGCGGTATCGTCTACAAAATAATGACGATGCAAGAAACCAAGACAATTATAGGCTTAATACGGAGCGAAAGGAAAGGTCTCGGGACACTACTTGTCCTATGCTCTGAGCAGACATGCGATGTCATCCCTAGTTATTCCAGAATTACTTGCTAGGCTCTGATACCAACTCCTGTCACGCCCTAGACTTGGTAACCGGACTCATAAGGAACCCGATAACCGGTTCTGGCCGCAACAGCCTCTGTAGTATCCCATTCTCGTCTCCTGAGGCAGGTTCCGATCTTGGAATCCTACAAGGAGGATTTCCATAATAGTATAATCATTTTCGATGCGAGCATACCCAAGATCACAGCAAGTACATCTGGAAATAACAAAGGATACACATCATAAAATCCACTAAGAATTTAAACTTTTACAAGCTTACATTAGGTCCGAAAGGACATACATAAGATAATGGAAAAAGAGAGAAAATGGTCAGCAACACTGGAGTCCTTAAGCTCAACTCTACTCCACGCTCTGCTGCTACGTCGCCTGCCTTGAGTCTCCTGCACGCATCAATCGTGCATAAGCTTATAGAAACTTAGAGGGTGGTGTAAGTGTGTGATAATGGTGCACAGAAAAATGGTAAGAGGTACAAGGAAGGAAACATGCTCAATGAGAATATCACTAGCCTTACCAAGGCTTATTATGAATACGATGCAATGAGTACTGGAAGCCATACCAAGACAATATATGAAGGGGCTTACATAGCCAATGTTAATGCGATGCAAGTAATGCCAGTGCTCATATCCAAACCACATATCAAGTACATTTCCAATCATAAGGAAATCACCGGGGTCCAATACACTATTGAATGACTACCACTCTACAAACCCTGCACAGTCAAACGAGCGTAAGAGACCTCACTACCCGCCTGTGGACAACCAATCACCAACAAGGCCTGAAGGTAGCGGACCTATTTACGAGCTGGTCAGACTCAGCCTAGGAATGCCTCCTCACACCAGGTAAATAAGGCCACACCCCTATCCAACCGACTATACGATAGTGGGAGTCGCGGCCTAATGGTATAAGGCCCTTGTGTGCTCATAGTTTCCACTCGGTCACGGCATTGGAGCAGATCCTTGGTACCATGGAAGTTTTGAGAATTTCACCCATGGACATCCTATGCACCCGGTATGCTCAAGTAATATTTCTGGTGTCCACTCATACTGTCATCCATGAATATCCCTGTGGAGGCAAGACCCTGATGAAGCAAGGGCGATATCATCATGAAATGTTATGCCAATGAATGAGTCACATACATAGGTCATGCACTAGCTGCAGACACACAATGTTCATACGGGGAGAAACTCCATCCCTCAATGACCACCACACAATGTAATCAATTCATACAGATGATGCATATGGGTCACAAGAATGTGAGTGTGCTACCTGTGAAGTATGAAATCCTCTATCCTAAGGAGGGTCAAGGTCTAAGAACATAGACAAGTGTTCTAAGGAGAAGAAAAATCCTCTAGTGGGAACCCGGTACTTTGGGATGATCCACAAGCTAAGAGAGAGTCATGATCTTAAAAGGGAACGATCCTAGCTAGGCCCAAGGTGGACCTTCAACCACCCATAAGGGCCTCTATGGGCCTGCCTTAGGGCCACCAAGGAGGACATCCAACCTCAATTGGGTCCAAAAAGGTAGCCCACTACACATATAATGTAAGGTCTAAGGCCTAAGCAATGTATGGTCTAATGGGCCATACTCTGAGCCCAATCTCATAGACCATATAGTGGGCCCTCAAGTGAGGTTTGGGCCCAACCATAAGGGTTATAAACCCATATATTGTGGTGGGCTTCATGGGTAACCCGGTAGTTCATTTACATGGGCAATTCTCATATATAACACAAGTGAGTTGGGCCTCACTTTTTAGCCCAAGTATAGGGTCAATTTTAATGGGTGGCCACAGTCCCAACTTCTTGCATATTCTTGCCCCTAAGCCATCACAATAGATGAGAGAGTATAGGCTCAAGATCAATGGGCCTATACAAAAGGACTTAGTCCACAAGGCCTAATTACCGACACAAAAGGGTGGCCGTGCATATATATAATATCACATAATGGGCCTTGAGGAAATAACCTAAATGCCATTCAATTCATGCTTTATGGTGGACTTAGAGGGCAGCCCATAAACCCAAGAATACATATGGGCAGGGCCTAAACTGACAGTGTGGGCCTTATCATACCAGCCCAAAGGCTTAACAAGACCCTCCACAACATGCATCAATGTGGGCCTTGCAAGTCAGCTCATAATTAAGTATTTCATGAGGGCACCAAGGCCCATAATACACATGATCAGCTTATAGATGGCCCATTGGGCTCACAATTCAATAAGGTCAGCCCTTGAACAATGTTGGGCTCAAGGGAGAGGTTTATAGTCCATTGGGCCTATAAAACTACTTAAAATCTGGTTAATGCTAACCTACAATATCACCACAAAGGTGGGCCTCAAGTGTCACTAATTAAGCCCAAAAATGTCTAAGGAAAGGAGGCTAGAGTGTATGCAACACTCCCTTAAATCTGGTGAGCCATATCAGCCCCAAAAAGGTCAACCATTCAACAAAATTTGGGCCCCTTGCTGGAATTCCAGCCCACCCATTTCCTGGGCCTGCTAGAGTCTAGAAAGCTATATAATCTAAATGGGTTACTGACCCATGGTGACCCACACATATTATAATGGGCCCCACCAGATGAACGGAGTGAATACAACACGTCTAGGTGGTCCCACAAAGTATGCTGGATGGCTCGCCAAGGCTGGACGCCCTAGCCTGGGCGTCCCTGCCTGGTGGGCCACTCCAGGCCGCACCACGGTCATCTCGAATGTCCGTTGGATCTGAAATTTTGCAGGGTGACACTTTCATGGGTGGGACACACCCACACAAAATTTTAAAATTTTTGAATATTCCTAAATATTTTAATTAATTTAAATAAAAGAGTCTGTCCAGAAAATCAAACTGACCTGGACGTCCCAACGTGGTGGGCCAGTCCGGCCCTTTCCATGGTGTGCACAGGGTCCATTAGCCCTAAAATCTGGTAGGTGGGTCATGCCATGAGTGTACCACACCTCTACAAAATTTTAAAATTTTTGGACATCTAAAAATATTTTAATTCATTTAAAGCAATAAATCTGTCTTGGGTGAAATATTGCTGGAATTATAATTATCCCCATGTTTGGGACCACATGGGGTGGGTCTGGGGCCTGAAAAATTCCTAAAATTTGGGCCCAAGGTCCCTTATCAAGCCTAAAATAAGGTGGGACCCATAAATATGTCCCAGTATGTGAGAAAGTATTTTTAAATTTTAGTTTTTAAGGGACTATGCTGCTGGACTGCACAGCAGAAATTTCTGGCAGTCCACTATGTTGGCCCACCCTTTTGGATGTCCAAATGGGATCCATTGGGGCTGAAATTTGGTATGATTGTAGGTGGGTCATGCAGATACAAGAATCACATATTAATTTGCATCAGTCTTGCTACCAAATTACCGAAAATCAGGCCCCAAGGTGGCCTAAAAATCTGTCCAGACAGATTTCGACAGCAACATGCTGCTGTCTAAACCACCCCAAAAGATAAATAAAAGGAAAATAAATCATCATTTCTTCAAGGTGGGGTCCACCTAGATGGGTCACAAAACTCTCAGACCCAATCCCCTTCTAAGATCATACCTAAAATCAAGCCCAAAGGCTGTCCAAAACATGCCAACAAGGTGGGCCTGGATGTCCAACCACTTGGGCCTGGTTGCAGGCACATCAGGTGAGCCACACACACATTAGATTTACTATAAAGACAGGAAAGAAAAGATGGAGAATAAACACAATCCGGCCATGGGGTAGGGCCCCGCCACTAATGGGCCCTACCAAGAATGAATCATACCCATACAACTACATTGATTGTACATGCAACATAAAATCACAACATGCATGATCTATAATTGCTATGGATGGTTGGGATGCCATCCCAACATGATCTTTAAGGTCTAGATGACCTTGAGATGGAGTTGATCATTAAATACATCATGATGGGGTCCATAGAGAATGGCCCCATCATGGATCATGACATGCATGTAAGATGAGCCAAAGGGCCATATCCATGGTATCAAATGGGACCCCCACCATGGATTGGTGGGTCCCATATGATCCAACTATGAAGAAATGAAGAAATCAAAGAATAGAAAGGAGATCAGAAAAAAGATAGTCACCCACAAGAATCCATCTCTTAAACTTCTATATCATGAAGATCTTGGAGCAAGGATAAGATTTTAATGGTTGAGATGTGTTTTCAAGGGTTGGATTTGAGGGGTTTTGGGGGTTGGAGAATTTGAAAATTTTTGGAGGAAGGTTGCTAGCTATGGTTGGAAGAAATGAAAAGGAGAGAGAGGAGAGAGAGAGGAGAGAGAGAGAGAGAGAGAGAGAGAGAGAGAGAGAGAGAGAGAGAGAGAGACCATGATGGTTTTGTAAGAAAAATAATCATTACCATAGGGAAGAGTTTACAAAGTTGTAGGTTAGACTAGGTCTCTTGGTGGTGTTTGTGGTTGGTGGTGTTAGTTATGAATCTTTGTGTAGTGTGTGGGTAGTGTACCTTGGAACTTGTGCCAAGGGTGATGGTGGTCCACATGCATTCCACCTACGTGGGCCACATGATTAATGGTCATATAATGAAATGTACGCAACTTTTGATCTACATATCGGATGAACATACAAGAAGCATCGTTGGAACCGCAACGACGATGTGAAGAAGATGGCATAGGTCTCGGCTGATCCGAGTCGAGTCAACATGACTGAACTCAAGGATGACCGCAAACACTAGCAAGGGTCCCGGGTCGCCGGAATTTGACCGGTAGGACCGCGGAACCAAAATATACGAAATGCATACTTACACACACACATGAACCCATGCGAACTTGGGTCAGGTCTCACAGTGGGCCCCACAACACAACCTTACTATGATATTGTATGATTCATGATCTTACCAGTATTTCTGATATTGTATAATTATGGCATGACAATATGATGATGATGATGTGATTACAGATGCGTGTAATACGGTCATGGTTGTGGTATAGGGGAAATGAAAATATGACTTGGTGATGCTGGTAGCATTGACTTGGAGTATTACTATGATGCATATGCATTGCATTGGCATTGACATCATACTTTACGTGCTACACGCATTTCACATATATGATTTCCTTGAACATATTTATCTTGCTTACATGTAGGACACACTGCACACACGTTGTACTCACTAGGCTTTGCCTAAGCCTCCTATTTCCATTTTTTTTCAGGGCTGGATTAGCTTGGAAGACTTTGCTTTCTCGATGCATTGCATCTATTTTTCGATTTGGCAATATTGACGTCGTGTACCTTTTGGAAAGCATTGTACTTGTAACCATCAAGATTCTATTGGAGAGTGTCGCTTGGTAATTTGATCATGGATCTTTATGCTCAGGTATTATTATTATGTATAACAAAAAAAAAATTCAGTCAAAAATCTTCCTTGTGGTGCGCCGAACTCGGGACTTGGTGTATGGAAGTCGAGTGCCGGATTCGGGGCATCACGGAAGCTGTTCGTCCCGGGTTTGGGGCGTGACAGAAGATGGTATCAGAGCATAAGATTTGGGATCAATTACGAGTAAAGTCCGCAAGTGGAAAACATAGAAGAACTTAAACTAGGTCTCCTAGTGTCGTTGATCAAGAATCTAGATGCTATTAGTACCCCTGATTTGTATGAATCTAGAGACATGAATCTAGGATTCCCGGTTTGAGAACCTAGTCAAAACAGGATCCTCTATTTGAGAATGTAGAGACTATACCTAGCACCCAGGCATGAGGGAGATAGCCGAGAGTAATACCCTCACTTGTGGGATGGATGATTGTACTATATATGTATGATGATACGTATGTTGGCTTTCCATGTTATGAGTTTGATAATGTATTTGAAATTTCGAGGACAAAATTTTTGTTAGGAGGGTAGATTGTAACACCCCGTCCATTCCGTACCATTTTCGATTGCATACGTGCACAATGATTGATGCCCTTAGCTAGACCTAGATTGATCGTTTATAGTACACACCCGACTGACCGGAACCCCAAGACCTCGAAACCCATCTCATATCGACCGCTCCGTCGCTGCGATCATGGAGGTACAACCCGTGTGTCTGTACGATACTCCGTTTGTGAGATACGCCGTGAAGAATAATTAGTGTATCATGTGCGCATGGCGCCATGTACTCCACTCCACACATGTGCACAACACATGTCATACACACATGCACATGCCATACATGGGTGAGAGAATCTCTACCCATGTGTGTGATGTCACACACCCATACTTTCCATCTCTCAGGTCTCCCCAAAGTCAACACCTTTCCATTCCATACCTTAAGCATGACATCATCCCACCATGCCATCCCATGCTCCTTTAATCCACCATTAATTGCAAATCATGAATTAATGGATATAATCCTAATCTAAGCTAACCAAGATCACATTAATTAAATCTAACCACATTTTAAACAATTTCTCTACATATATCCCTTCAACCCATAGCATTTTACCATTTTCCCTACACATGGAGAGAGAGAGAGAGAGAGAGAGAGAGAGAGAGAGGAGAGAGAGAGAGAGAGAGAGGAGTGATCTTGGTGGGCCATCAACTCCATCAATCCCATCTCTTCTATCCATCTCAACCATTGCATCTAATCCATCAAGGTGAGTACACCCACCCTACTTATTCTTATTTTGTTTTTATTGTGTACTTATGTATGGTGGAGATGTATTGATGATAATGATGTGATCAATGGTGTGGATGTATAGGAGAATACCTATAAAAAGATGATTTAATAGTTGTGAAGATATGATGATAATGATGCTCTCAATGGTGTGGATGCGTAGGATATATATATATAAAATTAAACTGTTCTAGACTTCTTATGGGACCCATTGATAATGGGTCCCACCAAAATATTTCTATGTCATCCAAACTGTCCAAGAATGGCCCCTTTGGGTTGGCCCAACTCTCACACACACATACATCCATATGCACATGTGCACACCACACTCAAATAAATAAATAAATAAATAAGTAAAATAAAATAAATAAATAAATAAATAAAAATGAGGAGTGGACGCTGTTGCTGCCAGCGTCCAGAGAACGCTGCTTGTGGACGCTGCAGCAAGCAGCGTCCCCGCTGCTACTTGAAAGAGAAAAGGGAATGGGCTGTGGGTCTCCAACGGGCTGCACCCATGATGTATGTATTCAATCCATGCTGTCCATTTGATTTCCCAGATCATTTTAGCCATGGAACCGAAGAATGATGCCAACCCAGTTCTCTGGTAGGCCACACCATCAAAAATCATGTGACGACATGCTAAAACATATAAAAGTACTTTCTGGGGCTCACCTGAAATTTTGATGCACTTGAAACTTAGACCGACCTCTCCACCAATTGGGACACACAATAGACGGACTGGATCATCTTTATGTGGGCCCCACCTACAAAAAATAAATAAATAAATAAAAATAAAAAGAAAGGGCCAAACAGCATTGACGCTGCTGCTGCCAGCGTCTGACGCTGCAGCAAGCAGTCCTGCTGCTGACGCTGAAAGGAAGTGGGCCCCACCACAGGCCCCATCTTGATGCAGGTCGAGCATCTACACCATGTATTTGATGGGTCTCCTTTAAAAATGGGTCACCCCCAAATTTCAGCCGTACACGGAACTTAGGTGGTCCACACCATCAAAAATCATGTGAATACATGCTAAAACATATAAAAGTACATGCTGGGGCCCACCTGAATTTTTTATGCATCTGAAACTTGGACTGACCCCTCCACCGAGTGGGACACACACAATGGATGGACTGGATCTCTCAAGTGGCCCACCTTGATGAGGAATATATAAAATAATAATAATAATAATAAAAAAAAATAATGGGCGTGAAGGTGGTGACGTCCTCCCTGGACGGTGGTAAAATTTTGTGGGCTGATCATGGCCACACCATGATGTATGTGCTAAATCCACACCGTTCATCCATCTTACTAGCCCCGTTTATTGTATGGTCTCAAAAATCAGGCCGATTAGAAATTCATGTAGGCCATGCCACTTGGACAGTGGAAATTGTACTCAAAATACTTAGATTTTTCCGGGTCCCACCTTGGTGATGAAAAGTATATCTGGGAGATTCATCCACTCCTTCAGACCATTTTAAGTCATGAGTAAAAGAATGAGGCAGATCCACACCTTAGGTGGACCACACTATAAGAAACAATGGGAATAAAAATCCCTACTATTAAATCCTCTGAGTTTTATCGTGATGCGTAGCTGCCACCAAAGTTGGGTCAGTCGTTAGACCTGAAGCCAACTCGTTACATGTATTTTCTATCCAAGCCATCCATCATTTAGACCATCCATGTGTTATGAGCCTCACCTGACGTATGTACCTTATAGCCATGTCATTCATCTAGTGGGTGGTATCAACTATGATGTTGTTTGTTGTACAACTGTTCATGGGGTGGACCCCACCATGTCAATGGAACCCACAATTATACAAACAATAATAATGAAAGGGAATTGCATGCTTATCAATGAAAACTTCCTTGGACATGATATCTTGGACATGATATGATGCATGAGGAGCCCACCTAGGTGCATGTGTTGTATACCCACACTACTTATATTTCTCAGTCACTTGGGAAGTGGGCCCACCTCCTGCCCATGGACACAAGATGAAGTATAACTCAATTTTAGGTTGGCCACACTGTAAGTAGAAACAGTGGTGACAACCATTGGAAATTCTTAGGCTTTAGTGTGCCCCTTATATGCTGGAATGCTTCCTTGACCATGGATTTCCACCTTGTAGTATGATGTAGATCTATGCCATTCATCGGTTTATTCTTATCATTTTAGGGTATAGTCCCATAAACTAATCAGATCCAAATCTCATTCCATGGGAGCAATATTGCTCACTTGTCCACCGTTAAATACGTTCTAGAGCTGCAGTAATACTTTTGAGAAATCTATCCATCTATCCTTTTTAAACCGATCATGGGACACCTTACATACATGTTTTATCAGCCATTCATCTATTTTGATTAGATCATTTTAGAGTGTGGGGCTGCCTATATATTTACTGCAATCTAAGTCGTTTTCATGGTACCCATTGTAATGGTTATTCCTCATTTAGACCGTCAGTTGGTAAAAATCATGTGGATCACTACACTATAGGAATTTGGATCTTGGGTGGCCCGACTAGTAGTGTGGATTGGTGGAAGTTGTGTGGACCACCATGTGTGAGTGCTTGATTTTTTATAACCCACCTAACTGTATGGAAATTGGGGCAATCGTGTGACTACTTGTCTAAGTAGATTTATGATTGTTGTGGCCCTTAACCATGAGACACCGAATATGAGCCATTAACTATGTGACGTGTGAAGTGGTTGTAGCATAAAACTTATCATAATTGGTGTAGCCATGTATTCATGGCCTATGGGCAAGGCCCATTGAGATATATTTCCGGCCCATATGATGATGCTCATTGTGATGTATTTCTGGCCCATGTGATGTGGCCCATAGTGACGTGTATTAGGCCCAAGTATGTGGCCTACCCATGAAATAGATTTAAGGCCACTTGCAATGTATTCGAGGCCCATGAGCGAGGCCTAATGTGATGTATTTGAGACCCATGGGCATGCATGACTCATTGAGATGTATTTTAGGCCCATGGGTTGTGGCTAATTGTGATGTATTTGAGGCCCATATGTAGGGCCCACCTATTGTGAATTTGAAGCCCATGGGCCGTGAAGCCTGATGTGGTGTATTCATGGCCCATGTGCCGAGGCCCATTACAATGTGTAAGACCCATATGATACGACTCAATGTGATGTATATGCGGCCCATGAGTGAGGCCCAATGCGATGGATGTGTGACCCTTGTGTGAGACCCAAAGCGATGTATATGAGAACCGATGTGATGTGTGATTTCACCATGATGTATGTATTGATGTTTATGTGGGCCACTTCTTGGGAGCAGTGTTGGTTAAATGTCTACATTGACGGGCAATGATGGTCGAATGTCCACATTGTGACCTCCCCTTAGGCCTTGTTAGGCCTATTCTCATCGATTCTGATTGTTGAGGCCGATTATCGATGCCGATTATGAGTATGTGACAGCATAACATCATGATACATGCTCATACGCATCATCTGCACGTTTGTTATGAGAGGTGGTTGACCATTGCATATGTCATTGGGCATGACGATTATGAGACTCCCTGATAGGTGGAGATTGTCTCACATGAGTACACGGTATGCGCCGGATTACTACATGACTGGATTGTATGACTCATGTATCTTGCATTATGATTACTATACGCCTTAGCGACATCAGGGTACAGGCATGTCGTGGATGGCTAGATGGGACACCGAAAATGTTTGGTTCTAGCATACGGGCGCCATAGATGTCCCTGGGTGAAAATTCCTAAACCTTCGAGGCCAGGAGATGCCCCAACATCGAGACCGAGTGGATATATATGAGTGCATGAGGGCCGTATACCAGTAGGCCGCGTCTCCCACTGTGTCGTGGTCGGTTGGGAGGGGGTGTGACCTTACCCGCCTGAGTGAGGGGGCAATGTCTAGGTTGAGTTTGACCAGCTTGAGGAATGAATTCGCTATCGACGAGCCAGGCCCAATATTGGCAGGCGGATAGTGAGGTCTCTTCCACTTACCCAGTTGTGCGCTCGGATAGGGGTGACAAGCTGGTGTAGGGTGTAATAGACCCCGGTGATGATCCCAGAGATGAACAGTACTGATTTGTGGACTTATTGAGCAGGAGCTGCATACTCATTCATTCACTATCCACTCGGGCTGATGGTGCGCAACTATTTATTACATCCACCTTCGCAATGGCCAGGATCTCGGTCGGGGTGCGCGACTAACCTGAGATCAAGAGTTTACCACATTGAGTCTGACTATCCAAATTTAGGTATGAGACTGGTTTGGATAGAAGTCCCTTGTGATGGACCCTACAGCCTGCGATACTATGTACTATCATCCCGACTTCACACTCCAGCATGGTCATTCCATTCGCACCGCATATTGCATTACATCCACGGCATATGACATTTTGGGTTATTGTGTTTTTGTATTTAGATGCGGCTGACGGTATTCTTGAACTCATCAGGAATTTTATATTGCATTGCATCCTCGATATCTGATATTTGGCTCTTTATGACTCCTCATTTGAATAGCTGATCTGATATTGTATGACTCATGGACTTGTCAGTATTCCCTCTTACTATGATATTGTATGATTCATGATCTTACCAGTATTTCTGATATTGTATAATTATGGCATGACAATATGATGATGATGATGTGATTACAGATGCGTGTAATACGGTTATGGTTGTGGTATAAGGAAAATGAAAATATGACTTGGTGATGCTGGTAGCATTGACTTGGAGTATTACTATGATGCATATGCATTGCATTGGCATTGACATCATACTTTATGTGCTACACACATTTCACATATATGATTTCCTTGAACATATATATCTTACTTACATGTAGGACACACTGCACACACATGTGTACTCACTAGGCTTTGCCTAAGCCTCCTATTTCCCATTTTTTCAGGGCTAGATTAGCTTGGAAGACTTTGCTTTCTCGATGCATTGCATCTATTTTTCGATTTGGCAATATTGACGTCGTGTACCTTTTGGAAAGCATTGTACTTGTAACCATCAAGATTTCTATTGGAGAGTGTCGCTTGGTAATTTGATCATGGATCTTTATGCTTAGGTATTATTATTATGTATAAAAAAAAAAAAATTTAGTCAAAAATCTTCCTTGTGGTGCGCCGAACTCGGGACTTGGTGTATGGAAGTCGAGTGCCGGATTCGGGGCATCACGGAAGCTGTCCGTCCCCGGGTTTGGGGCGTGACAGCATGCATATGCCAGCTTCACCCAACTCGTCCACACTAGGGAACAAATCGAAGTCGGAAGAAGGGCTAGGATGATCACCCCTTGGTGGCATCATTAGGCCTCCCTGGTACAACCGATGGAAAGAAGGACTATTGAATGCAAGAACGGTAACAGAAGTGTTCTCGTACCCCCATCCTATGGAAGAAGAGGATCTTATCGCCTTTACTGAAGATGCACTATTCGCCCCTCGGTAAGGACAATCGTTACAATAGTAGTAACAATCAAGATGGAACTCACAGTACCCCAATCAAGGTTGGAAAATTGGCATGGCCCTATAGCCTAGGCAGTTTACACCGATAGACTAAACTTACAATGAAATGTTGACAATGCTCGTCCAGGGGCACTCCTTACCCCGCTGTCACATAAGCCCCCACCAAACCCTTTACCACCAACCTTTAATGAGAACAAGTATTGTGCGTACCATCAAGTCATGGATCACACAATGCATCGTTGTTTCACCTTAAAACACATGGTCCAAAACTTAATCGATCAAGGAAGAACTTTAATCGAGGCATCTGATGCAACGATGAATAACATACTCTAGAATTCCTTGCCACAGTATCAAGCGGGTCCTAGTACATCGGACACCCATACCATGAATATCATCAGAGAAGAATCTCCTCTCCATCCGATCTAATTTGTCCATACCATTGACTTTCATTCAAAGTTCGAACCCCTCATTCTGCAAGGTGTACCCGCAACCAACCTAATTTAAAAACCCCTCATCTTGGGAGGGGCACCTACAATCAGTCCACTCTTGGAGCCCATCACCCTGCTAGGGCATCTCCGGTCAGTCCAATCTTTATGCCCCTAAATATATAAGAAGCATCTTCAGTCAGTCCAATCTTCACAGCATCAGCCAATCAAGGGAACAACCTCCCCGCTCTAGCAATCAACCAAGGGCACACCCTACTTATCTCAACATCAATCAATGAAGGGGATAACCTCCCTACTCCAGCAATCAACCAGGGGCACACCATGCATGTCTCAGCTTCAATCAATCGAGGGAACAACCTCTCCGCTTCAACAATCAACCAGGGTCACACCATTCCTATCTCAACATCAATCAATCAAGAGGATAACCTCCCCGCTCCAACAATCATTCAGAGGCACATCTTGCTCATACTAGTATCACTCAACTAGAGGTATGCTTTGCCCGTGCCGCTTACACTATCATATGCACCAATATCATTAGTCGATGACCACGGGTAAAAGTCTCCGCCATCTAGCCACAACAATGAGAGACAGGAGCCTGTCCTCCTAGTCATAGACATACAATGCTCCGATGAGGACATCTCATACCATAGTCTTAAGCTCGAGATTGTGGATTACATTCCTCTTGTATGTCCCATCAGATTAAAGTACGTCTTCCTTCCTGGCGAGCACTAAATCTTCTACTATTAGCTTAAATAACAAGGCTTAACCCTAATCATTGAGGATCAAAGGAATGTGAATATGAGAAGACTAGGATATCAACATCCTCCAGGCAAAAAAACAAAGCACACGGGCACTAGAAGAAAACAAGGTCATCAAAAGAAGGGTAATCCTTTCACCTGCACATCAATCCCATCCAATGATATAGAGAACTTGGACAAGGGGCATGAATTGCTCCTAACTGACTGGACCATAATCTTGGTGCCACCCGAGCTGGAAGAACCCAAGGAGTTGTAATCCATCGGGGATGAAACATGAGAAATCACATCTAACACCGACTCAGAGCTCAACCCCAAACTCATTCCAACGTTTGGGCACAATGATGGGGGCTCATCTCCTAATCTCTTCGGTTTTGTCTCTTAAGGGGAACGAGTGCAGGGAAGTAACAGGATCACAACCCCCAAATGATAATAAAAGCCAACATGAATAGCACTCGGCTCCCCGAGCCGGATCAGGTAATCCCTGGTTCGCATCATTATCTAGCTCGGGGTCTCTTACAAAAAAAAAAAAAAAAAAAAACTCCAAAAAATAAAAGATTTCAAAAATCCAAAATAACAAATTTTCAAATTTTCAAAAAAAAAAACATATATTTACAAAATTCTAAAAATTAAAAATTTTTAAAACCCAAAAAAAATCCAGAAATGCTTTTCAAGTACCACAAGCAATAAAGTGTCAAGTCGGTTTATCAAAGAACTTAAGTATGAAGCCAACTTACATGATTTTGATTCAAAGTTGGACTTTAAACTCAAGGGTTAAGATAAAGCCGATGATGTGGAACATGATAAATTGACTCTTGAATGAGAGGGTTTCTTCAGAAAGTTCAAAACCAAAAGCCAATGTCATCTCTAAAATTTTGAAATCGTAAACCTAGGATCTCTCAAAAATCTTAAGGAAGTGTGCATTGTGAATCCTTATCCCCAAAAAATGAGCAAAGAATGATCGAATTCTTGAAACCATGACTACCCAATCTTGCATCCTTTGAAGACTTCTCAGGATTCGATCAAAAACTTATCAACAAAGCTTATCAAGCAGAAACTGCGAAGACCATGCTTGCATTCCACGTCAGAAAGTACTTCGAGTGTCAAGAGTGTGTGCATTAGATCCATGTGTCTGCTTCGAAACTCCACAACCTAGCAAGGTCTTAGACATCCTCTATGCAGGATATCTACATCAATGGAAAAGTCAACCGACAACATTTAACGGTCATGAGTTCATACTCATGATGATCAATCACTTTGCAAAAACGTGAATGGAGGCAATATCCCGCATCTCACACGATGACGCTTGTGAAGAACAATATCACCAGCTGCTACAGGATCCCGCACATCGTCGTCATCGGTAATGGGACACCAAAGATGGGCAAGTCCCTTAAGAAGCTTGAACCTAAAAGATATTGCACTACTTCTGTATGCACCTTAGACTAATCCTTATACACAACTATGAGTGAAACTCTTTACAAGCTAACTTATGAAACGAAAGAAACCCTAAAGATTCAAGTTGAAATCTCATGAAGAGTGAAGTCGAGGAAAGAAAAGTCAGATTGGGTTTACAACAAGTATTGCCGCATCTGTTAGACTCATGGGGAAAGTTTAAAGATCACATGAGATGACCCAATGATCAAAAGAGTTCTTCCAAAAGGTACCCTCCGACTCACTAACCTAAGGTGAGGATCTTCCAGACCCCATTAATGCTAATAACGGGTAAGTTTATCTAACCATGTTAAGATTTACAATAGCAAAGTTGAAATCAACTAACCAAAGCTGGTCATCGTAAGAATCACTCCCTTCGGTCCCCAAATAAGTGCTTAAATAAGAAGGGCCAAAGAATTTTTTTTTTTTTTTTTTAAGAAAAAAAGAGAAAAGGAGGAAACAAAGAAACGAGGACAAAATAAGAGCATGGGTATGAGATAACAAAAAAAAAAAAGAATAAAAAGAATAAAAATGAGGACAAAATAAGAGTGTGCAGTCCAAAAAAGTTAAAAAAGGAAAAAAGAGAAAAAAGGAAAACAGAAAAAGAAAAAGCCCTTCTCCACTCACATCCCCTCAGGATGATCTCAGCTTGAGTCAACGGCTTTTCCATCATGACTCTAGACAATGAAGGAAGAGCTACCAGTCGGCTGGCAAGGATGGAAGTTTGATTCCTCCATTGCCGTTGAAATCAAAGGAAAAAAAAAAGCATGCCTAAGCAAAATAGGAGAAGTGAAAACCCAAAAGGGCTTTTCGATTAAAAACAGTGGGCATTCAACGAACTTGGTGAAAACTCAAAAGGGCCCCAAGGCTAAAAACAACAAAAATTTCAAGGGGCGGGCAAGATCAAATACTCAGAATGTGGCAAAAACTTAAAAGGGAGCCACAGATAAAAATGATTGGAAGATCAAACGTAGCGAAAACTTGAAAGGGCGTTACAACTAATATTGGCAGGAAAAAAAAAGATAAATGAAAAAAAAAGTAGGTACATAGAAGATCCAAGACAACACAAAGATATAACAAATGGAAAGATGGTATGAATGAATCAAGAATTCTTTTAAGTTCTTCCCTAATCTTAGGGGTAGGATATCATTGCGCACTACCTTAAAAGGATCGAAACCCTTGTCAAACAATTAGAAAATTGATTATAACATCCAGTTGAGTCAACATAAAATTCATCCATCTACTGGTATGATAAGTACAAACCACACATACACAGATAACACAAGGCACATAATTTTTAAAAGCTTTCTTTTCATTTCATCATATGTTTTCTTTACATGTATATGTCTTTCCTTTGCTTGCAAAAATAAAATACAATGCTTTCTACTATTTTTATACTATATAAAAAGCGTGTATGATAACCCAATAAATCCAAAAACCAAGCAATAAACCTCAGTCCTCGTCAGAATCCCTAAAAGGTAAGTATCTCTCCCCCTAATTTAATACTTCAATCCTCTTACTAAAAGTATGCTCTCTCCTCATAGGTACTGAAGCTCATTGACCATAAAGCAATCTCACTTTTGCAAGCCAATGTGCGAAAATAGGCAGGTAGCATGCCATGACCCATAAAATCAACTTGTCAAGCAAAAGAACACCAAAAGCCAAACAAAGCGAGGTTAGTTTGCCTTCTAATAAAAACTAACATCAATCATGACTATCAATTTGCAATCCAATGGACCGGGTCATCTTTCATATCTTTAAAAATATCCTAATAAAAATCAGCATCTCGCTATTATTGATTCACGATCTAGTGGAACGGATCATTTTAAAAAACTTCATAAAATTTTCTAATAAAAATAAGCATCGATTGCGATCATTGATCCACTATCTGATGGATTAGATCTTTTCAAAAGTTTCAAAAATATTTTAATAAAAATTAGTATCAATCGTGATCGTCGATACGTGATCAGATGGACTGGATCCTTTTCAAAATCCCCAAAATATTCCAATAAAACCGACATCAATCACACTGTCAATTCGTGATCCAATGGACTGGATCATTTTCAAAATCTTCAAAAACATCCCCAATAAAAACCAGCACTGATCACAACCATCAATTCATGATATGATGGATTGGATCCTTTTCAAAATCTCAAAAACTCCTAATAAAAAATAGCATTGATCGCGGCCGTTAATTCACGATGTAATGGATTGGACCACTTTCAAAATCTCAAAAACATTTCCAATAAAAAACAGCATTGATTGCGACCGTTAATCCATGATCCGATGAACTGGATCATTTTCAAAACCTTCAAAAAATATTCTAGTAAAAATCGGCATCGAATGCAATGGTCAACTCACGACTCGATGGACTAGATCATATTTTGAAAATACAAAAACATTTCCCAAGAGAATTGCAAAATTGCAGGACGACGGATTTAGTCGATCAAATATCAAAATCTTGACCCATAACTGAAAGATTACGGACTCAACCAATCATGAATCGAGATCTTAACCGCACACCAGCAAAATGACAAATTTAATCAATCATGAATCGAGATCTTGACAGCACATAAGTGGGACAACAAACTCAATCAATCATGAATCAAGATCTTGATCGCAAACCATGGGACAACGAACTCGACCAATCATGAATCGAGATCTTAACCGCACACTAGTGGAATGACATATTCGATCAATCATGAATCAAGATCTTGATCGCAAACCACAAGATGATAGACTCGACCAATCATGAATTGAGATATTGAATGCACACGGGACGATGGAGTCAATCAATCATGAATCAGGATCTTGATCGCAAACCACGGGACAACAGATTCGATCAATCATGAATCGAGATCTCGACCTCACACCAGCAGGATGACAGATCCGATCAATCATGAATTGGAATCTTAACTATAAACTATAGGGATGATAAACTCGATTGGTTACAAATCGAAATCCTGACCGCCATCGACGGACAGATCTGCACCACCCATAATAAAAGTTGGAATTGATCACAACTAGTAATCTGGATTAGCCCCAAAACAACCAAGTCTGATTACCTTGTGAGATGATGGAACCGATTCTTGAAATCAACCACTAATTAGACTTGCATCAAACAAACCATCCCCAGCAGATCTTCGTCCTGATTGCAACAACCAAAGTCCAAGCAACAAACTAGAGAATCATAAAAATCCACAATCCCCATCACAACCAGCATACGCACTAGCCCCTCGCATATTTTCAATAAAAACCAGTATACTTGAAGTTTCGTAGGCATCCCTAATGGAGACAACCAGTAACCTGGACCTATTGCAAAATCTCTTCCAATAAAAACCCCCATAGAGTATTGTTCACAACCCCAAGTACAGGGTCGTGATGTAGTAATAACTTGGTGAGAACGAGGTCGAATCCATAGGGAATGGAGAACACGGTCTACAACTAATCTAAGTCTAACTTGGTTGGTTTAGGTTTTTAATCAAGTGATTTAGAAAAAAAAAGTTTTTAAATAATAAAGATAAAAGACTAAGGATCCAGGAATCCACTTATAGCAATCTAAATATTAATCTACTTGATTCAACGATAACTCAATTGGAATCAAAGTCCTATCCTATCCAATTGGATGATAGAGCGGTTAAAACAAAATCTAAACTTTTCATTAGTTTAGTTCCTAAATATCCGTCTAATTGCAATGATCGCAGGGAATTCAATCATCTGCCAAGCCCAGGAGATGATGGTGAACAACGGGATTTTATAAATCACATAATTCTAAAGCTGATAAGATAATATTAAAAACTTTTACAACATCTACTGCAATTTCAGTCACAATAAACTATAGAAAACTAAAAATATATCTTTATTTAAACTAAAACTTAATGAAGTTCAACATACATTTGAATAAAAGCAAACTAAACATCAAAATAAACTACAAGTTTAATCCCTTAGCCTTAGCTAAGAGATTAGCCTGAGAAGACTAACATCCTAGAATAAAAACAAAAAGATCTATTAGAACCGTGAAGAAATCGAAATGAAAAAATGTTGTTGGCACTCCACCTAGGCCTTCTCTCCCTTTTCAAACCCTAGAAGATGATTTAGAGTAGCCTAGGGACTCCTTTAAATAGTTTTGCAAGTCAAATTTTCGAACCGCCTCGGAAAAGTTCATAAACTGCCTCAAATTTACGCACTTTGCGGATCTTCGATGGAAAACTTTGATGTCATCGAAGACCTTCGATGTCATCGAAAATCGTCTAGAACTGTCCAGCGAGTTTAGCCCAAAATTTCTAAATTGTCGATGTCATTGAAGTCTAATTTGGGAATTATTTTAGGACTTTCTCTTTAAACTCAGAGTTTCATAATATCATTTTTTCAGCTAATTTTCAAGATTCCTTTTCTTCACTTCAAACCTTCGATTTTCTTCATTCCTTACTTAATTTCCTCGGATCTTTGGCATATGAATTTTTCATTAATTACTTCCAAATCTTCAATTCTTCATTATCTTCTTTTGAGCTCTAAATCCATCCTTTTAAGTGCATATTTATAATAAGCTTCTGAATCAGCTCGCATGACAAAAACGTATATAATTAAATCAAATTATCAATTAAATGCCAAGAAAATTAATGTAATTGAAGGGATAAATATGCAATATTTGAGTCTCAATAAGTATCACTCCCCATAATGGGGCGATTTTCAAAATCACAAAATATTTTGGAAATAAAGCATTAGACTTCCGAAGCACTAAGAGATCTTTCATATCTCTGAGTGGGAGTTAAAAAATTAAATAAGATCAATATCTCGTGGTTCCCCCCCAGAGATTATTAAATCTAAATGCACATTAAAGTATGATCAACTGAACTCCAGTGGCTGCTCCATTATATCAAATGCTAATGTTAAGAAGAGACGATAGGCCAAGATTGGTCAGAAGAAATCATTCAAACGGTAAAAAAGATAAATTATAGCCTAAGTGTCAAAACCAGAAGATTGCATGGAAAATTGTCACCCGTACATACCTAGGCATGGATGGTTGTAGAATTTGATCGAATCCAAGTTGGTATAGCGAGTTCCTCGTAAGGCCATTGAAAGCGTAGGGTAGCTAACCACTTTGACGATCAAGCAAAACAAGTACTCCTATAGTGATTTGGGAAGCAACGGATAATCCAACACATGTTAGTGTCCTCATAAGGCCGCAAAACACACAGAGGCTCTACTGCACCTTTCTGATGTTAGTACTGATCAGGAGTGAAATAGTTACGATTGGCTGCTTGCACAGGGATATTCACAATGTTTTCCTTGAACCCTCGCGATATGTGCGAGTTATCTATTTCCAGGCAACTAGCTAACACAGACATAAAGGTAGGAAACGAATCCATATTGCAATTTCATGATTGAATGACAATGGTGGGGTGTCCACTCGCTTTAGCATACAGTTGCACACAAACTTTGCCAAAGAGGGCCATCTCTAGAGACCCCACCTCAGACTGATGAGTTAATCAACTTTGAAATGATGGATGATCAACTAAACCACAATCTTAACCCTTACCCTATAAGCCTAAACCCTAGGAATCCCAATCATAAACCCTAAACTTAGCCCATTCAACCTAGCTACCCAGTCAACTCAATTAACCTAAAACCCTAGAGCCTTAAGCTGACTCAATGAGTTAACTCACCCAGTCAACTTGCTGAGTCAATTGACATGGTCAGCCTACCCAATCCAACAACCTAGTCAACTAACCTAATTAAGCCCAAAACTAAGCCCGAACTAAACCCAAAAGCAAGTCCAATCGAAGAAATATGTAAAACCTCAAAGCAGCCACCTTCACAACAGAGCCTCCACACTCTTGGAGGAGGCTGCCTACCAAAGTAGGGAGTCCAAGTGGAAATCGATGGCGACTAGCTTGCTGTCGGCCATGTGGCATCCTCCCTTTTTAGGGTGGTATCCCTCAAGCATGTGGAATTTCCCTTTTTTAGACCCTAAGTGTGCGGTTAAGGTGTATTTACTTTGATGCCCATCTCCTTACCCAAAATTACCCTTTTACCACATCATCCATCCTATGAGATGGTGTCATGTGGCAATCTACAATCCTAACCCTTCAAACACCTTTTGCCCCCTAGGAACCTAGTTTGGAGGCTATAAATAGCCCTATTCCCTTCTCATTTCAAGCATTCAGAAAACCCACTACAACCAGTAGATTCAGGAAGCATCCCTTCTTATCTAAAGATCCTTTAGCCTAAGCCATCTAGTCATCCCTCCACTAAGGAGAGTGAGAGTGAGAGTATGAGAGAGAGAGAGAGAGAGAGAGAGAGAGAGAGAGAGAGAGAGAGAGAGAGAGAGAGTCCAACCCTAGTCTAGCCTAACCTAGCCAGAGCCCAAGCCTCTAGAGCCACCTAAGTTCAAGTCTGAGCCACTTGATTTAGCCTTGCTACAATACCGTTTATCTAATCATTCAAGCTTCAATTAGTTTCGTCAAAGCAGAGCATTGGCATCGTGCAACACTTACTCCCTTCTCAACTCCTTTGCTTCTCATACACATCATCAGTACATTGCGTTTCATTAATTTTTCGTATCTAACTAAAAGACATATGCTTTGAGGCTTGCCTATATAATTGGATCAAGCCCACTAGAAACCTTAGCCAATTAGTCGTCATTTTAATCATAAGCATCAATACTTCATCAAGCACCCTATAAATCCTATTTTTACCTACTACGTACCCAACACTCGATCATTCGGACATATGCTTCAGGGTTTGCTGATATAATTGGATCCCACCCATAAAAAATTCGGATCGATCAATCACCATTGTCATTGCATTGCATTACACTTTCTGCACATAAGAACTAGTCATATTCCTTATAAATTAGTTAGATCTTAAGAAGTAAAGACCATACATCAATACGGGCAGAGTGGGTGCTTAACACCTTCCCCCTCTGTAACTGTGTTCCCTAACTCGAATCTCTAGAACACAAACTCACACGTCATCTTAGGGTTAAGGATCATTGGGTTCCCAATCTTAAGCATTTCTATAGGGTAGGGTCTAACCAACTATATGATCATAATAATTGGTTAGTGGTGACTCTAGTCAAATATAACCCCCTTTTTACCCCAAGAAAAAGCCCTCGAGCAAGGCAACCAGTGGAAGAGAGAGTTGATCTCTTGTCTCCTAGGAAATCCACCCTCCAACGTCCACAGACACCCTTGTTCAAGCTTTATACGAGCTGAGCTTCGATCATATCATTACTATTTGGGCTTGTTTTGGTTCAGATTATACGAGCTTGAGCTTGGTTTGGTTTGGTCCAAATATCCTAACTAAGCCAAGTAGAACTGAGCCAATTTTGAACAAGGGTCTTGGATTCTTCCCATGTCAAGGATTGTTTAGACCCTTGAAAGGATCTCTCCTATGTACCACATGTAAGGTTAGGGCATAAGATTATATTTGTATATTTGTAATATAGATTTGTGAGCATAACTCTGCTAGAGTTCTTCATACATTCATGTATATGGTATTTGGACTGAGTTTTCATTACTTGGAAAATAATACTAAAAGATGGATAATTCCTACAAGATGACTCACCTATTTGGCATGTTGAGTGGCTTTAATCGGTGAACCTAAAGATAGACACAAATAGAGAATCGACATATCACCGGTTTGACCTGACCGCTGCTTTGATGCCGACTTCTCTTCACACTATGCCATTCAAAGCCTCTCCTCTTCTCTACTAATGGATTGAGAGTTGGATGGATCTCTTGGTGTCTTTGAAAATTTATAGAGCTCTTGTTAAATTATTTTCTCTAATCTTGTAGTTTTGGATCCCTGTTGTTCACACGCTGGTGGTTTGGTAAGGGATTTCTATGTTGTTTTCCAAAAGTGAAAAAGGTATTAATGGTTGGAATATATGCTTTGGAATCTTGAATGTAGAAGGGTGATTATCTGATCATTCAATTGCTAGTAGGTGATCAATGGTTCTTGTTTTTCAACAAGGAAGATGAAGTCCTTTTATGGTGGAACTTGATAGATGATAGATCTTGCTAAGCTAATTCTCGTAGATGGTCTAAATGCTCCATAGGAAACTTAGGGGCCCACCAAACCAAAGGTCCAGGTCTTTTACATCTATGGGTTCAAGCGCAGAGATTTCTGCCATTCTGCATACGTAACTGTGAGTTGAAGAAGAAAACAGAAAAGAGTACACTCTCATTGGTTCTCCTTGCTTAGGAATGTTGGAGCAAGGTACGCCATATGATAGGGTATAATTTTAGGGAGTGTGGATCGTCTGTTGAAGGCATAAGAAATTTTAGTTTTGTGGCTTCTCATTGGTCCATGTCATTTCCAATGACTCCCACTAACAAGATACATTGAATTTTTCTCTCCCGAATAGATTGCTAACTACGCAACATAAATTTTAACGTGTAAAACTTTTTGGGTCCCACCATGATTTTTGTGTTAAATCTACATCATCCATCAATTTTTCCAGATATTTCTAGAGCATGAGCCCAAAAATGATGTACATCTAAAGCTCGAGTGGATCACACCACATAAACCATTGGAGATTGAACAAACTACTATTGAAACTTTCATAGGGCCAATCGTGAGGCTTATTTTCCTTCCAATCTGTTCATAAGATCAAAAATACCTGAATGAAGTTAAAATACAAATATCATCTTAGTTAAAGCCTTTTGTGGCCCCCAAGAAGTTTTCAACATTAGTAGAAATTCCTATTGTCTTTAATGGTGTGATCCACTTTAGCTTTGAATCTTTTTTTTTTTTTTTTTTTTGGGGGGGGGGGGGGGTGTTAATATCCTAGAATGATCTGAAAAATTGGATAGAATACGTGAATTTAAGAAATACATCATTGTGGGGCCACAAAAATGTCACACCTCAAGAAATTTTGTTACTCGCTGTGTGGTGTAGGAGCGGATTAGGTGAGACTCCGGCCTCACCTAAGACGGTGTGGGGCTTACTTTGGTGCCTACCTTGATGTGTGTAATCTATATCCACCCTGTAGATATGTTTTTTCATATCATTTTAGGATGTTGTCATCGAAATCTAGCCAACAGATGAAGTTGGTGCGGTTATGGAATTCTTCTCGTTACCCTCCAATGGACTTGCGCAAAATGGGAAGAAGATAAGCAAGGAAGATTCAGTGTCGGTTGTAGACCCTGCAATGCTTAAGTCATAATTCATATATAATAATTCGATAATGGAGTTTAGGGCTCGAGTGTCTCACCCCTTTTTTGAAGACTGGTTGTTGTTTAATAGGGCATCAAGGAATATTGGAGTTTTTGAATTCTTTTTGATTATGCTAGAGGATCCTTGATTATATGAGATCCTTATCCCTAATTTACTGGAGAGACATTCGGTTGAGATCAGATCGGATCCCGAATTCCTCATACTACCCCTAGCGGTGGCCCACCTGGTCAGCTCGAGATGCTGGGTGAGCTCAAAGCTCTGAACCTAAGGACCTCTCCCACAGGCCCTTCCTGTATAGTAGATAGTCCGACCGAGATGAGTCCTTTTTATCGAGTCAATCTTCTGACAGCTCGGATCGACAACTCGTCCCTGAGCTACAAGAAACTACTCATCACTGGCTGATGGACTTTATGCTCAGACCTTGACAATCGCCAACTCGGAGGGTCCTCCTTAGCTCGGAGGAGTATCCTTTATAGATAATTGTTATTGTTCATGCATGAGGAACCAGTTCAGTTTTCCCCACAATAGCTGTCCCCCTACTCTTGAGCTCAGCATGCACAAGATCGAGAGTAAGACTTATAGACTGGTCCAGATGCGCGGGAATCTCTGGTTCAAAATTTGTATTTGTTTTTCTTTTGACTGGTTGTAAAGATTTTCTTTGTAATTTCTTGGTAAGACTTGTTCTCATGTAATGAAAAGAAAATCATTTTATCTCACTTTTGTCTTTACTTTGTGAGTTTGTATGCATGTTGCCCCCTCTTTCGAGCTCGACCTGCCTTAGGCTCAGAAGTGATGTCTTTAGGATGGATTTTGAATCCCTGCAGTAGTGTTGGTCGTTCTTGCTAGATGAGGGTCTCCTTGGGACCTACTTTTGCTTCTGAGCACATAGGTTAGTATAAGAGGCACCTTCTATGACTTTTCTTCTACTGATCGTTACCAGATTATGGTAATGTGCTCAGTGGGAGGGTGCCTTCCTCGACCTTTGCTTAACCTCGACGTTAATCCGACTCCTCAGGTTGGTATAGAAGGTGCCTTCTCCTGGGCTGTCTTCCTCTGATCGTTACACGATCAGGGCAACGCGCTCAGCTGGAGAGTGCCTTCTTTGGCCTTTTCCTCACATCGACTCTTTTATCTAATCAGGATGGTAGCCACCGAGTCTTTTGCACTCGAAGGGTGTCTGTTATTACCTTACCCTTTTTCAGCTCTTTAACCACTGCGCTTGTCACTTAAAGATAGTAGAATCATCATCGATGTAGGAAAGAGGATACTTAATATATGGAAACTCTTTATAAGTTGCTAAGACCTAAGGTGTTAGTCAAAAACTAAACGCCTGAAGGGTTTATAGATCTCATCTTTCTAAGTCTTCTAGCTAGTAGGTCACTGGTCGGACTATACCGATGACTTTTAGGGTCATTCTGAGCTCATCCTGATGCTCCTAAACCAGGCTCTTTTATGCCTAGGGAGACTTCGCGAAGCATATAGTCCTCCACTCTGAAACTTCTTTGCTTTGTTGTCAAATTGTAGTACCGAACAACTCTTTGCTTATAGGCGGCAACCTTCACCTGATGGTCGCCCAAGATCGATATCTTATGTCGAACTCACCAAGGTCGATTGCCCTTGGTGAGCCGACTTAAAGCATCTGGCTTTTATAACACTTGTCAAAGGGGTTGATTAGTAGGGAACCGAGGAGTGACCCGATCTAAACTATTCTTGCCAGATCTTTCACGGGTGATCCTATTTTTGTACCTTCTTCCCTAGGATCTAGGGAGATGATCAACATTGCCTATTGTTGTCATGCTCAAGTAGCACTATTGGGCTTCATGCTGGTTACCCTGACTCTACTAACCAAGTGCTTGGTCGAAAACTTCATGCTCGGGTGAAAGATGGAGACTACAATCCACATGGCATTTAGGGATGGTCTGCCCAAGATTGCATTATACACTAAAGGGCAGTCCACCACGAGGAAATATAATATGGTGGTGACCTGGTTGGAGTCCTCTCCTATTGTAATTGGCAGTAGGATGCTCCCTTTTGAGGTCACACTCTCTCTCTTTCGAAATCGAGCAGAGGGGTTTGCACGGACATAATCTTGACTTGCCTATCTCCATTTTGCCAAAGGCTGCTGCAAATAGAATATCTATTGAGCTCCTTGCATTAACAAACATCTAGTGCACTTTGTTGATGGTCACAGTCATGGTGACCGCCAATGTGTTGTTGTAGGGGTGTTGGATCCCCCTGTGATCTTCCTCAGTGAAGGAAATCGTGCATGACTCTATCCTGGGTGGGTCCTTCTCAGGTTGGCTGGCAAGGTCTACTTAATGAACTTGGTCAGTAAGCTTTACACTCCGAGCATGAGCTCGTCATGCTCGGTTTGAATCTCCTCCACCGCCGGTCCACCGAAGATGGTGCGGATCTCCCCAATCGGTTCATTGTCGTTGTGCTTCTCTCTCTGTTCTTATCAAGGAGCCAGTCTTTCTTCCTTGCGCCCGGCGACGAACTCGTGCAAGTAGCCCCACTGAATGAGGGACTTGATCTCCTCATTAAGGTTGAAGTAGTCGGCCGTGTCATGGTCGTGAGCTCGATAAAAATTGTACTATTTTGATTTGTCTCTTCTCTTGAGTGGACCACATCTTACTCGGCCACTTCAGAATTTTCTTATCTCTAACCTCCATGAGCAACTACTCAAGCGAGGTGTTCAATGGAGTATATTGATTAAATCGGCTTTCTAAAGCTCTGGGAGCGCCACCCTGGTCGTCATCTCTCTTTCTCTTTTTATATTTTGCTGAGCTACTCTTTCTCTTGGCGCCTTTGTGGGCGTCGATCAGTTCCTTGGCGTTTGTATATTTCTAGGCTCAGTTCATTAGGTTGACCAACGTCATTGGGGGTTTTTTGCTGAGCGAGAAGAGGAACCTCCCTTGTTTAAGCCCGACCATGTTGGTCGCAAGGGCTACCCCATTAGAGTAGCCGTCAACTTGGACAGCCTTGGCATTGAACCAGACGATGTAGTCTTTCAGTGATTCCTCGTCCTTCTAAGTTACCATAAGGAGGCAAGTCAATGGTTTGCGCATATCTTTGCCTCCAATGAACTTGGTGACGAAGGTCCCACTGAGTTGGGCAAAAGTGCTAATGGACTTCGGCTTCAGGTTTCTGTACCATATCCGAGCTGCCTTATTGAGCGTCAGGGAGCTTCATCCATGCTTTGAATGACTCCAAGTGCTCGACGGGGTCTCTTGAACTGAATAGGATTGTATTTGGGGGCATTCTAAACCTAGGCAGCAGCTGAGCTTACATGATGTCTTCAGTGAATGATGACTCGGTCTACTTCAGGAGGGCATCAACAAATACCAAGGCCTTTACTATGTATGCTTGCTAAATATTACCAAGCTGGTCTCGGATCTCTCTGATGTTTGCCTCCTAGGGGATCTCGCACTCTACCATAGCTTCTGGGGCTCTTTTCCCTGACCTTGTCACTTCTAGTCAAGGGTATTGTGTAGGTCGGATTCGGCAAGCTCCACAGTCGCTCGCATCTGAGCTAGGTAGCACGGCTTTGCTCAGCTCACACTTTCCCCTAATGCTACTCAGGGAGCAAATTTAGGATGGGACTGCTCGATCGCCGCCTCCACTGCTTCCTGTTGGTTAGTCGCGGGGGGGGGGGGGGGGGGGGGGGGGGGGGGGGGCTCGTTGCCTCTCCAATAGCTTCATGATGCAGTCGACATTATTGGACAAAGCTCTGACTTGGTTCTCGAGAGGGAATCAAGCTGTCTCGCCCAATTCTTGGATTTCTGGACTACAGCTTGCGAGAGTGATTGAGTTAGAGGAGGTGGCCGGGGAGCTTGGTCTTCCCTCGACAAGATCTGGTGGGGGATTTGACCAAAGCCTTCCCTCTCTTTTTAATCATCGAAGGCAGGACTAGAGATGTTTGTAGATGAAAGCAGTGAGAACATGGCTTGTTGTTCCCATAGACAACACCAATTGTTGTCACCGAAATCTAGCTAATAGATGAAGTCGGTGCAGTTATGGAATTCCTCTCGTTACACGGGATCCTTAATTATACGGGATCCTTATCACACTGGTGGATCCTTAATTATATGGGATCCTTATCCCTGATTTACTGGAGAGATATTCAGTTGATCAGATCGGATCCCGAATTTCTCATACTACCCCTAGCGAAGGCCAACCTGGTCAGCTCGGGATGTTGGGTGAGCTCAAAGCTCTGAACTCGAGCACCTCTCCTACGGGCCCTTCTCATATAGTAGATAGTCTGACCGAGACGGGTCCTTTCTACCACGTCAATCTTCCGACAACTCGGCTCAACAACTTGTCCCTGAGCTACGGGAAACTACTCGTTCCCAGCTGGTGGCTTCTATGCTCAGACCTCGCTAATCCCCGAACTCGGAAGATCCTCCTCAGCTAATAAGAGTATCTCTCGTAGATAACTATTGTAGATAACTATTACTTTTCTTCCGTGAAGGCCCAGTTTGATTTTCTCCACATTATCCAAAAAATAAAGCAGATTAGATGGACCATATGACAGGAAACATTATGCATATAATCTACGAGCAGAATCAAACCAATCTGAAACTGCCCCCAGAGGCTTGGTTTGGTTTGAATTTCTCTTTGAACTAATCCAAGCCATCCAAACGGAGCTTTTTCAAACTAATCCGAGCCTAACTTTTGAGCTGGCTTGGTTTGTGTCCAGCACAGGCTGTGTTCATTCCTTACCATCCTAAGGAGACCATAGCTCTCCTTAAAGTGTCCATCTATTGGATCTCAAATCCCACCGAGCTGATGTAGTGTACCCATTCACTGTTAATTCCAATAGTCTTGCCAAGCTTATCCATTGCCTGGTATTTATCCTAAGGCTGTTTCCATTGTCCAGTCAAGTTGCCAGTGCCGCAGTTAAAGTGACGCTCTGCACAAGCTATAGCTAGAGGAACTTCAAGGCTTTTCGGCTTTCTGATGCTCCGTGGCTGCAACGGATATTTCAATGCTCAATGCTAAGGAACTATCCCTTCAACGCTTTTCGGCTTTCTGATGCTTCGTGGCTGCAAGCCTGCAACGGATATTTCAATGCTCAAGCTACGGAACTATCCCAGCGCACAGCAGCTAACAGAAGCGTAGCACCTGACAGCTAAATAGGTCTCCGTGACACTTGAAAGCTAGCAAGACAATTCCCGATAGCTAGGCAGATAGATACAACTAACAAATCAACATCAACAAAGATCTTCAATGCGCAATGCTTGTAAAAACTAGATTGCAACCTGTTAATCACCTCACGCGGTGCACAAAACTACACAGCTCATGTACACTAGCAAAGATTTCGTGTTTGTTTGGTTTTCCCATTTAATCAATATTTGTCCAACAAGTGCCGATTAAGTGCTTGTGGTATGTCTTATTCTAGAATTTACCATGTCCCACGTACATTTTCCAGGTAACAACAATCTTAAATAGCAGCCAATTAAGCAATTGACCAACCTGGCAATATTAAGCAATGCTAAGTGCAACTGCTCTGGGAAAAAATAATGGATCTTATAAACAAATCAAGGTCACCCAATTTTTTCCTTTGGTGTGGCCCACCTGAATCATGTGTCAGCCTGATTTTTAGGACCTAGACATAACAATGGATGACACAACTGATGATCAGAGTACATGTATAAACATCACAGTGGACCCTGTAAAATTCAAAGGTAGGCGTCCCCATCTCCCACTCTCTTGGTGTGGCCCACCTGAAGCTTAAATCTGCCTGGTTTCTGAGCCCTACAACTAAGTTTCCATCACATTCATTACGGCCGTAGTGGCTTTCACGTGCATATTATGGTGAGCCCCACCCCCGCTTGGTCCACACAAGGGTCTCCTGAGACCACACACACACCAGCACAAAACCTTAAGAGAGTGTTGAAGACAGCAGCAATCGCAGCTAAGAAGGGAGTAAGCAAAATGAGGTTGGTAGAGAGAGTATCCAACGTCTGACTATGATACTGTCAACCAACCCTATAAACACTTCATATTAGTACTGCTACTTGGAAATGAGATAATCCCCGTAGACCATCCAAAAAAGATCAACGTCTGACTATGCTACTGTCAACCAACCCTATATACACTTCATATTACTACTGCTACTTAGAAATGAGATGATCCCTGTAGACCATCCAAAAAAGAAAAAAGAAAACAACTACAACAACAAAAATTCACTCGAAGGCCAACTGGCTCTCCCTCCGGACCTCTTCTTCCTCAGGCATGAAATCATTTTTTATGTTGAACGTCTTCCTCATCTCATCATCTCACCGGGAGTCTTCCCCTTTATCATGTCAGCCGCAGTTTGGCATATTAGATCCAGCAAGCTCTTTATGTTCATATAGTTTGCCACCTGAAAATACAATTATAATTAACCAACAAGCAAGAGCAACTGTGATAGAATTCAAAGTGAAAATTCACCAATATTTTCAAACTAAAAATGATCTGGGGCATGGGTATATCAGGGTAAAACATGTCCCACCCTCTTAAAGAGAGAAAGTAACACACGCCTGCAGCATGGCTAACAACAACAGTAAAATAAGCAATCAGAAGAATAAACTAGAAAACCCATGATACTTACCTGCCCCCAGCTCTCTTCCATTCGGACCAGCACAAATTGCTTGCTTGCCATGAGGAGATTAAAAATGAATCCCACAACCAAATCAGAACCTTTCTTAAGAGGGGGCTCCATATGCAGTTTTTATTTTACTGATGGTTCTGGACTCCAGTGTGCTACACCTGGGTTCTTCATATGGTTCAAGTATATGGGTTCTGTAGAATGGGGTACATCTAAATAACAGCATCAACAAAATAAAAAATTGAAACATCAGACACGGGCATTGAATCCACTTAGAAGTGTCCAGATAACATATTGTATCACCACTAGCAATCACTATATATGACAAATTTGAACTGAAGCAGAGAAATTTCCATGGTTCCCTGAATGAGGAGGTATTAGCCCCCATTATTGGCAATCAGCTTCCATAATATATATATATATATATACAAAATCAGAATGATTTACACCCTGCTATTATAGAAATGCACTGCATATGAATAAATGTGGTCAAATGTCACCTTGTGAGATTTCAAACCATTGAATGGACCAATTCGAGAACAATCAGATCCAATCTTAAATCTGTACAATATGAAAAAATTTCATTGACCGTTACCAACTCATCTTACTCTTTATATGTCTCACTTCAACGTTTCCAATTTCCCATAGAATCTATGGGGCTTTCCTCACCACTATGGTCTTGTTTAGTCCTTCTCTTTGTCCGAAAATGGGTTTGATTAGCTTGACATATGAGAATTTCTACCAATCCTTGCCTAAGTCATCGAAGTTCATCCCAAGCTCAGTTGGTCTTACTGCCTTTGCCCTTGCCTATAATCTTTTTCATGGAGTTTGTCATTCATTGCCAGATTTTGGTCATTTATTGCTGGATACTAGTTCAGGATAGGTATGGAGAACACCCTTCCTTTTGGCTTTTAGGTTAGAAAGCTCTTCTTCCTCTATTAAGAAGCATATTTCCGAACTGTCTCTTCTTCTCCCTTGGCATATTAAGGCATCTTTAATAGCTTAGTTGGCTGTTTTAATAACTTAGAGTGACACATAGGACAGAACACATGATTCACACCCTGCTATTACATTTGCTTCTTACGTCAGCAGTCACAAATCCTCTGGAATCAAATAGCTGCTCAAAAACAGAAACAATAATCAAATGCTGAAAACGAACACTACTACCCAAAAACACAGTAATTATTAATTTTCAAAGCACTTCCTCAATAAACAACAATGGCTTGTTTTCAGGAGAGGGGAAGAAAATCAATCAATCCATTATCTGTTCTTCAAAGTTCCAAAGAACTACTACACGGCACAAAACTAACACAGCTGCATAATCAATTTCAGCACTATATATCATCAGGATAGAAGTTTCCAACAGTTTTATATAGCACCAATAGATGTAGTGCAGTATAGCTATTCCCTGCACTACACTATGTGGAGAGACTAATACTTTGGTAAAGAAAAAGGCGGCACATGGAAAAACTTTTAGTTAGTAAAAACTAGACATTTATGCACAATATGCAAGCCCGTACATGCATTCTGACAGTTTCTTGTTATTTTTACATTTCATCATAATAAAAAATTGGTCGCCTTTTCAAATGATGAATTCCTTTGAAACACTAGAGCCACTGTGCAAACATCACTTCTCAAATCCCAAGTTTTTTTTTACACTTTTAAGTTCTAGTAAATTCTACTTGTTTTACTTTCTTAGAAAATCCCAAAAGAAACTTAATGATTCACAATGACATGCAGTCCCCTTCCAGCACCAATGCAATTCCTGATCATGCAATTTCGGATCCTCGCATCAACTATAGAAAAACAGAGACCAAAGCATTATATCAAAATTTAATAACTATACATCATGATTCATTTTGACTCAACTTAAAATTTGAAGTTTGAACAGCACACGTTAACCATCGTAGCACAAGTACATATGGAGATTGCTCCAAAAAAAAAAAAAAAAAAAAAACTATTGTTGGTTTAAATTTCAAATAACCATGTCAGAACATAAGCCAGATGACCCAGAACAGTATATTAATACTTTGGCCAAATTATGTTGTAGAACTTGCAAGCATGGGGTGATGATAAACATCGCACTAATGTAATATTCTCCACCACAATAATCAAAATACTCGAAACTCGAGTAATAAAGTCAGTCATGAACACCCACTTCTTCCTAATATTAAATTCATGTTTAAGACAGTCATCAGCATTAGAATGCACATTTACAATGCAAATCTTTTTCAAAACAAAACCCAATTGTATATAGAATCTTTCTTCTTCTTTTTTCTATTATACCTTGGCGTGGTGGTCACTCACAGCCAGTCCTGCTGTTGTATCTTAAGTGGGAGATACACCTCCGACAGGTACTGGAACCCAAATGAGCTCAGCGCCTGTATTTCCGCCTTCTGCCTTGTCTTCACCATCAGCTCCAGCTCCTCCACCCACCCGGGGTTCTTCTTCACGAAATCCTCCTCCAGCATATCCTTTCCTGTCTTAACATCCTGTTCTGTCATCGGCAGCCTGCATTGCTCTGGGATCTGGTACTTGTCCAGATCGCTGGGCCGGATTCCCAGCCACTTGATGTCCGGTGTTGTCAGGTTCGAGCTGTCATACGACATGTTCTTCGACCCGCACATGTACACCGACAGGATCTTCAGCCCGTATGGATCACTGTCAACAAGGGCCAGCACCGGCAACCGCAGCTCTGTCTTCATCTTCTTCAGGAAGAGCCTCGTTGCAACATCTGGCTGGCCCTTCGCAGTCACAATCACGCACGGGAACCGGTTGTAGAACCGGTCCTCGGCAAGCCGCATGAACGCAGCGTCCTTCTCAACAAGAAGGATGAAGAGGGCGTCGGACTCAAGGCCCGACACGCGGTCGACGTTGGGGGGAATGGCCTTCCCGCCAACCCCCATCTTTGTGCAATCTATGCGGTCGCCGTCATCGTAGAAGACAAGGCGGCCCACGACAACGCCTTTCTCGGAGGCAACGACATTGAGGCTAGAGCGGGTGCAGCCAAGCATGCACGAGACATCGTCAAGGACGGCGTCGGACTGGGACTGGTCGCCGAAGAGCTTTACGTCGGTATAGAAGAGATCACGCTTGGTGACGTGGATGTTCTTGAGAGCGAGCTGGTGGACAAGAGAGAGGACGCGGGCCGTGATGGTGGTCTTGCGGACGGTGGAGACGCTGGAAAAGGAGCGGACCGAGGGCTTGTCCTTGAGTACAATGCGATCAAGCTCGGGGATATAAACCTGGTTGGAGCTGCCGCGGGCCGGGACTGAGAAAGAAAAGCCACGGCCTGATAGGATGGAAGAGGCGGCAGCAAGGACCGTCGATTCGATGGCGGTGAGGACGCTGGACGGTGGGAGATCGGTCACCTCGCGGAATGGGAAGGAGAGATTGAGATCGGAGAGGGATAGCGATTTTTCGCTGTGAGAAGATTGGGCGGAATGGAAGGTCCGCTTGAAGGAATCGAGGATGACGGAGTCGGGCTTGAGTCGGTTCTTGAAGGAGAGGGCGCTGTTTGTGCCGGCGCTCTTGGAGGTTCGGGATTTGGAGCGGGGTCGTGGGTCCAGCTCCTCGTCGTCATCTGAGGTGGGGTCCACACGACGGCGCTTCTTGTCCGCCATTGATGGGAGGTGGACCGGTGGGGAGGGTTGGATAGAAGGGGCGGGAGATGTTGATGACGAGAGTGGAGTGCGCGAGTGCTTTGAGGATTTTTAGGGTTTTGTTATTACTCGGCGATATTTTGAAAATATCTCGATATTATCGCGGAAAATCATCACGGTATTTTAAAACTAAATATCCTGAATAAATCCATGTTTATACAAATTTTAAATGTTATTATTTTAAAATAAATATTATTTTGAAGATTTTCCCGACATTGCTGAGAACGAACTTTCTCACTGTCCCTTACGCAGCGCCAAAACGATGTGGCTGCGTGGCCCACCGAGTTTTATACGTAAAAATCCACACCGCCCATCACGTGAGAAACATTTTTAACGGTACATATAAATTATCTGGAATCCGATTGCGGATTGCGTACTGAGTAAACTCCGTGGCGGCACACGGTGATTTATATATTTTATCCGCTTCATTTATCCATTTTATCAGATGGGAAACAGTGTGAATTGAACTTCCACGGATAAAAGATCCTTAAATGCCATAAAAATTTTAAATTAAGCTGATATTTGTATCTTCCTTTGATTCCTTTCGTTTATGTTTGTGCAAAGCGATTGTATGACCAAGGTTGGATGACAAATAGACATTGTTGTGGGCCCAAAGAAAGTTTTAACGGGTATGGGGTATTTAGATTTAGTTTTACATTTAATGGGCAGGAGCTATTGGTTAGATAATTTACCATCAAAATCAAGTATTATTTTATTATAATGGTACATGGAATATACAAGGATTCTGTATAATAATTAAAATAAAAGTAACGAAAAAAAGGAGCCAATCACAAATTATATAAAAACACAAGAGGTATGGTTCACCACTTAGAATATATTTACGGACAATCCAACAAGAAAATAACCCACTATAGCAAGAAAATTTTATAAAGAACAAGGTATATATAGTGCATTCTTCGTAAACATGCCAAAATATCTTTGAATCTAAACTTAAAACAGAAAAACTATCCACCATTGCATATGCTCACAATAGATCTTCTTATTTTGAAGACATTGAGAAGATGACCCTAAAGTAACTCTTGAAAAAGTCTTGAAACCATTGAACAATGCTTTTAAGAAGAAAACTCATCTTGAACCCTCTTTTGACTTTTGTAAAATGAATTATTTCTCAAATTCGTAACTCCGCATTTTTCTTAATGAAACTTTCCTTAAAAGCCTCCTTTTCACTAATGAAATATTAAAAATCGATGTTTCACAAACACTAGCCTTGTTTACTTGTCACTATTTTAATAATCTACACCATAATAACAAAATTACTTTCATGCCTTGTCAATCCATCATTATTACCTTGCTTTGAAGCTCAGAGAAGTTAAGCTCCAATCCAACTTTTCCACTTGAACAGTCTTTGTGAGTGTAAATGTTGCAATGCAAGGGCATGGTGCCCAACGGTTTTTTCTTAATTTGGTTACGCTATGTAGATGGGGTATGGTATTTGCTTAGAGTTAAAAAGACATTGGATTTTTTGTGTTACCACTAGCCAAAAGAAGTTTGGAATCGACAGTCGACTAAAAACCATAGAATCACTAAAATGCTAGGAAAACGTGAAGTTTCTCGGCTCAAATGACTCATGCGGTTAGTTTGCAACTGTTAATTCCGAATAAGGGTCTCAGTGGCAGAAGATAAAATAATTAAACACCCAACCCTACTTACATAACATGCAATCCCTACTCTATGGGATCTAATGATTTTTAGGAGAATCTAGCAAATTTTCGGTATAATATAACTAGCCATGCTTCATGTAACCCACAGGAGAATAGGCATGCAAAACTAATGAATTATTTAGACCTTCACAGAGACAAGTGACTCCAAGTAGGTAGAAATAAAGTAAAAGACAGTAAATAAAATGTAATCTTGGCATCACTTCACAAAGTTTACAACTCCAATAAGCTAAACATAGTAAAACAAACATGAAGTAAAAAAGAATAAAAATATGAGTTAATATTATAAATATACTGGGAATGTGTGGAGTGGAATGCGATCTAAACTAGATTGAGATGTAAGAAAGAAAATGAGAGGCTGAACACCCTTTTATTGCAAAATGGATGGTCGAATTTTCCTAATTCCAACCCTACTCACTTCTTCAGCAGTTTCTTCAATAGGTTATTTTCTCCTTGGGTGGTCTCTTGTGTGGGGTAGCACCTTGGCATGTTAGAAATCCTTAGGGCACTTCAAAATCTTAGACTGTCGACCCTTCTCTATTCTCACAACTTTCACCTTTGACTTCTACTCTCTCAACTACCTCCAGAATGATAATCGTTGTGTGAATTTACAGACTTCACCCATTGGCTCATGGACAATTGACCGTGATGTTTCTACCTCCCATCAATGAGTTGGCTTATGTAATGCTTAGAAAGAATGATTGGGCCACGTGGACCATCAGCTATCCATAAGCTGGAGGTTTATTTTGTCCTTGTTTTACATGCGCTTTGCATATACAGGGGGTATTTAATGCCCTGGAGGGTTTAGTTGTTTATTAGATGTATGCGCATCCTTGTCAGAGATCGGTCAATTGGGCATGTTCGATGTCTCCGGAAGTGTCGGGGATCATTTTAGCTTGTCATGGTTAAATTTTTAACGTTTCTCAAGCCATTCAGAGATCATTTTATCGACTGGGTGTATAGATAGGGTTTCTAGAGGGTTTAGATTATAGGCTAAGATTTGATTTGTCTGGCTCTGAATTTGTCGATCAGGCATTGATTGTTTTTGCAACATACCGAGGGTCTTACCTACTTGATTGATTTAGATTTCAATGCTTCTTAAACTGCTCAAGGATGGTTTCATCGAAGTCTACCCAAAGCCTGAAGAGTAGTTTAGTCTCATTTTGGATGGGTTGTCTATAAATGTCCCTCTTTGGCAAAGGTTGCGAGCAACCGAATGCTACGGTTGCTTGACACCCCACCTTTTAGATAAGGCATAGACATTATCATGTCTATTTTAAGTAAGGTTTCTTTGTCGAAGACTCACTTGGTGAGAGAATAACACAAGTGTCTCACGAGAGTCAAGGAAAAACTTGTGATTTGTCCCTGTGTTTTTTGCAACCTTATAGAGCATAAAATCTCAACCCTTTCATGTTGTGACCGACAATCATGCATCGAGCGGGTCTATAAGTATGAATTTTGGATAGTGTCACGCCCCAAATTTGGAAATCGGGCTCACAAAATTTTCGATCGCCGAATCCGGTGCCGACAGCCTCCATAGTACCCCATTCTCGGCTCCCAGCGCCTATACGCCAAATTCCGATCCGGGGATCCTATAAGGAAGATTTTTTTTCCAATGTACATTTATCTCGTAAGAAGCATAACCACAAGTTTATCCAAATCACAAAGGCAACATCATCATCACATATCCACTAATATAAACAATTGAATACAATGCTGAAAGGGAAATATACATATGTAAAAAATCAAAGCTTCAAGAGACCACTGTGCGCTCCAAGTTCAATGCTACTGCAACCTAACGCCACCTGCACACATCTATCGTGCATAAGCTTATAGAAAGCTTAAAGGTCGGTGTAAGTGTGTGCGATGCACGTGCCAAGCATATAAATATTAGAGTAAGTGGAAATACTGGCAATCCATAAATCGTATAATATCAGAGTAATGCGAAAACATGCTGGTAAGTTCATAAATATCATCAGCCTTATCCAGGTTATGCGATGTAAAAACATAATAGGCCAATATCATATAATAATGAAGCAATGTAGATCAACTATGCAATGCGGAGAGATAGTAAACCAAATATCGAATACTAAAGATTCAATGAAATATGTAATTCCTGACGAATCCACGAATACCATCAACCTCATCTAGGTCATATAAATGTGGAAACATAGCAACCCAAATACCATATGCCGCAGATGTAATGCAATATGAGGTGCGAATGAAATGACCAAGCTGGAGTGTAAAGTCGAGATGATAGTACATAGTATCGCAAGCTACGGGGTCCACCACAAGGGACTTCTATCCAAACCAGTCCCATACCAAATTTTGATAATCAGACTCAATGTGGTAAATTCCTGATCTCAGGTTAGTCGCGCGCCCTAACCGAAACCTTGGTCATTACGAAGGTACACGTAACAAATAGTTGCGCACCACCAGCCCGAGTGGATAGTGAATGAATAAATGAATGAGTATGCAACTCCTGCTCAATAAGTCCACATATCAGTACCGTGCATCTCTGGGATCATCACCGGGGTCTATTACACTCTACGCCAGTTTGTCGCCCCCATCCGAGCACACAACTAGGTAAGTGGAAGAGACCTCACTATCCACCTGCCAATATTAGGCCCGACTCGTCAATAGCGGACCCATTCCTCAAGCTAGTCAAACTCAACCTAGATATTGCCCCCTCACTCAGGCGGGTAAGGTCACATCCCCTCTCAATCGACCACGACACAGTGGGAGACGCTGCCTACTGGTATATGACCTTCATGCGCTCATATATATCCACTCGGTCTAGACGTTGGGGTGTCTCCTGGCCACGGAGATTTAAGAATTTTCAACTAGGGACATCTATGACGCCCATATGCTAGAACTAAACATTTCCAGTGTCCCATCTGACCATCCATGACATGCTTGTGGAGGCTATGGCCCTGATGTCGCTAGGGCGTACAGTAGTCATATAACAAAATGCAAGATGCATGAGTCACACAGTCTAATCATGCATCAATCCTGCGCATAGTGTGCACTCATGTGGGATAACTCTGCCTATCAGGGAGTCTCATAAACCACCTACACTATGACATATGTAATGGTCAATCACATCTCTTAACAAACATGCAGATGATGCGTATGGGCATGTATCATAATGTTATGCTGTCACATACTCATAATCGGTATCGATAACTGGCACCGATAATCGGCCTTGATAATCGGCCTCAACAATCGGCCTCGATAATCGACTTGTGACATTTAACCATCATCGCCCATCAATGTGGACATTTAACCAACATCGCTCCTAAGGAGTGGCCCCACATAAAGTCAAACGTATAATGGACCCATGGCCTCACAAGGGTCTAATATACATCACCATGGGCCTCACTCAAGGGCCTAATAGACATAATAATGGGACTCGGCACACGGGCCATAAATACATCACATCGGGCCTCACTCATGGGCCGCACATACATCACAATGGGCCTCAACACATGGGCCATAAATACATCACATTGGGCCTCATATACATCAAGTAGGCCGCACCAATGGGCCTCATAAACATCAAGTGGGTCGCACCAATGGGCCGCACCAATGGGCCTCGTATACATCAAGTGGGCCACACCAACGGGTCGCACCAATGGGCCTCATATACTTCAAGTGGGCCGCATCAATGGGCCGCACTAATGGGTCTCATAAATGTTAAGTGGGATGCATCAATGGGCTGCACCAATGGGCCTCATATACCTCAAGTGGGCCGCATCAATGGGTCGCACTAATGGGTCTCATAAACGTCAAGTGGGCCGTATCAATGGGCCTCGTATACATCAAGTGGGCCGCACCAACGGGTCGCACCAATGGGCCTCATATACATCAAGTCAGGCCGCATCATGTGGGCCTCATATACATCAAGTCAGGCCACATCATGTGGGCCTCATATACATCAAGTCGGGCCACATCATGTGGGCCTCATATACATCAAGTCGGGCCGCATCATGTGGGCCTCATATACATCAAGTCGGACCACATCATATAGGCCTCATATACATCAAGTGGGCCGCATCGCATGGGCCACATATACATCATAATGGGCCACAACACATGGGCCTAATATACATCACAATGGGCCCCATCTCATGGACCTTAAATACATTATGATGGGCCCTATCCCATGGGCCTCGTACCTGGGCTTCAAATATATCACAATGGGCCTCGCATCTGGGCCACATACATCACGTGTGGGTCCCATACATCACGTGTGGGCCTCATCCATCACATGTGTGTCTCATACATCATGTGTGGGCCTCATCCATCACGTGTGGGTCTCATATACATCAAATGGGCCGCAATACATCATATTGGGCCTCAACATATGGGCCAATATATATCATATCAGGCCTCATCAAATGGGCCCCAAATACATCATAGTGGGCCGCAATACATGGGCCTCATATACAATAAGTGGGCCGCACTACTTGGGCCTCGAAGACATCACAATGGGCCACAACCCATGGGCTTCAAGTACATCACAATGGAAGATCATCTGAACCATACTACAAATATTAGTGGAGATAATGATTTCCACCCCTAAAATTACCAGGGCCCACCGTAATGTTCATTTTCCATCCAATCTATTCATACGGTCACAAAGACCTGAATCAAGAGGAAAAACAAGTATCATATTGATCCAGAACTTTTGTGGTGCCTAAGGAATTTCAATGGGAGGCGTTCAATTCTTCATCGTTTTCTGCGGTGTGGTCCATCTGATAGATCTGCCTCATTTTTAGTCTCAAGCCTTAAGACGAACTCACCATCTGGATGGACAGTTTGGATGTAACACATACATTAAGGTGGGCCCGTTAGATGGACAGAGTGGATTAAAACCCATACATCGTAGTGGAATCCCACGGAACTTGTTGACATCATGTACAACAACAGCTAGGTGTTGCTCGTCCATCAGATGGGTGGTGTGATAAAACATACACCTCATGATTAGACCCTCTGATCAGCTGACGTGGGACCACCAGCAGGTGGATGGTCACCTAATGGATGGTCACCTGATGATCAGGCCCACGAAACTTGTAGACGTAATACAGCAACCGTATAGTGATGGATGATAAGGATGAAAAATACCTTCATCAAGGTGGGCCCCATCCCACACGTGCAGCACGTGTGGGATGGGCCCCACACATCTGTCAAAGAGAGGGACGGATAGGATAGAACACATATATCATGTGCAATCCCACGGCTCTTGTTGAAATCAATATAGCAGCTACATAGCCACTATAAGGACCTCCACCCAATCCACTATTTTATCAGGTGGGTCCCACCACATGATATAATATATATATATATATATATATATATATATATATATATATAGATATATAGATATAGATATATATATCATCCTATTATAATATAGTAGATATCTTCTTCTTCTTCTTTACTGATAACGTCCAGGCCCTGGACGGCCTGGATATGTAACACGTACATCACGTGACTGTCACGGATGGACGGCGTGGATTTACAATACATGATGGTGGGCCACAGACGGCCTGGATAAAATACATGAATTAGGTGGGTTCACACGTGTGGCCCACCAACAGCTTGCATTAAAGTTAATATTTATATTTTCCCTTTATTCGGGCCTGTGTGACCGGCCGGTCACGCAGGCCCCAAATCGGGCAGTAAGGTGGCCCACTCGGCGAACGGTATGGATAAAATACGTACATCAGGGTGGCCATTCAAACAGTGAGAGAGAGAGAGATAGAGATATAGAGAGAGAGAGAGAATCGAGTGGTGGAAGGGAGCTCCGCCACTATGAGTTCCCTTGATCTATATCACATACATCAAGATGGGTCCCACAACAAGTGGGCCCTTAAATCATTCAAATCCATGGTGAAAATCTTAGATCACCCACCTTTCCTTCTTCTTCCTCCCTAGTGTTCCAAGGCTCTTAAGAAGCTCCTTCAACAGTGGAGATGATAATCTAAGGGTTGGATTGGGCGATAAGAAGGTGGGCCACACCTAGCTATCTCATCTCCCTTAGACGTTCTTTCTCATAGTAGCTTGGAAGAATGGTTTGAGAGAGGAGAGAGAGAGAGGAGGAGAGAGAGAGAGAGAGAGAGAGAGAGAGAGAGAGAGAGAGAGAGAGAGAGATGATGTAAGGGATGGGTGATGGATGGTGAGTGATGGGTGTATTTGACATGTATGGGTTGTGTAAGATAGAGAGAGTTGACTTTAGGTGTTGCTTGTACTTGGGGATGGGATATGTACTTTGACATAATTGATGTGATTGATGGGACATGTTCTCTTGTGTTTGTAAATCCACGGTGTTTTTCTTGAACTGAACACGAGCCCACATCTCCTGGCCTAAGTATCGGCGTGCGAGATGCGACGTCGGAACCGCGGCGACGGCGCGGTCGCAAGGGTACAAGTCTCGGGTTGAGTCGACTCAGATTGACAGGGTATGACTCAGGGATGCACGCAAATGCTATCTACACATCGCAGGTCGCTGAAATTCGACCGCGTGAATCGCGGAAGCCTACAGAATGGTATGGTCTAGGATACGGGCCTCACAGTTAGTGCCCCTGTGCTTTTTGTGATCTTATGAGGATCTGCCTAACATACTTTGATCAGGAAGAACAGTTCTCAATTCCACACAATCGCTTAGGATCGCCTATAAGACTAGTCGTTGCAGTGAGCAATTGTCTATGCTTTTTTCGGCTTTATGGATCTCCTACATTGCAATGTGTTAGGATGATAAGTGTCCTGAACTAGCATCATGTTGGGTTATTCTTTTGTCATTATATTTTATATTCTGACGCCGCGATTATAATAAGTTTTTCATGGTTTAAAGTGAAATTGCACTAATTTGGATATGATTAGTTCATATCTCGAAACAATCAGTTTGACATTGAAAATTCAAGTCAACCGTCCCTTATTCCACTTATGATTTCAGAGAAGACCGAGAGTAAGCAGAAAACCCAAACCAATTACTAATGTTACGTCAGTACCCACTTGCAAGTATGGAAGACTGCCCAGTACCTTGGATATCCTACGCGTTATATATATTTTTTGAATTTTCGAAAAAGGACCTAGTTGTAGAACACTGTTCCATACAGTTTTATTTGAAGCTATGTTTTGAAAGATTTTCCTAGGCTATTTTATTTTGAAAACATTCACCCAACCTAGAGGGGAGGCTTCGTCCAATGGCTTTTTTTTTTTTTTTTTTTTTTTGTAGTTTTAGATAAGTCCAACTAATTGTTTTATCTCCTTTGGGGATTTTGATGGTTGCGGTCAGTGTTGGTTTTATTGTGATATTTTTAAAAATAGTTCAATTCCATCTTTTTGTGATCCAATTGTTGCAATCAAGATTGATTTTTATTGAAATATTTTTTAAAAATTTTAAATGAATCTAATCCATTGTGTTGTGATCTGATGGTCATGGTCAAGGTTGGCTTTTATCGAAATACTTTTTATATATATATATTTTTAAAAATAAACCCAATCCATCATTTTGCAATCCGATGGTTGCGATTAAGATTGGTTTTTATTGAAATATTTTTTTTACTTTTTTAAAAAATAAATCCAATCCATCATTTCATGATTAAGATTGGTTTTTATTGAATTTTTAAAAAAATTATTTAAAATAATTTCAATCCATCATCTCGTGGCTCGATGATCGTGATTAAGATTGAAATATTTTTTATTTTTTAGAAAATAAATTAAATCCATTGTTTTGTGATCCAATGGTCGCGATCAAATTTGGTTTTTATTGAAATATTTTTTAGATTTTTTAAAAAAGAAATCCAACATATCACCTCACGATCCAATTGTCGTAATCAAGATTAATTTTTATTAAAATACTTTTTGAATTTGTTGAAAATTGGTCCATTCTATCATTTCGTGATCCAACTGCCACAATCAAGATTAATTTTTATAAGAAAAAATTTAGATTTTTTAAAGATAATTGGTTGTATCACGTCATTGGTAGGTCGTCTCGAGATTGCGATGACATTATGGGTCAAGATTAGTATGTGGTGGGGCCATAATGTGCATATGGAGTCCACCTAGAGTTGACCACGAAAAGATGGGACTACACGCTGATCGAGAAGTCGGTGCAGGGCTCAAGGGTTGGAAAAGGCAGTTAAAGTGGGCTAACACTGGTGACTTAACATCAGCAGTCATAATTGACCGTCAGCGTGCGATGAGCCGACAGGCAATCCTTAACTATTATATTGGTCCATTTTCTTTATAAGTTTGTTAGAGACATTCTAACAACCACTATAGCACACCCTTCCCCTTCTCTCTCTATTTTTTCCCTCTCTTCAATTTTTCTCTCTTTTCCACCTCTCCTTCCTCTTTCTTCTCCTCTCTCGCAATTTCTCTTTTTTCGTTCATGTTAGGTTTTCCTAGAAACCCATCACTTGCTTCCATTTTTGAGTTAGATTCATGTGATTTCAATGTCAAAATTGCATTCTACATCAAACAAGGAAGGTAAGACCGCCAATTTGGGATTTTTAAAATTTTTTTTTAAAAAAAATGTTTGTATACTTTTCCTCATGCATAGCTGTCCATTTGGAAGAATGAGCCTCCATTGATAATTCATGGCCCACCCACTTGATTTTACTTATTAAAACAGTAAAACACTTACCCATGGACGTACAAGCACCAGTTTTGCATCGATTACAACTCTTGTAGCCTCCGATTGAGAAGATCTTAAGGCAGGGTCATCTCGGTCATTAAACGAATCCATGTCATGATTTGAGGCGTTCTCTTTGATAATTTTTTTATAACTTTGTTGCCTATGTGGAATGTGAGGTCCCGATTGGTGTCTTGATGGGCTACTTAGATGATTGGGCCATGGGGCCCATCACGGCAATCTTGGCTATTGATTGGATCGATTTCCTAATAAAAATATTTTCCTTTTTGTCTTACCGCACACTTGGAAAGGTGGGCCTCAATTGATTGTGCACATCCCACTTGTGTGATCTAAACCATTAAAAACATGCGGGAGCTGTCTTGGATGATCTTGATTAAACCACGCATCTTTTTCATCTTAGAGTTTTTGTATTTGGTGTCTTCTTAGGAATTGCTTCTAATCATACTAGGAATCATCCAATATGATTAAATTAAGATTTTCTATTTTTGGTATGTTTTACTAATTCAGATAGCTTCTAGTATAGTTGAATTATGGTTCTTGATTAGGGTGATTAGAGCCAAATTACCATTTCCACTAATTGCAAGGAGACCATAGTATGAACTTAGTTAATCCAAATCCTAGTCATTGCACAAAAAAAACCCCCCTACATTATTCATTCTAGAAATGCCTTGATTATTTGAATAAGCTCTAAACTGCTCATTAGTGGGCCACTATACCCGAGACTATAGAAAGACGATTGTCTTAGTGGGCTTGACGTCTATCGTAGGTGAAAAATCAAGAAAGTACCAAGAACTGCTTAATTTGGGTCAGAGGTCGAGTGCTTGAAATACGCAAATGCCCCAAGCTGAAATCTGAAACTTAAGTGAAATAGACCCCCGCTCTTTTGCAAAGTTGTGACTTTCCAACTATTGGATCGCAGTCGAACTCGAGGTACAAGTTAAGGATATTATTTTGCTCATATCCATATAGTTGCGGCCTCGATCAATCACAGACAACCGTCTATCGCAAATGGGGTCCCCACGATTGATCGAAACATCCGATTGTCGCCCGGTTATGACAAAATATAGATGCCATGGTAGGGCACCTGCCCCCTAGTGCGGATGAGCCAGTGAGCCTCCGGTGAGGCCCTGTAAGTCAAAAACAACCTCCTCCAGGACAAGTCTAATGGAAAAAGGGACATCGGGACCATTTGTGCACATTCCTGGCACTATAAATAGCCCCATTTCACACTCTCTCACTCCCAAACGAATTTTGAGTTACAACAAAGGGAAGAGGGAGAGGAGAAGAGGGGACAAGAGGTGTAGAAGAAGGTTGGTTGGAGAATTCGCCCACCACCACTAGCCGCAGCGTAGCCACGACCGTGCCGCACCATCGGAATTGCCTCAACAACAACTAAAGGTGACGATTGAGCATTTTCTTAAGATTTGGGCCTTGAAGGCCGATTGCATATGCCCTTGCGAGCTAACCACGCTGGTGTAGGGCGCTGGCAAGCCGATTCACGGGACCCTAGCCCTAGAGCAAGTCCAAAATCCAACGAACCACTCCAAGGTGCGGACCATTACCCCTACGTTGTCGTTTATCAAACCCCATAGCATGATTAATGGTTTTTGTTATGAATGGATGAATGCATGCTAACCTGTGCGTACTCGTATGGCCCGTGTACTTTCCATGAATTTCTATACATGTGTAATAAAGCTTATATGTTCGATTGGTTGCTAGAATAGGTTGAATTCGCTAATTAATTGCTCTTGCTTCCTATTACTCACCTGCCTATGCACTCAATTTACCTTACCTCACATGAATTAATATGTTAGTATTGACGTGGACTGCATGTTCGATAAAATGCCCAATAGAGTAGAATTTCCTGATTTATTGCTAGTATCCTTTCCTGTAATTACGTAGTTGATTTATTACTATTATTGATTGATTGGGACTACTAGGGTAGTCGGGTTGGTCGGCAAACCACAGGTTCACGAGGGCGAATCTGACTAGGTTGGTCATCCAGACTAGTCCGATTGACCCGGGGCGAACATGAGCAATCGACAATAGTTGGACTACATGGGATGCTTGCACCCAACGCCGGTTACACCGAGGTTTGCCCGAGTCAACCGAATTAGCCTAACTGCTGACTAACAGTGTGTATCCACCATGTATGATCACACCTGGCTGAATATGGAGCACCCAATACCCTAGAGAGGCCTACTAATAACTGTTAGTGATATGATCCCTGAGTCTTGGGAGCCTGACATGGTGGTATGGGACATTGTGTCCATGCTGTCAGCCTACGTTGGGTGTCGAGCCTCCTCGTAGTGACCAGTGAGCACTAATGGAGGTGATATATCATTATTCAAACGACCCCCATCAAATTATCTAGCTGATAGTTTCGTACCAGAGTACCATTCGAATGACCCAGACATGAATGAAATTGGGTGATAAGCCCTTTTCTTTGTGGCGATTTAGTTTTATGTGACAAGCCCACATCTCAGAACTGAGTGATCATACTCAGTGTTTGGGTAACGACCCATAGTAGTTTATCCTCATACCTTCGGGTATCATGTCGTACCTTTAGATTATTGATTTGTGAGATAAACGGGTGATACCTAAATTTGGATCATCGGTCGTATGCTCAAAGCCGCTACGATCACCCTAGGCTTAGCAATTTGTATGAGGCCATTGACTAAATGGTGGTGTTCCAGCTTTCCCAAAATTTGTTGGATGAACAAACTTAATTAATTCACTCGACTAACATGAACATTCATTGCATCGCATTAGTTTAGACCGTGGTGACTTGGGTGTTGTGGTCGCATGTTGAGGGAGTGTTGGCATTTGCGTCTGTAGTGTCAGAGTCGCTTATGAGGGAGTGTTGGATTATGAGGGCATGCATTGTCTCATGACAGCATGCACGTGCATTAATAAGAGCATTTAGGAACTGGGTGTTTAAGTTGCTTTATCATTACTTGTGCTGGTGGAATTGATAACATGCGTAACTTAGAGTTAATGGAACCACTGAGTTGATCACTCACTCCCACTATGAGACGGTGTTTTAAAACACCAATAAGACGATATTATCGATGTAGGTATTATCGAGATCTCAGACGGGTGGGTTTAGAGTGGCTTGCACCACCAACGTTATGTTTTAGAGGATCGGACCAAACCGAAAACTTTACACTTTAATCATTTTAGGTATGTATATTGTGGCTTGTATAATTTCCATTTGGGCGGACACCATATTTTAATTGTGTTTTTACTATTAGCCCTATAATTCTGGATTTTCGTTATCTCTACCTTGCTTTGGATCTGCTAAATTGAATTGTGTTACTCTGATTACTCTTGTGTGGAATGAATGTGAATCTGAACGAGGTCACACGTGCATTTCCATTTGGTTCACACCTGGGAATTCGAGACCGAGGTCTCTGCACTTAGGTGTCAATTTTCGGGGCGTTACATGATTTCACATATACATCATTGTGGGGTCTGTCAACAATTAAGGGTGACCACCCCGCTCCCAACTATTTCTCTTGGTGTAGCACATCTGAATCACGGATTTGCCTATTTTTTAGCCCTAGATCTAACATGGGGTCAGGCACTTGATTGTCGGAGTGGATTCATAAACACATCACAGAGGAGATTTGTGTGTGTGTGTGTGTGTTGTGTGTGTGTGTGTTGGGGAGAATATGGAAATCACTCTTATGAGAAAACTTATTGATGGAATGGTAAAATCTAAAAGGCTTTATTTGTCCTAAATGATTATGTTACAAGGCTTGGAACAAGAAAAATTTAGAAGAATATAAAAATGCCATAAGTTATGGTAAGTAGCAACTAAGGCTAAACTTTAAGGCATATGATGATCTATACAATACATTGGGAATAGGAGAAGATCAGAAAGAAATTTTCAGACTTGCAAAATGTGGGAAGGAAAATGCAGGGACCTAGATCATGTTAGATGCATTTAGAACAATGACAATAGGGTATTGATTAAGGATTACAAGATCAATGAAAGGTGGAGAAATTATTTACAGAACATGATAAACGACGACCGCTCTGAACACTTAGGTATATAAGTTATCATAGACTCAAATGAAGCTAGAGATCATAGATAATTCCATAGGATTAGGATATCTGAAATAAAAGAAGCTTTGCAAAAGATGAAGACAAGAAAGGCCTTAGGGTCATATGGTATATACACCAATAGAGGTTTGGAAGTGCACAGGGAAGATTGGCCTAGTTTGGTTGACAAATTTGTTCAACGAGGTTATAAGAACAAAGAAAATGGTAGAGGAGAGAAAAAGTAACCAAAGTTGCACTACTGTTGGATTAGTCATACCATGATTTTTTGGGAGAAAGTGATGGACCAAATATTAAGGCATGAGACAAACATATCGGAAAATCAGTTTGTATTTATGATAGGGATGATAACTATCGAGGTTATTTTCTTACACAATTGATGAAGAAGTTCAAGGAGAGAAGAAAGTTCTCCTAAGGCCTTTATGGACTTAGAGAAAGCATATAATAATGTGCATGGAGAGAAAATCGGGTGGGTGTTGGGGAAGGAATCTCAAAGTATTTATTGGCATGGTTAAGGACATGTACGATGGAATGGTTATTAACATTGGGACCACTAGTGGAGAGACATTTTTCCAATCATAGTGGCCTACACTACAGGTCGAAGTGAGTCCAAATCATTTGCATCAGTAAGATCGAGGTTGCTAGGCATTTACAAGAAGAGGTCCTGAAGTGTATGTTGTTTGCAGATGACATAATTTTAATTGACAAGACAAGGGTGGAAGTAAACATAACTAAAACTAAAGATGCTTGAGAATCTAAAGGCTTTAAAATTAGTTAGACAAAAACGGAATATGCAAACACAATTTTAGTAATAGGGTAGAAAGGAAGAATTGGTTAAAATTGAAGGTCAAGAGGTACCCAAAATGGCCACCCAAACAATGTGGGTTGATAATTCATGAGAACTAAGAGATTGAGAATGATGTTGCTCATAGAAATTAGAGTTAGGTAGATGACGTGGAGATGTGCCTCTGGAGTTTTATGTGCTTAGCTCATAAAAATCACACTGAAGGAGGAGATTATATGACAATTACAAGACCAACCATGCTTTATGGAAGAGAGTATTGGGCAATCATGGAACAAAACATTTATAGAATGAATGTCACTGAAATGAGAATGTTGGAATAGATGAGTGGCAACACAAGAAGGAAAGAATTAGTGATGCACATATTCAAGGGAACTCATGAGTGGACCCAATAGGCAATTGTTAGTGCACTGATTTACACATATGTTTGTCAATCACATAACTAGTTGTGTCAAGTAGTTGGATGAGTCCTTTGCAAAAGAAGACCGACGATGCAAGTAGAGCAGAAGCACAAGCTACAAATTCAAGAAAAGAAAAGCTTCTACCATCTGGATCCTTCATATAGATGACCTTGACCCATAAATAGAAAAACCCTCTTAAATCATATATATAAGTCATTCTAACCTTATAAGTTCCACCATTATAGAGTTGGTTTTCAAAAGTTTAAGTTGTTGAATGAATTATAGGACAAAGAATTAAAACATGAAAATATGTCCTAGTTCGGCAGTGAGAGGTGCCGCTGAATGGCACTTTCGGTAGTATCGAAGCTATCTTCAGTACCACCGAAAGTACACAAAACGTTCCAGCAGCTTTCAAAGAAAATTCAGTACCACCGACTGGAATTTTGGTACCACCGACTCCTACCATGTACAAATTTCGGTGCCACCGAAAGTAGTAAAATTCATCTAGCAACTTCAGGATTTAATTCGGTACCACCGAGTGATATTTTGATGCCACCGAGTGATATTTTGATGCCACCGAGTGAATTTCAATACAATAGAAGGTTCCCTCAGTAGAACCAAAAACTAGCCATTTTATATTCGTTGGGACCTTTTCTCTATATATAAGACCCAGAACTTTGTGGAAAGTGTGGATTTAGGCATTTCAGAGTCCTTATGGTTGTCTCAAGCTCTTATCACTCATCCTAGACTCCATCCACATGAGATTCATGTTCTTTTCATTATGATTCATCATCTCAATAGCATTCAAAGCTCACTTTAATGAAGAACATGATCTCAAGCCTATACTAGAGTATTGAGACCCAACCTATAGGTAAATCCTTAGTCTCGACCATACTCTAGTGCATCTATCAGTTAAATCTCTTAGGAAATCCATTCATAACCCTTATTGGAGATTCAATCAACTCCCGTTACCTTGGTTACATTAATAGGAACATCAATGCAAGGTTCTTGATTGTGAAGCTGAGACAATAGGCAAACTACAACATAGGATCAGGGAAGCATTGGGGAGCTGATTCAAGCTAGAGAGAGCAAAGATCAAGCAACCCAAGACAAGCTACAAAAGAGGACTCAGTCCGACAAGTAAGTGTCATTGTTAAGAGTCCACAAGTTAGTCTATATCCTCGTGTAGGATTAAAGCTAAGAGTTTGCTATCAACAAACTCGTGTAGGTTCCTAGTGTGGGACCTTGGCCTGTGTGCCTAAATTGTAGGTGCCTATTGTGGGAGCTTGGCCGATGTGCCTAAACGTAGGTGCCTATTGTGGGACCTTAGTTGTGGGGCCTAAACTGAGGTGCCTTGTGTGGGACCTTGGCCGGTGGGCCTAAACATAGGTGCCTAGTGTGGGACCTTGGCCATGGGGCCTAAACGTATGTCTTAGTGTAGGACCTTTGCTCGTGTGAAGAGCATAAATGTTGAGTCCTTTATGTAGGGCTGTAAAGGTTGATGGTGAACCTGATTTAAAACCATTCATAGCGAAATCTGGCACACTCTAGGAGAGGGTGCAGTTGTCGGGAGTGGAGTAGGCAAGTAGCCGAACGCTACACATGTTTGTGTTTGGAATTGTTATTTGTGAATATGTTTAATTGTGCTTATGTGTTTAAATGCTAAATTGAATATGCATGATTAAATGAATGCCCAGGATTGATAGGTAGCACATTTCACACAAAAGTTCACAATGCTATAGGCTAGCTGCTTTATTTGTATATCTTAAGTAACTTATGTGATCGGAACCTCTATTGGCTTGAAAGCCTTTAGAGTTATATTGCCTTACCTACTTTAAATGGAAAAACTGTTTAAGTTAGGCAATTAGGAATTTTAAATTGGCAAAATATTTGAAAAGTCCTATTCACCCCCCTCTAGGACTCTTGGTCTATTCCATACTTCTACTACAACGGTCTAAACCACAATTTCAATTGGTATCAAAGAGGGTTCCTCTTGAAGGGTTTAACAACCTAGAGGAAGATCTTAACAAAAGTAGTAATTATGGATGACAAGGAGATAAATGAACATCAAATCAGTGAGGAAAAAGAAGAAAAAGAAAAAGAGAGTATACACGATGCTTATGATTAACTCTACATACATAACATCAGTATCCTCAGAAAACTTTGCATTTCAAAAAGTAAAAATAAACAATTGCAAAAAGATCTAGATGAGACATCAGGAATAAATACACAAATGATAAATGATCTTCAACAATATCACATTGAAAATGACAAGCTTGAAAGAGTCTCAACATGTCTTAAGTCTGAAAATCAGAAATTAAATAAACAGATTGAACTTTTAGAATCAGAAAATGAAAAACTCAAAAATGAAAACCACAAACTTAGATTCAATTTAGAAAAGTCAAAACAATCTGTTGAACTTAGTTACAAATTTTCACAAAGTAGTGAAAAACTAGAAAAACTTCTTGGGATGGGAAGAACGCACAAGGACAAAAGAGGGTTGGGTTATGAAATCAGCAAATCAAGGCTTGTTCCTAAAATTAGCAAAACAAGGCCTGTTCCTGCATCACCTTAGATCAAGAAAACTATTGCATCTGGAAGCAATACAAAAAACACTCCAATCTGTCATTCTTGTGGAGATTTGGGACACTACAAATTTGAATGTCTTACACCCAGCAGGTCTTACTCTGAAAGTTCTCTGGTTTATCAATTAGCGTGAGTGTTGAGTCAGCAAAACAAGTGAGCCCCATAGGAAGATCATTCAAGCGTCTGCCTCAACAGGATGTGTAGCCGAACTCGTCAAAAGTAAACTTAGCCTCACATCCCATGTCCCAAAACACTAGGTAAATAAAACCCTTAAAACTGAATAGCACAACTTAGGATTTAAGGTGAGAAAACTATTTTGCAAAATCAAGAAATCTCTAAGTTTTCTGCCTTTATCGATTTATCGATAAGTCGTTCGATGAAATCGACCTACGTTATCAATGTCCTCAAAACTAACTCGATATTATCGAAATGAGGACTTCAGATGTCCGGTAACCACAAAGAATCCTGGACTGAATTATCGATGAATCGATGGAAATCTCAATATCATCGGCTTTCGAATCTTGAGTTCATCGAGATAGCTCGATAAATCGACATCTGATCAGTTTGTATCCAATATGCGGTTAAGGAAAATCATGTTATTTTCGATATCTCGAAGAGAGCCTCGATATCCTCGAAATTCAAACCTCGATGATATCGACGAACCTTCGATGATATCGGATTGGGACACAAATCTGACCAGCAAGCTTTCAGATAAATTCTTTCAAGTATCGAGGATCACTCGATGATATTGATATTCAAATGTCGATCATATCGAGACAAGGTCAATATCATCGAAATATGACACAAACTGTCCAGGTAGCTTATAAGCCGATTTCGACTGTTGAGTCCGATTCCGATTATCGAGGCCAATTCCGATTATTGAGGCTGATTCCGATTGTCAAGGTTGATTGTTGAGGCCGATTCCGATTGTCGATACCGATTCCGATTGTCGAGGCCGATTGTTGAGACCGATTCTGATTGTTGAGGCCGATTGTTGAGGTGGATTCCATTTGTCAAGGCCGATTCCATTTGTCGAGGACGATTCCGATTGTTGTAACGCCTTGAAAATCATGGGTCAAGTAGAAACCCAACTCCCGAGTTCCAACACATCACTTATGCAACATATTTAATGATGATTGTATGTTGTCTGTATTAGTGCTTAAAACATGAATGAGATTAAGCCAAATCAACAAAACATAATCCAGGGACAGTTGTAATACGCAAGTGGAAGACTGAAATGAATATGTATAACTTTATAAACCAGTATAGGTTCCCAAAGTATGTATGCGTTGCCAGGTCAATAATTACAAGTATTATTTCAAAATACAAAATGTCAAAAAAATGTGATAGTCCACTATAAGTATAACCCTGAAGCCCCGTCGATTAGAACAGTCTATATAAACCCGCCTGAATACTGCATATATGAGAAAGCATCCTCATCGTCTGCAAAGTCTGGCTCCGCCTCATCAATCGGGTCTCCATCTGCAACTAAGACAGAGTCTGGTTGGTGTTTAAAATACCGTCCCAGAACGTAGGAGTGAGTGATCAACTCAGTGGAACAATAAAGCAAAGGTTAACATGTTATCAATTCAGTCAAGTAGTAATGATAAAACAATACAATCAAACATCCCTAAGTACTCTGATTAATGCAGGAATGATATGTATAAATGATGCATACCCTCTCCTGCACTCCCTCTGCGATCTTCATCTAACGGTCGCCCATGTCAGTCACTTCCTCAGTGCTCTCTACTCAACGCCAAACGGCACATGCAGTGTGGTGCATGAGGGTGATTACCAAGTTCTTATTAGTCCTTTTCATACAGCAAGATTGGGAAACTAAGGTACCTCCCTTATATCAATACCCAAACAATGATCCATTCTAGGGTCGTCAGTCCTAGTAAATCTTATACGAAGTTGCGGTTCTAGGTCACTGCAAATTGCTCGTCACCTGATCAGTGCAGGCCTAGTTTATACTTTAGTTGCTATGGAAAGGCTCATCCCTCATCGCAGTCTCAGAATATGCTTGAGGTCACTACAAAGGGCTCGTCACCTGATCAGTGTAGGCCGACAGCTCGAATACAGCGTCCCATACCACCGTATTCGGCTCACGAGTTTAGGTTACTCACTGGTGTGGGCTTGTCACCCCTGCGTAGGCCGACAGCTCGACCACAGTGTCTCATACCACCATGTCTGACTCATAAGTCTTAGTGGATCACGGGGTTTCCACTGGTGAGTTTGGTACCCTAGGTTCAAGCAGTAGCGTCCAAACATGGTGAACATACATTGGGCCAATTGGATTACTTGACGAGCTCGACTAGCACGAGCACACGTCGATCTGATTGACATGAAGTGCGTGAGCACTCCGCGTGGCCTAACCACTGTCAACAACTGAAGAACGGCTCGGATTCGTCAGGCACGTCCCATGTGGCGAAACAATATCAGCCACCTATTCAGGATCTGTTACCGATTGCCTGGACTATACCGTAGTCCCAAACACATCAAATTCCAACAAGTATTCATATGAAATAGTCAAAACATTAATAAACACAAAATTCCAATCCTACAACCATTTGAGCATGTTATGAAGTACAACATACATAGGAATTCACACATGCGCATTTCATAAGTAAAGTAGACAATATGGTATAGGTTACATGGACAGATTTATACACATAGAGAAGGTAGTTGAGAATTTTTATCTCAACACCCATATAAAGCACCTGATGCCAAGTACTTGCTCATTCAGACATTTTTACGAACACTTAGACTACACTTTTTAACATACACGACGTATGTTGGCCGTAACATGTATTGGGGCAAATCCTTTCGCCAAGGAGTTGTTACACATACAACTAGTATAAACACACAACAATTAATCATGGAAAACACACTTTCAAGTTCCATACATATATGATCCTTTCTACAAATACATAGAATACACTAAACTCAACATAGTTCATATATATCTGAAACGCGAAACAAACATCGCATTTGGCATGTGAAATAGCACCCACTTCAGTAATGAATCATTAACCGACATTTAAAGCCTTGAAAACTATAACCTATACGTTTATAATCTGCACCTTACGCCGGTAAACGCGTAACGAATTCGTTTTAGACACTTAGTTATTGTCAACGGTGGATTGGCAACCTATAATATGAATTAGGTTAGCTATTTCATAACTTACACTATCTGAACCCTAAAATAGATTAGGGTTAGGTTTTCTTACCCAAGTACGTTGTCAGAAACGCCAGATTTGTGATACAGATAGGGTGGCTAAGTGTGTGGAGCAACGGGATCAAATCTCAAGATGAATCTCCAACTCTCTCTCTCTCTCTCTCTCTCTCTCTTTCTCTGTCTTTCCTTTCCTTTTCCTCTCCTCTCTTTCTTAGGATTTAAAATTCGTATGGAATATGAGAGAGAGGGTTTAAGGCCCTTATATAGGCCCAGAACTGATGAGAATAGCCCCAGGACCATGGTATACTTAGGTTATGTCCAAAGATCGGTTGTTCCGATCCAACGGAGCACTTCTGGAGCCCCCTTTTCTGCGTGCGGTCGGACTTAAGCTCCCTGACATTAGATCTAGGTCAGGCTAAGTTTTCGTTCCAATCGGGTTTACAGATCGACCGTGGCGGACCAGTTTTAGTTCAATGGTCACCGACACTCGATCAGGGCCACAAGTACACTACCATGTATGGGAAATTTTCCCTGATCCGAGGGTGTATTTAGGTCAGATTCTGACGATCTGAATCCTTATATTTGGCCCGCAAGCAACACGACTCAGTTTACTTAAATTCAGATTTTATTTCTAAAGATATTATGTTTCTCACACACATTGCTCCGGGCGCAAGTTAAGTGTTTCTAGACATAATTAGGACTTGATTTCTGAGATGGCTGTCAAGTCCAACTAGGCGGTCATAATCATATAGTTTCATAGCTATCAGACTTTTGACGTGCGATCCAGGTCCGATACGGAGTTTCAATGTGCTCCTGAGAGCAATTGGGTTTAGAGATGGATCCTAAGTTTTAAGGTAATGTAGCGTCAATGATTCTGCACGTTTTGGGTCTTGCAGATCATATTTAAAGTGATTAGTGCCAATTTCACGGGTAATCTAGTTTAACACTCAATTAATTCTCACCTAATTTCTAAAGGATTTGGTCCTGAGTGATTTCTGCCTGAGGTGGTACTCGGGTCTTTGTATGGATTTTTTCGAGACGTTATAATTGTCGAGGCCGATTTTGATTTATCGAGGCCGATTCCGATCTATCGAGGCTGATTCTGATTTGTCGAGGCCGATTGTCGAGGCCGAATATTGAGGCCTAATGTGATGTATATGCGACCCGTATTTGAGACCTATTGTGATGTGTATTCAACTCATGTTTAAGGCCCAATGTGATGTATATGAGGCCTATGTGATGAGGCCCATTATGGTGCATTTGAGGGTCAGGTGATGGAGCCCATTGTGATGTAAATTAAGCCCATCGTGATGTGTATTAAGCTCTTGAGTGAGGCCCATGGTGTTGTATATTAGGCCCTTGTGTGAGGCCATGGGCCCACTATATGTTAGGCTCTATGTGGGTCATTCCTTGGGGGCAATGTTGGTTAAATGTCCACATTGTCGAGGCCGATTGTCAATGTCGGTTATTAATACCGATTATGAGTATGTGACAGCATAACATCATGATACATGCCCATACACATCATCTACATATTTATTATGAGATGTGATTAACCATTGCATATGTTATAGCACAGATGGTTTATGGGACTCCCTGATAGGTAGAGTTATCCCACATGAGCGCACGGTATACATAGGATTGATGCATGATTGAGCTACATGACTCATGCATCTTGCATTGTGTGTTTGTGATTATGTACACCCTAGCGGCATCAGGGCTGTGACCTCCACAGGTATGTCGTGGATGGCCAGATGGGACACCGAAAATGTTTAGTTCGAGCATCTGAGCACTTTGGATGTCTATGGGTGAAAGTCCCTAAACCTCTGAGGCCAAGAGACGCCCCAACGTCTAGACCGAGTGGATACATGAGCGTCCGAGTGTCGGATACCAGTAGGTCGCGTCTCCCATTGTGTCGTGGTCGGTTGGGAGGGGGTGTGGCCTTATCCGCCCGAGTGAGAGACTGTAAGCTAGGCTAAGTTTGACAGCTCCCAAATGGGTCCGCTATCGACGAGTCGGGTACACATTGGTATACTACTGGCAGGTAGGTAGTGAGGTCTTTTTCACTCGCTCGGCTGTGCGGCCGGAGGGGCGGTAGCCAGCTTGGAGTATACTAGACCTCAAGATATACAGTACTGATATGTGGACTTATTGAGCGGGCGTTGCATACTCATTCATTCATTCACTATCCACTCGGGCTGGTGGTGCGCAACTATTTGTTATGTGTACCTATGTAATGGCTAGGATTTCAGTTGGGGCGCATGACTAACCTTAGAACAGGAGTTTACCACATTGAGTCTGACTATTCAAATTTAGATATGGGACTGGTTTGGATAGAAGTCTCTTGTGGTAGACCCCGTAGCATGCGATACTACATACTATCATCCCAACTTCACACTCCAGCTTGGTCATTTCATTTGCATCGCATATTGCATTGAATCCTTAGCACATAGCATTTGGTTTACTGTGCTTCTGTATTACATAATCTAATTAAGGTTGACGGTATTTGTGGACTTGGTATTTGATATTTGGCATATTATGTCTCCGCATTACATAGCTGATTTACATTGCTTCCTCAGTATATGATATTGGTTCATTATGTTTTTATATCACATAGCCTAGATATGGATGATGATATTTATAGACTTACCAGTATATTTCCGCTTACTCTGATATCGTATGATTCATGATCTTGTTAGTATTTCCGATATTGTATGATTATAGCTTGGTATTGAATATTTGGCACTTACCTTGTGCACACACACTTAACCACCCTCTAAGCTTTCTATAAGCTTATGCACGATAGATGCGTGAAGGTGGCGTTAGGTTGCAGAGCGTTAAGCTTGGAGCGTGTAGTGGACTCCTAGAGCTTTGATTTCGATATATGTATTTTCCTTTCAACATTGTATTCAAAGTTTATATTAGTGGATATGTGATAATGATGTGTGTTTGTGATTTGGGTAAACTTGTGGTTATGCTTGTTATGAAACAAATGTACAAAAAAAAAAAAATCCTCCTTTTATGATCCCAGGATCGAAATCTGGCGTATGGACGTTGGAAGCCGAGAATGGGGTACTACGGAGGCTATCGGCACCGGATTCGGCAATCGAAAATTTTGTGAGCTCGGTTTCCAAGTTTGGAGCGTGATAAGTAGAAAATGGGACCAAGTTAGAAGGAAAGTCGTGGGTCTGCGAAGCCATTGTATCCTACTACAAAAACCTACTGTTAGATCCAAGTTTGCATAGATAGACTCTAGATTAGCTCAAATTTGCATCCTTATCCAGTTTAGAGGCAGATTATTTGGATAAGGATATTTCAGAAGAAGAAATCAAGTCCACTATCAAAGCTCCAGGAAAGGACAAAGTGTCAGGCCTAGACAATTTCCCTTTAGTGTTTTTTCAAATCTTTTGGGAGCTTTAAGATCTGGTTTGTGGCTTTTTGCTGCGAGTTCGGGATGAATGCTAAGTTATCTTCGGAGATGGGTGCGACATTTAAAGCACTTATTCCTAAGAAGGGGTGGAATGCATCAAAGATTACAGGTCGATAAGTCTAATTGGTTCACCATAGAAGATTGCAAAAATCTTGGCAACTAGATTTAGAGTATTTTCAGTTGATTGATATTTAAAGAGCAAGGGGCTTTGGTGGAAGGGAGGTAAATCTTAGAAAGTTCTTTGATAGCTAATGAAGTTATTAATTCTTGGCACAGGGAGGGCCTCAATGGGGTAGTTTGTAAGCTAGATTTGGAGAAGGCATATGATCACATCAACTTGTCTTTTCTAGATTACTTGTTGGGTCAACTGGGGTGCAGAGTAAAATGGTGAAATTGGATAATGGAATGTGTGGGATCGGCAAAGTTCTTAGTTCTCATTAATGGTTCTCCCCAAATTTTCTTTAAATCTTCAAGGGATCTAAGGCAAGTAAACCCTCTATCCCCTTTCCTTTTCGTTGTAGAGGTTGAAGCAATAAGCAGAATGTTGGCTAAAGAGGTAAGAGAAGGTTTGTATTGTGGTTTCAAGGTGGATAGAGGGGACTTTTAGGTATCGCACCATGACTTTGCGGACGACACTATACTAAATTGCGAAGCAGATGTCTCCCAAGTTGATAACCTTTGAAAAGCCATCTTCTGTTTTGAAATTGTATAAAGCCTTCCAGTTAATCTTCACAAATCTGAATTGTTTGGTATAGGGTTGCCAAGGGTGGACACAGAAGATTTTGCCTGGGTGTATAGGTGTAAGGTGGGCCTCTTTCCTTCCACTTATCTCGGTCTCCCATTATGTATTAGAAAAATTAGCAAGTCAATGTGGAACCCAATAATTGAAAGATTCGAAAGGACATTGTCAATTTGGAAGGGTAGACATTTTGATGCAAGACAATTAACCACTTGCTCTAAAAGCTCGAACTCATAAAGAGTGGCGAATCAATCCCTTTATCTCATAGCCTAGGTCCCACATCGCATGGATTAGGACCTCGACCCAACCCCCTCATGGGCCCCACTTCACATGGGTTCTGCTTCACACAGGCCACCCACCTAGAGTGTGTCCCCGCATCCCACAAACTACCCCACTCGAGCCTAGTGTGAAAATGCCCCTGCATTAATTACCGCCAATGATGAGTCTCAAACACAAGACCTCCCGTTCTAATACAAAATTTGTTGCAGGACACGTAATTTAATACTAGCATGTAACATGGAGATTATGAAAGGGTCTATAAAGTAATTCAATTAACAAAAGATGCTAACTCACCAAATAATTAAGAGTAAACAATAGGCAATAAAATCTTATTTAACCTAAATTACATGCCCACATGCTAAGAAATCACATAAATCAATTAAAACTAAGCCCGATGAAGGATAGAACTTCCAATTTAGCATAGGCACGTTCCACACTAAAGGGACAGATTTGTAGGTTTTATGATTGGGGTTAGGAATGAGAAATTATGGAATTTAGAAAATTATGGTTCATGAAAATTGATTTTGGAATTAAAGTTTTTAGAAATTGGAGAAAATAGAAAATTAGAGATCTAGGGTTTAAGGTAGGGTTATGGATGGGTAATCAAGGGGTTTTGAAGAGAGAAGGAAAAATCAAAGGATTGAGCGGTTATCCATACGATCAGCCTAGGTCTCATACGTGTGGGTCTTTGGCTAGTGTTTTTGGGTCATCAATGGTTGATTTCAGTTGGAGTTGAGGTTGGATGATGAAAAGTTGAAGAAAAAAGATGATTTGGATAGTCTTGAATAGAAAGGGAAGAAGAGATATGAAGTTTTTTTGAAAAAATACTTCTTTTTGATAGAAAGGAAGAGAGGAAGAAGATGATAGATGGAAGTCTTGCACCTCCGTTGAATGGGGAATTGAATCATGCTACATCCAAGCTCCAAATCACATGGAGTATTCTTCAAATCACATAGAGAAGAGAAAACACAACTTTTTCTAAAAAATATTCACACATCCATCTTTCTCTTTTATACTCTCATAAAAGACCTTTTACAAAAAGATGCTCTCAGATAAGATTCTCAACATAAAGATACTCAATAAATTAAAAGTCATTCATAACTCCCTAATCTCAGCACTAGTGTTTTCAATAACATTGTAGCGTAGCATATAGCATATGCTACACAGCGTATAACATACGTTACATAACGTAGCATAGCGAAAATACTATGTAGTGTACGCAAGTAGCGTAACTCCCAGGTAACGTAAGCTACAACACATGTAGCATAAGCTATAGTGAACTGTAGCGTAGTGTGTATGTAACACCCCGGATTTTTCCTAACTTGGCAATGGACGTCCTTGGACGTAGAACTGCCCTAGGACCTTATTCTACCGTGATTAGGGTGTAATTTAATTAAGTATTAATAGCTTGAATCACCTTCTATATAAACTACAAAGGCCCGAGTACCACCTCAGGCAGAAATCATACCGGACTAAATCCTTTAGAAATTAGGTGAGTATTAGTTAGTGCTAAACTAGTTTACTTGTGAAATTCGCTTGAACCACTTTAAATACGATTTACAAGATCCAAAACTTGTAGAATCATTGACGCTAGGTTACCTTGAAATCTAGGATCAATCTCATTACCCAGTTGCTCTTGGGAGCACATTGAAACTCCGTATCGAAGCTGGACCGCACGTCGAAAATCCGATGACCATGGCTTCGGACCACCTTGCTGGGCTTGACAACCATCTCGGAAATCAAATCCAGATAGTGTCCCGGGGCTATTCGCTTGAGCCCGGAGTGAAGTGTGTGAGAAACGTGGATATTTTAGAAATAAAAATCTAAATTTAAGTAATCTGAAACTTGTCGCTTGCAGGCCGAATATAAGGCTTCAGACCGTCAGAATCTGACCCAAATACACCCTCGGATCAGGGAAAATTTCCTACACAGGCCAGTGTACTTGTAACCCTGATCGAGTTTCGGTGACCGTTGAACTGAAACTGGTCCGCCACATGCGATCTGGAAACCCAACTGGAACGAAAACTTAACTTGACCTAGATCAATGGTCAAGGAGCTTAAGTCCGACCTTTAGCTCAAGGGGGCTCCGAAAGTACTCCGTTGAGCTCAAACAGACGCTCTTTGGACATAACCTAAGTATACCTTAGCCCTGGGGCCATTTCCATCAGTTTTAGGCCTATATAAGGGCCTTAAGCCCTCACTCTCTCATCCTATAAGAATTTGGGAAACCCTAGGAGAGAGAAGAGAGGAAAGAGAGAGAAAGAGAGAGAGAGAGTTGGAGTTCATCCCTGGGATTCAATCCCATCATTCCATGGGCTGAATTAGCTCTTCTGTACCGCTCTGCCGGCGATACCGATCCCGTTCTTAGGTAAGAAATTCAACCCCTAATTTGTTTTAGGGTTTTCAATAGTTGAAATAATGAAATAGCTAACCTTGTTCATGTTATAGATTGTCATCCTGCCAGTGACAAAGACTACGTATTTAAAACGAATCCGTTACGCGTTTACCGGCGTAAGGTGCGGACTATAGACGTATAGGTTATGGTTTTTAAAGCTTTCAATGTCGGTTAATGATATATTACTGACCTGGATGTTATTTCACATGCATAAAGTGATGTCCGTTTTATTTTTCAATTATACGTTAACTAGGTTGAATATACTGTATTCCTCGTATTTGTAGAAAATACCGTATACGTATGAAATTCGGATTTGTGCTTGCCATGATTAATTGTTGTCTATGTATGCTAGATGCATGTGTATCAACTTCTGGGTGAACGGATTAGCCTAATACATGTTATATTAACATACATCGTGTATGTTACAATGCGTAGCCTAAGTGTTTGAGCAAAAGACTAAATGAGTATAAACCTTGCGTTAGTGTACGCCATGACTAACTATCGTGGCTATGCGATTGTTGTGTAGGCGGCAATCCTTTGACGAAAGGACTTGCCCTAATACGTATGCTAACCAATACATACCATGTATGATATAATGTGTATGTTAAGTGTTTGTAAATATGTCTGTATAAATAAATACTTGTAAACTGTTCTTTACATGGGTGTTGAGATAGGATTCTCAGCCACTCTAATGATGTGTACGATTTCCTCCATATGTCTTATTTCATATTCATTGCTTTTACCTGGATATGCATAAGTGTGGATTCATGTTTATGTTGTACTTCATAACATGCTCAACTGATTATATGATTTGAATCATTGCTCTATTACTGCTTGAGTATCTCATATGCTAGATCGTTGTAATTGAATGTGTTTGGGGCTATTATATAGTCCAGGCAATCGGTAATAGGCCTCGAAGTGGTTAGGCCTTTGTCCCACCACATGAGACGCGCCTGATGAATCCGAGTCGTATATCGATTGGCGACAGTGGTTAGGCCACAAGGAGTGCTTATACGCTTCATATTGATCAGCTCGATGTGCGCTCGTGCATGTCAAGCCTGTCAAATAACCCGATTAGCCCGATGTATGTTAACCATGTTTGGACACTACTGCTTGAACTTAAGGTACCAAACTCACCAGTGAAACCTCGTTAAACCATGGTACCTCGATCCGCTAAGACTCATGAGCCGGACATGGTGGTATGGGAACCATGGTCGAGCTGTCGGCCTACGCTGGGGCGACGAGCTTTCCCGTAGTGACCAGTGAGCAACCAAAGCTCGTGAGCTGAATACGGTGGTATGGGACACTGTATTAGAGCTGTCGGCCGACACTGATAAGGTGACGAACCCTTTGTAGTGACCTCGAGCATACTCTGAGTCTACGTGGAAGCGACAACCCTTCTGTAGCAGCAAGAGTATAAACTAGGCCTGCACTGATCAAGTGACGAGCCCTTTGCAGCGACCTAGAACCGTAACTTCGTATGAGATTTACTAGGCTGACGACCCTAGAATGGATCATTATTGGGTATTGATATAAGTGAGGTACCTTAGCTTCTCAATCCTGCTGTATGAAAAGGACTAATAAAAACTTGGTAATCACGCACATAACATCGCACTGCATGTGCCCCGGGTTGAAGAGCACAGAGGGAAGAAAGCATGCCGTGACCGTAAGATGGTGTCACACGAGGGAGTGTAGGCGAGGGCATGCATCATGAATACATTTCATTCTTGCATTAATAAGAGTATCTAGGAATGTCTGATATGTTGTTTTATCCTTATTGCTTGACTGAATTGATAACATGTTAACCTCTGCTTTATAGTTCCACTGAGTTGATCACTCACTCCCACGTTACGGGACGGTGTTGTACACACCAACCAGACCCTGTCTTAGTTTCAGATGATGGCGATGCTTGCGAAGCGGAGCCAGACTTTTATAATGATGAAGGTTTCTCCTGTATACAGCTATCAGGCGAGTCTATGTAGACCATCTTCTGATTGACGAGATTACAGGGTTGCTGATTAGACGCCATTACACTTTAGTCTGCACTTTTGGATCACCCATGTATATTCATTTTATTCATTTTTGGTGTATACATGTCTATATTTAACCTGGTAACATGTTCATACTCTAGAGACTTACCATAGTTTATATATTTTTATATATCTATCACAGTCTTCCGCTTGCAATTTCACTTGTCTCTGGAGTATAATATGCTGTTTTGGTATAATCCCATTCATGTTTCAATGCTCTCATCATAATCATCATTATCTATGTTGCATAAGTGATGCGTTGGAACTCGGGAGCTGAGCTTTGCTCGACCCCCGATTTTCAGGGCGTTACAGTGTAGCATAGATAACGAAGCTACATCTCATTTTTAAAAAGTGGTTTTTCTATGTTAGTTTAACTACTTTAAAATGGTGATGACTTATACCTATAACACATGACACTACATTAAACTAATCCAGACCTTCCAAATTGTAGTCCATATCATGGATAGAGCGCCTAGATTAATTCAGACCATTCAAATTGTAGTCTATATCATGAATTTGTGATGTTTCAACGAATAAAAAAGAAGTCACACTTAGAGATGTTTAAAGGCAGAGAGATAGAGAGAGAGAGAGAGAGAGAGAGAGAGAGAGAGAGATCTTGCATGGAAATAAGTGGTTGATGATCCAGATTCGTAGTCAAGAACTCATAGAAATAATGCATTTAAAAAAAAATATCATATTTTTTATTATTTTAATTAAAAATATTAAGGATTGTGTAGCTTACTCTACACACTATGTAGCTTACACTACACAATGTGGAGGGCTAAACGCCACGCTATATACTACACGCTATTTAAAACACTGCTTAACACAAATATAAGGTAAACCAAAAATAATGAAGCATATAAACAATCTAAACAACTAAATTATTTCATGGACCACGGCGGTCCACGATCAAGATGTCCAATAATGATCTAACAGTTCGATCATTATCTCCACCCAATCCAAGGGTCCGATGTATACATCAAGCTCCTATATACAACCCACATGCATCTTTCCAGTGTGAGGTCTTCAAAGATGCATGAACATACACGTGGATTTTTCAACGTGGCTAGGAATGTGAATTGGGCCAAATGGGCCCCATGTAATGGTCATCTAGCCATAAGGACATTAGGTCAGCCTTCCTCCTCTAGTATGGTACATGGATGTCCTCATCATTTTCCCTCGATTGAGGAGATTTTGCCTCTGGTGAACTAACGTTGCAGTGATGCTAGAGGGGATCCGAGTCTCGTCGTTGAAGCTCTGTCTCTGTGATCCACGTACTGTCTGACTTTGGTCTTTCCTTCCACTTGATAAGGTACTCCTGGTAACTACTATGTCACGTGGAAACCACTTGTTCGTCTAAGACATCCTCTATCTCCTATTTTCTTGTAGGTATGGATGGTACGGATGAAAAATGTTGAGATAAGGGGTCAAGTAATGGTCATGGGTTATGGGACAGGTCAGGGGCATCATCATCAAAGTTCATGTAAGGGTTAGGGGAAGGTCCATGAAATGGTACAAGATCTTCCATATTAAATGTGGAATTGATACCTATGTTAGATGGAAGATCTATCAAGTAAGCATTCGAACCTAGTCTTTTCAAGATTTTATATAGTCCAGCGTTACAAGCTTGTAATTTTTTTATGGTTCCCTGTGGAAACCTTTTTGGACATATTCTAATCATGTCTTCATCAACCACAATAAACTCTTTAAACCTATGGTGTGAGTCAGCAATCATTTTGTATGTTTCATTCCTTATATTGATTCTTTTTCTAATCTCCACATGCAAGTCATGCATATGTCTTGTAAATGCATGTGTAGACTTTGAAGGCCTATGAAACATTGACATGGGTATGCAATCTTTAGTAGTCATAGGCTCATCTATTGTCTTTCCAGATCCACTTCCTCCCCGGGACTCATTTGATCATGACAAAGGTTTGGTAAAGTCAACACGTGAATGTCCCGCATGGGTGTAAGCTTAACCGATATATCCTCTGGAATAATAATACTAGACTCCTCCATACCGACACACCTTAGGTGATAATTCTACACTACTCTTGAGTGTAACCTCAAGTGACATCTCCATAATAACCTTACGTATGACTTCACTTGCCACATGAGCATACATCGTCAAATCAGTTTGTCTCTTTTTTAGACTCTTTGTCATTAACTATAGGAATAGACTCAAGCTGGAGTTTTGTCATATCTTCAAGACCACGTTACTTGATGTCCTTTTCCAGGGTGCTTTTAGGCGGGAGAGGCTTCAAGACAATCCTTTTGCCTTCATACAGAAACGAACATATATTCGGGTGACTAAATAGTGTTACTTCGCTGTCATACAACCAAGGCTTGCCCAAAATGATGTGGCATATATCCATAGGCAAACATCACACCATAGCGCGTCCGTATAAGAACCAAAATGGATGGGGATGGGACAACATTGAGAAATCGGAATCGAAGACGCATCAACCCATGAGACTTGATAGCGCTGGGGGTGAGGAACGACTAGCATACCTAAGAGGCCCACAGTGCTAGCAGAGACCACATTGATGCAACTACCACTATTAATGATCACCTTACAGTTTTTGTCACCACACTTGGCATAAGTGTGAAAATTTGAATTCTTGCGCCAATCATCACTTTCTACAACCTAGCTTAAAGCGCAACTAACAATTGCAAGTGGCATAGTCTCAACTCTTTCAATTTGATCATCGACTTGTGATTGAACATCTTTCCCAGTATCAGAGTTTGGTTGAAGAGAGGCTTCAAGCTGATTGACAAGCGCATTGGTCACTGTCAATTGAGTTGTAGTGGTCCTATTGTGCGCTTCAATAATCATCATGAGGTTGTTGACAGTGTTTAGGGCCTCATCAATTTGTTCTAGATTCATAGTGGGATGTAAACCAAAAATACGTCCAGAACGAGTGGGCATATATAAGGTAACTCTATGGGAAAACCTAGATCTAAGGGTAATATTATGACAAAGACAAAACTAACCGTGAGATCAAATTAGATACACTAGAGGCACTAATCTGAAAATTCAACAAGCTGTTAACCTGAAATACTACCCTGAAAATTCAGCAGAATGGCAATCTAAGAGTACCAAGCTGAAAATTCAACAAGTGTAATCTGAAAATTATGAACTAAAAATTCAGCAAGGTGACAACCTGAGATTACAACGCTGAAAATTCAGCAATGGTATAAGTGAAAAACGCTGGCTGAAAATTCAGCAATGGAGACACTCCAAACTAGAAACAAAATTTGCAATATGATCCTAGATTCTATATGCAATATATGCTCTAATAACTCTAAATGTAAGTTCTTCCCTGGATGTGACTCTAACATAAGTGCAACACAAAAATCTTATGCTAAACATATGGCTCTGATACCAAGTTTGATGTAGGACAATTAACCACTTGCTCTAAAAGCTTGAACTGATAGAGAGTGGCAAATCAATCCCTTTATCTCATAGCCCAGGCCCCACATCGCATGGGTTAGGACCTCGGCCGAAACCCCTTTTGTGGGCCCCACTTCGCATGAGTTCCGCTTTACATGGGCCACCCACCCGGAGTGTGTCCCCACATCCCACAGGCTACCCCACTCGAGCCCTAGTGTGAAAATGCCCTGCATTACATTTATCATTTGACAGCAAAATATTTCTCATCAAACAAACTTGTATAATCTCCTGTTGATTTCGTGTCCTTGTTCAAATGCCCAAAAGGTATGCATGCAAGATTGCAAAAGCTACATTGAGAGTTCTTGTGGCAAGGAGGTGAATCTAAGAAAAAATATCATCTCATGAAACAGGACGATGTAGGCCCGAGGAAAGAGGGGGGAGTGGCTTGGGAGATTTGGGGTAGAGGATGGGGGTTCATGGAAAGAGGTATTGGTGCAAAAATATGGGGTAGAGTGTTTGGGGTGGTGGCCCAAATGCATTTTGTTGTATAGAGGACCGAGTGTGTGGAGATCCATATTAAGCCTTAAGGAAGTGGTCCTGAGGGGGATGGGTTTTAGTGCGGGTGACGGATCTAAGGTTAAGTTTTGGAATGATATATGGTTAGGTGGCAAACCCCTGTTGAATCCTTATCCGTGGCTAGCTCAAGTGGCTTCAGATCTAGACATATTAGTGGTTTATTGCTTGCTACTTGCTACGATGCTTCTGGTGTCGTTTGGGCTCCCTCATGTAGGAGAGATCTCCATGATGATGAGTTTGGCGAACTTATGGCTTTATTTCAGCAGCTCTTAGCCTCAGGTAATATTGCTTGTAGGTGGTATCGATTCCATATGTTGGCTTCATTCTAAATCCAGCAAGTTTTTGGTCAAGTTTCTCCATTTTTGCATTTTAGGTGGTCCTTCAGGCCGGGCTAAAGGTGCATGCATTCCCTATTTGGTTCTATGAGGCCCCGTCGAAGGTGGCAGCTTTTGATTGGCTTACAAGTGGAATAAGATTCTTACAGTTGATAATTTATGGAAAATGAGATTTCCGATTGTGAATGTTTGTTATCTATGTTGGAGAAATAAAGAATCAATAGATCATTTATTTATTCACTACCATTTCGCGAGGGAGCTATGAATCAGTATGCCAGATCACTTTCGTGTAAGCTAGGTGACACCGAAATCAATTGCTAATCTTTTTGTCCAATGGCATGATGGTGGGTTGGCTTCTAGGAGGAGACAGAGACTTTTCCTTTTGATTGGTCTTTGGGCCTTGTGGGCAAGAAGAAACAATAGGTGTTTCTGAAACTTGAGTGGATTTGCTTGGGGTGTTTTTCTTAAAGCACTGGCAAATGTTGTTGAGTGGGATGGGGTGATGTCTATGTAACATCTTTTCTATTTTCGTTTTGTTCCTTTTCCTGTCATCTCCTTTCTATTGTATTTTTTTGGCTTTGTTGCTTCGAATAAAGTTGTCATCTTTCCCAATAAAAAATTAAAAAAATAAAAAAATAAAAAATAAATAAAATCAATTGATGAATGTCAGTATCTAGTGAGCTCCAAAGCATCGCAAGATATTGGATAAACCACTTTAGTATGAGTTCATTGTATCATCGATATTATCGATATGGTTTAACCAAGGATATGGTCCTCATGAGGCGGAATGGCATAATAGGATTAATTTAGTCAACCCCAAGTAGTTGGGATCAGGCTTAGATGATGAAGATGATAATGATCAATGATAACAACGCAATTCTAGCCAAAAATAATAATAAAGAAAAGTCATAAATCCTCAATCTTTTCGAAATTGTTTGGGGCAGATATTCGGTAACGGTAACAGCCATGTCACCTATTACGATATGGGCCATTAACAACCTTTACGACCCCTATAATAGCCAATAGGTATAACATTCAAAAAAAAAAAAAAAAAAAAAATTAGAAGGAAAAAATGTCAACAAATATAAAGGAAATTTTTTTTGAAAAATGTGAGGATCCCAAATATATATTCTGTTATGGTTTTAAACATATATTTGATGGTGCAACGGGCCATTCTTTAGTAAGAATGTTGTCTTAGGCTGCCTGATATTATTAAGCCGAGACTGACTCTATTATTGTAAAACTCCTATATATACTTCTAAATATCTAATATCAACGTATAATTAAGATTATATATGTAAGAGTAATGATGAGTTAATAACACAATTATAGACTATTATATAATTATTATATATAGGCTTCGAACACAAAGTTAAGCATGATTTGGTGAATTAGGGCCAGTTAGATATAAGTACAACAAAGTGAAGATGGAAAAATGAAAAAAAAAAAATAAAAAATGGCAGTTTACCCTTCCGATATTTTTCAACGTGGCCCACTTCGCTTTAATTCATGGAATCCCACCCAATTGTGTTTTGATCTTCAAAATAATCTTACATCTAGTTTAAACTTAGTTTCTAAGCTTTCTTCAAGGTTAAAATGAATAATGAAGTAGATAAATAAAAGAAATTTTGATAATAAAAATTTTCAAAATAGAGCATTTACATTCATATCGTCCTGTACTGGTGTATCGGCCCATTTTGTTTCATAACAGACTGATTCATCACATATCGTGTAACAAGGATGACCATTTCCTTCATGTAACAGCCTTTACGGCCATAATGTAACAACTTTTTAATACAATGTTTTCTTGACATTAAAAAACAATTTTAGTGGAAAAATCGTGATTCAGGAGCAGAATCAAGCTGAAACTCAAATTGGAGAATTCTTTTTCTTTTGTACATATTAGCATAGATTCTAGTATAAATCCATGTTTATGCATGAGTTCAATGCATTTTTTTTTAGAGATGACATATTTTATTAAAAGGGCGCGAAAAAACTGAGCAAAGAATACAACACCAACACCTAACCAAATCAGGCCCAACACTCTAAATAAACAGAGATTCTTCTAATAACCTCCTCGGCCCTAGCCTGAACATTTCTAAAGCAACATCCATTCCTTGCTCTCCAAATAGCCCAGAATACCGGGCATGATGAGAAGCCTCCACCTTGCTTTTTCGATTTTTCCAACACCTCCATCCTGCCACGCCCAAAGAAGATCTTCCACTGTCTCCGGCATCACCCATATCATGTGGTATACCGATAGAATATGACTCCACACCTTGCCGGTGAGAGGGAAATGAATAAAAAGGTGGTTGATAGTCTCCTCATTCACCATGCACATGAAACAAATATTAGGAAGAATCATTGCTCCTTTGCAAATTATCTAATAGTAATTATTCTCTTTTGACAAACCAACCAAATGAATACCGCCCCAAGATAACAATGATGGAAAGGATAAGGGAGGATATGTTGCCCTGTTTCTAAAACCACATCAAACAACGACTTCACGAAAAAAAAATCCAGAAGCATTTCTAGCCCACACCATAGAATCTTCCTCTTGAACATGTAACTTAACATTCCTTAAGACCTCAAGGAGGCTAGCAAACTCCTCAATTTCTGTGTCTAATAAATTTCTGCGACAAGGAGGCACCCACACTATCGAGTCTCCTGTGATAGAAAACAATTCACTGCAATGATGAAAAGATCGGGAGCCAAACGAGCAATTCTCTGAAACATAGACTGCAACACTTGATTGCCACACCAAATATCTACCCAAAAACATATACGAAGCCCTTTACCCATGGAAAAGTAAATGGCCCTACAAATAAAATGCTCGGTAGCCACCACTGCTTTCCAAATAGCAGAAGCCCGATACAACGAAGATGTTTTCAAAAACCATCCACTTTCCTGCATGCCATACTTATTGGCAACCACTTCCCTCCACAACTTCCCTTCCTCCAAAACAAACCTCCAAACCCATTTTCCCAATAAAGTGGTATTCATCTGCTACAAAGGTTTAATGCATGCCCACCTTCCTTTATCGGCCTGCACACCTCATCGCACTTGAGAATATGGAACTTCTTCCCCTCATTAGCTCCTTTCCAAAAGAATCCTCGTTTCAACCTTTCGAGCATCATAAGAACCGTATTCGGGCATCAAAATATAGCTAAAAAGAAAATGGGCATGTTCGAGAAAGCCATCTTGATGAGGGTAAACCGACCACTCAAAGACATATCGACACTTCCAGCAAGCAAGCTTCCTTTCTATTCTTTCTATCACCGTATCCCAAAGGTGAATGGCCGACTTCCCAATGCACAATGGCGGCCCAAGATAGGTGGTAGGAAATGAACCGATTTTGCACCGAAAAATATCAATAAGATTCTAAAGTTATTCCTCCCAACATGGTTGCCAAGAAGCTCCAATTTTGCGACATTAATCTTCAAACCCAAGACTGCCTCAAAACAAACTGTCAGCTTGCGGATATTGTCCACTGCACTTGTCTCTACCTCATGGAATAGTAACGTATCATCTGCATATTGAAGATGAGTGACCTGAGGCCGATTTCTTGCTACTTCGAAGCTTTGAAACAATCCGAACTCCACTCCTCTATGATTCGCCAATGACCACAAACAGGTAAGGCGATAAAGGGTCCCCCTGCCTCAACCCTCTTGTGGACCTAAAGTAACCCTAAGGAGACCCATTGATAAGAATGGAATAGGCAGGAGATTGGACGCAAAACTTGATCCAACATCTCCATTTCTAACCACAACCCAATCTGAGAAGCATTTAGTGCAAGAAATCCCAATCTACGTGATTGTGGGCATTTTTTATATCGGGCCTGCACACTAACCTGCGCTTCTTCTCCTTAAATCTTGCATCTATACATTCATGGGCTACCAAAGCACTATCCAGGATCTTACAACCCACTATAAAGACTCACTGATTGTCCACAATCAATTTAGAAAGAACCTCCTTGAACCTATAGGCCAAAATCTTAACAAGAACCTTATACGGCGCTCTAATGAGGCTAATCAGTCTAAGTCCTTCAACTGCTCGGCACCTTTGACCTCAGGAAGCAACACAATAAATGAAGCCCCCTGTGGTGGAGGATAAATGCCCCCGCTCAACAAACTCAGCCAAAAAAACCCATAGTATCTTTCCCTACAACATGCCAAATTTTATGAAAAAACAGTATGGGAAATTCATCAGGGCCTAAGGCTTTATCCCCGCACATAGACCGCAACATTGCACAAACCTCTTCCTCATCAATAGGCTTTTCAAGGAACGAAGCTTATTCAGTCATGATCTCACTAAAGCGAATGTTGTCCAAAGTTGGTCTCCCCCATTTATCGGCTGAAGGAGATTCATAAAATATGATGTAATCGCTTTAGAAATTTCATCCTTGTTCGAAGTATCCCCATCAATTACTAAACTCTCAATTCTATTACCCCTCGTCTAAGCACTAGCAATAATGTGGAAGAACCTAGTGTTCTTATCACCCTCTTTAAGCCATAATGCCCTGGATCTCTACCACCATTTTATCTCCTCCTCTTTGGTCTTTTGCGGATATTTAAGGGACAACTCGTTTCTCCTCTCCCTATCCATGCCCGACAGGGAACCATTTTCTTCTAAGAGATCCAACACCTGAACTTGTTCAGCCATCCACTCAAATTCAGCCTCCCCAGTCCCCAAAACTTCTTTCTTCCACAACTTAATCTTCTCTTTTAGTAACTTGAGATTCCTACATAACCAGAATCCAGCGTAGTCCTCTACCGCAAAAGATCCGCACTAATCTGCTATTGATTGCTCGAATCCATCTATCTCCAACCACACTGCTTCGATTGAAAGGGTCTAGGCTCCCAAGTAACATCCGAAACTTCAATAACAATCGGTTGATGATCTGAAGCCACTCTAGGCAAACCACGCTTAATAGCTAGCGGAAATCTCTCAACCCAATTAGCCGAAACAAGAAATTTGTCTAGTGAGACATAGATACGTTCTCCTAGCCATTACACAAGGTAAATTTGGCTCCCTCCATAGGCAGATCCACCAATTGTTGCCGATTCACCCAATTAGAGAAACCGGACATATTGTTTGTGATATGCCCCCCTTTGGACTTTTCGTAGAAGTGGACAACATTAAAATTGCCTCCCACACACCAAGGAAACCCCCATTTCTGCCTCACTGAGTCTAGCTCCTCCCAAAATTGAATTCTCATATTTTTCGCACATGGGCCATAGACCGATGTCATCACCCATTGAAATCCTACCCCCAGGTCACAAAGCAAAACAGAAGTCAATGCATTGAAATCTTGTCGTCATCACAAAGTTGATTCCCCCAATGCATGAGTTCAAAGCATTGACATGGATTTTAGGCAAATAATAATAATAATAATAACAACAACAACAACAACAACAACAACAACAATAAGAATTGTTTAAGGTGAAACCCGAATTTTCTCCTTTAAAAGTTAAGAGCACGTGTGGAAAATCTTTATGTCAATGAGTCTTAGGCTTGGCCAATCTCCAGATTCGCCACACTTTTAATATATATATATATATATATATATATATATATATATATATATATATATTATATATATATATAATGCATTTTGATATTTAAGGTGAAACCCAAATTTTCTCCTTTAAAAAGTTTAGAGCAAGTGTGGAAAAATTATATGTTGATGAGTCTTAGGCTTAGCAAATCTCCAAATTCACCACACTTCTCTTTTTTTTATTTAGTTATTTAAAAAAATAATTAAGAAATAAAATATAAGAATACATTTGGATGAGGATGAGTACCCAAGATTTATTAAAGAGTACAAGACCTAGTATTATTGATAGAATATGAGAACTAGGATTTGCAAGAAGGGAAGGAGAGAAAGGAGAAGAGGATGAGAGAAAGAGAGGGAAGAAGAGAATAAGGGCTATGTTCCATTTTAATCTATGTGACTAACTCTCTTTTCATTAATGAAAGGAATATAAGTTATGCTACTCTCTTTTTATTAATGAAAGGAATATAGTTATGCTACATTATACATTCTTCACACGCGCGCGCACACACACACACACACACTCAAGGAGCATGAATATCAATCATGCCTAGCTTATCACAAACCCGATCAAGATGACGATTGATCCCTTTAGATAGAAATAGAGTTGTACATGGCTCGAGTTAGCTCGGTCAGCTTGCTCGACTCGCCTCGGCTCGAAATTGGATCCAGACCAAGTCGAACTGGTTTTTGGAGCTCGTAAAAAATTTGAACCGAGCTCAACTCGACTCAGATTGAACCTCAACTCAAATCGAATCGGATTGAATCAGCTCGGTGACTCGATTATTTTGATATTGATGTTGCTCGCCGAGTGTTTGATGAAATGACTCAACGAAGTATTGTTTCGAGTGCATACATTCTCCAAAGGATCGGCTGGTGGCAAGGAAGGAATGGATACGAAACAAATCACTAAAAAAAACTTTACATTTTAAGATTGCCCTCATATCTTGATTTTGATGTTGCTCATCGAGTGTTTGATGAAATGTTTGTGAAGTGTTGTTACTATTTTGCATTCTGTGAGAAATTGAAGATGCACTCTGTGTTTGAGAAAATGTTGCACAAGCTTGAACTAATCTGAGCTGCCGACTAAACCGAGTCGAGCTGGCCAGTTAGGTCGAGGACTGAGCCGAGCCGACTTCGAGCTGGGGTTAGCTACCAGCTGAGTCGAGTCAACGTTTGACTTGTGTACAACTCTAGTTAGAAAATTGGCAAGTTACCTTTGGACTTCCGATATGACATCCTTGCTCCCCTTGAAGTCATTGAGAAAAATGATAATCAATCTCAATGTGCTTGGTATGTTCATGACACACTGGATTTGATTCCCTTGAAGTCACCTTTTTTCTGAGAAAAATGATAATCAATCTCAATGTGCTTTGTATGTTCATGATAGTGGATTTGAATAGATGAATTACAGCCAGATTATCACAATGGAAAATCATTGAAAGAGCAACAATGAACCCAATGTTTATTAATAATACTGTCAACATGATGAGTTCACATACTCCACAAGCACACTATCATGATACTCTACCTAAGCACTAGATCCAGCTACAATTGGTTCTTTCTTACTCTTCCACATCACCAAAATCACCACCAAGCTTACAATAGCTACTAGTTGAACAATGATCTGAATCAGATCTCGTCCAATCTGCATCAGTGCATACCTCAACAATTAAGTGCCCATGCTTCAAAGACAACATACCTCTACCATGAGGTTTTTGTAAGTATCGCATAATACGATAGACAACTTCTAAATCACCGGAGCAAGCACAAATTTGTTAACAACAATAACAACATTAGTGATATCTTGATTAGAGTTGTACACGATTCGAATTGACTCAAGCTTGGCACAGCTCGACTCGGCTTAGCCAGTAGCTAACCCCAGCTCGAACTCGACTCGGCTCGGTCGTCGAGCCTGACTGGCCAGCTTAGCTCGGTTCGGTCAACAACTCGGGATAGTTCGAGCCGAGTTCGAGATAGTTCGACATTTTCTCAAACACAGAGTGTATCTTCAATTTCTCACAAATTGCAAAACAGTAACAACGCTTTACAGGTATTTCATCAAACACTCAACGAGCAGCATTGAAAATCAAGATACGAGGGCAGTCTTATAATGTAAAGTTTTTTTTTGTAGTGATTTATTTTGTATCCATTCCTTCCTCATCACCAACCGATCCTGCGGAGAATATATGCACCCAAAACAACACTTCGTTGAAGTATTTCATCAAACACTCGGTAAGCAGCATCAATATCAAAATAACCGAGTCACCGAGCCGATTCTATCCGAGTTTGTTCGAGTTGAGGTTCGATCTAAGTTTATTCGAGTTAAGGTTCGATCCAAGTCGAGTCGAGCTCGGGCAAACTCAGCTCGAAATTTTTTCGAGCTCCAAAAACTAGTTCGACTCGGTCCAAATCCAATCTTAAGCCGAGGCGAGTTGAGTTTTTCCAAGTCAAGGCGAGTGAGCTGACCGAGTTAACTCGAGTCGTGTATAGCTCTAATCTGCACTCATAATGGTCAAATACCTCAACTAAATGTTGAAACAACCCAACATCAGATAGTAAGTCTCCACTATCAAACTAATGTTGGTACTTTGCTCAATAGTAGTGTTCACTGGTCAAGCACCAAGTTCACCCTAGTCATGAAGCAAGTCCAGAGTTACTTCCTTTGAGAAACAATGATGCCCTATTGTGAGCAAGCCACCTTAATGCCTAAGAAATATCGCAAAGGGCCTAGATTCTTCATATCAAACTACTAACTCAAAAACTATTTCAAATTCCTTATCCCTCCTATAATAACCATATCATCGACGTAGACAATTACAATTGTTTTGCCAACGTTTCTCTTGAGGAATAAGGTATAATCAACATTAATTCAAGTATATCCATACTTCAACATTGTAGAGATGAATCTTCAACCCATGCACGTTGAGACTACTCTAAATGCTAGAGAGCATCTTTTAGCTACCACATTGTATCAATGCCAATAGACAGAATGAAACCAGAGTTGTGCCTTATATACCTCTTCCTGAAGAGCTCTATGAAGGGCATTATTGACATCTGACATCTAATTGATGTAAAGGCAAAGAATGATTCACACCGAGAAATAAGAGGGTGTGAACATAATTCAATTTGGCAACTAGTGAAAATGTCTCATGGAAATCCACACCATGAGTCTGAGTAAAACCTTTGTCCATGAGATGTGCTTTATGGTGCCCTATTTTACTGCTTAGTACTTCAAGGCACTTTCCCATTTACAACCCACACCATGTTTCTCAAATGACAACTTCACAAATGCCCACATTTTGATTTTTTTTTTTTTTTTTTTAAGAGCTCTCATCTCCTCAAGCATAGTACTCTCCACTTGGGATGAGATAAGGCTTGACTAACTTTGGAGGGTGATGGAACAGAAGAAAAGGAAATGAAAAAGGGATGATACGAAGGAGATAGAAATGTGTATGAGATAAAATGGAGATAGGATGACTCGTGCATATCAATGTTTTAAATATCGACGAAGGAGATAGAAATGTGTATGAGATAAAATGGAGATAGGATGACTCGTGCATATCAATGTTTTAAATATCAATGATACCGGCCGATATATCCCACAATATATCTTGTATCCCACTTGTGCAGTACGAAACGCAAAAGTAGTGTCGATCCCACTTGTGCAGTACGAAACGCACAAGTAGCATCGATATATCCCACATGTTCGATCTAATGAGTATTTTCAATTTTCGATCATTTTTTTGTCAAAATTACATTAAATCAGTGTCATATTGTTACAAATCCATTGGTTCTTCATGTTTTGTTTGAAAAATTATGGAATTAGAGCTTTGATTTCAATATCTATTGGTTCTTCATGTTCTCCATGTTTTTTTTTTTTTTCAAAATTTTCCATCAACATGCTGTCAATTGAGACTAATTTCAAAGTATTTGGGAGTATTTGATGAAATAATCATCACATACACTATAATTTTGAAATTTGAGTGTAGGTGGTTGGATTTAGGAAAAATTCAAAAATTTCCCAATTTCTCCTAAATTGCTTGCAATGTTGCACTCAAAACATGAAATCAAGCATGTATTAGGGTTGATTTACTGATTTGTTAAGTCTTTGTCAATTTTCAGAAAAGAAAATTCACTTTTTAAAATTTAAAAATAAAAAAAATTTATTTAAAAATATTTTTTTTTTTGAAATTTCCCTTCAACTAGCTATCAATTGAGACTAATTTCGAAATATTTAGACTCGTTTAATGAAATGATCATCACATACACTCTAAATGTTGTGCATTAAATTTGAATATAGTTGCATTAATTCAGTCAGACAACGCATAGCTTAGGACCCTATACAAATGAAACTTATTATGTGCACTTATTTTTTGAGATATTATAATTTAAAGTATGTTAAGGTCTTTTTTAACAATCCCCGAAGTTTCATTGAAAAATTCAACCATTTTCCGCATGTTTCGCAAAAAGTGTGATAAATTACTCGATACAAATGATATATCCCATCTGATAACCGATATGTATCTATATCCCAATGATGTGATACATAACATGATACCAATATTTTGAACACTGGTACATATGTGTTGCCTTGCATATTGTAATGGAAAGATCACTTTAATCATTTAGAGGAACAAAACTTTAATAAGGAACAATATCTTAACTTGGAACATCTAATAGAGGGATAGCATCATGAGCAATGGTTGTTTCCATGTGCATGTGTCAAACATATGTTTTCTTAATTTTAATTTGCTAAGGTAAAACAGAACTAGAAGATGGAAAACAATAAGGGTAATGACCAGAACAGGAGAATCAAGCACAAGTACAGGAAGAGTTACCCTATCCACTAATAGGACTTCCCATGAATCAAAGAACTCGTGAGGCAATCACATTGAGGAAAGTAAAATGGAATGGTTTCAAAGAAGGTTACATCCATGGAGAAAAATCATTTGCCACAAGAACTAGGACAATAACATTTACAGTCCTTTTTGGAGCTAGAATATCCAAGGAACATACGTGTAGTTTCTTTAGCATCCAATTTATGGGGATAAATGGTAAGAACGTGAACAAAGCACACAACCAAATACTTCTGGAGGAATTGGAAACAAGGGTTTATTATGTTAAAGTAGTTGAACTGGAGTCTTCCCATTTAACACTCTTGATGACATATGATTAATTAAATATGCAACAGTGAGGACTGCATAAGACCAAAAGGTCTTGGAACATTCATCTCAACGAGAAGAGCACGAGCTACCTTAAGGAGATGTCTATTCTTTCTTTCCACAACACCATTATGTTGAAAATATAAGAATAAGTGGTTTGAGATTCAGTACCATTGTTTAACAAATGAGAACTCACTAGAGATACTCCTCACCATTGTCTGAATCCAACACTTTAACTTCTGCATCGAATTGGGTGGAAAGCACTTCATGAAAAATCCAAAAGACGGGATAAGACGTCATCTTTAGAAAGATCCATGTTGTTCTAGTGCGATCATCAATGAAGGACACAAAATACTTAAAAGGCCAAACCAAATATAATTGGGGATAAGCCCACGCATAAAAAATGAACTAATGAAAAGGAACATCAAATCTTTTATTCATACTAACTGGATAATTATTTCTACAATGTTTGTCATTTGACATGAACATGGTATTAAAAAATGGTTATGTTATGGCCATAAAGGCTCTTACATAAAAGAAATAGCCACCCATGTTACACAGTAAGGGGGTGAATCAGTCCATTATGAAAAAATAATAATAATAATAATAATAAATCGAGTTGGCACCATTACAGGGCCAATATGCCGTTACAAATGGATAAGACCATAAAAGCCCCATTTTAAAATTTTTATTTTCAAAATTTCCCTTGTTTTTACACTTCTTTATTCGTTTCAACATGGAAAGAAGCTTAGAAATTAAGTTTAAACACGATAACTATTTTGAGGATCAAAACACAAAATTGAGAGGGATTCGACGAATCGAAGCCAAGTGCACCATGTTGGGAAATACCAAAAGGGGTAAACTATAACTATTTTTTCATTTTCTTTGTTTTATTGTAATATGTAACAGTCCTTAATCCACAAAATCATACTTGACTTGTATTCGAAGCCTAAATATAGTGATTGCATAAAACCCTATAATTCTGTCATCAACTCATCATTACTCACAAGTAGACTTATAATATTACATTATATAGTGATATTTAGATATTTAGAAGACTAAATATATGAGTTTTGCTATTTTAAAGTCAATCTCAGGTTAGTAGCATCAGCCAACCCAACACAACTTACTAAAGAATGGCCCACTACACCATCAAATATATGTTCAAACTAGAAAAGAATATACATTTAGATTCCTCACTTTTTCTTTTTCTTTTTTCTTTATGAATTTTTTATTATGTTTTTACATTTTTCCTTTAAAAAGTAAACTTTACACACTACGGCTCGTATTGTAATAGTCACACGGCCAACTGTTAACCTGGTTGTTACCACTACCAAATACCTTGATATCGATGCAACTAACACCCACAAAACAGATGGAAAAGAAAAAACAAAGAATCATCGGAACATCGACTTGAAAACATTTTCATACAACACTGGAAAAAGCATATTGTAATTCATCTATCGTGAATCGTGATATAAAAAATTTACAATTCCTGTCATCAAGCACCTTTCTACTAATAGAATTCTTAAGCATAAAATTTAAGATGACATTTGTCATATAAATTAAAGATTTCCACTTGTAAATCAAACATAACACTCTAAATGGAATCAACTGGATTCATTTCTCAATAGTACCTTGGGAAATAATCCTAAATAATGATTATAAATTTCTTCCTTTCCCCATGAATTCCCACTTATTAAACAGATTCTAAAGAAAGAACTTGAGCTCTCCCCTCAAATAATAGAAAAATCACCAAAGAAGCTTAAAACATAAAGATCTTTTAGATAGTGTTCTTCCTGTCAATGATTACAATGTCGACAGTATCGACCAACGCTATCGATATCGCAAGGGTCTGATACGAAACCCCAGGGGAATTAGAAAACTCCTCCGTATTGATCAATATATCATCAATATTGTGTGACATACAGCAGCATCAACGATATATCACAGAATGTCGTCAAATCATCTTTTAAAATCTCCCTTGTATCATCAATACATGCACAAATTGATCACATTGATATGTGTTCTTCCCATTAATGATTATAGGATTTTTAGTATCGGCCAATATTAATGGTATCACAATGATCCAATACAAAACTTTGGGAGAATTAGAAAATTCCTCCATATCAATCGACATATTGTCAATATTGTGCGGTATCAATTATATCTCACCAAATATCTGTCCAGTTGCCTTTTAAAACCTCCCCTGTATCATCAATACATACTAGCAAGTCTTCTTCTTCTTTTTTAAAAAAAACAAGTCACAAGCAACATGTCTTCCCTTATAAAATTTGAAACAAAAAAACAAAAAACAAAAAAAAAAAAAAAAAAAAAAAAAAAAAAAAAAAAAAAACTCAACTTCGCCCATACTTTTTTGGCAGAGAAATCACAATCAAATAGCAGAAGTGGGCTGGAACCCATTCAATAAGATTTTTTTTGCTTCGGTTATTTTTGCGTAATTTTGTTATTTAGAATAAGTAGAAGCAAGTAACTAACCCATGATTATGCATGTTTTGCATGAAAAATCATGGATTTTATGCTCCTATTTTTGAATTTTGAGAAAACGAAAGAATTTAGGGGGTGTATGGTTTCTAGTTTTTATATTGGCTGAATAATTTCTTTTGTTTTCACAAAAAACATGTTTGGTTCACAGTTTTTTTATTGGTGTTTGCATTCCCTAGGAATTCCATCCCCCAACTTCTCCTCAAAAAATTTGCCCCAGCTTTTAGCTAGGGAATGGAAAAACTAAAAAAATTATAGATATTTAGACTTTTCCCAGGTCCCCCCAAAAAACCTGGTGTGTCTAAGAAATGCTAAGCCAACTCTACATTCCCCATAAAACAGAAAAACCAGGGAATGAATTCCCCAACACAACCAAATAGGCAGCCCTTAGGGAAAATCTGAAAAATTCTATTTTCGCCAATTTAAATTGCACGTATGGTATCGAAAATCATATGAGACTACTTCTAGGCCAATCTATGGATTGGTAGCAATTTCCTGAATTTTCAGAAAAGATTATTTTTTAACTAAAAAATGGCCAAAAAATAAATAAAAGTTCATTTATTTTTAAAAAATATGCTGATCAACCAAGTATTTTGATTGTCTATTTATTAGTGTTGGTTGACCTACATATTATTAGCCATACTCTCTGTTTTTTCAAACATTAAAATATTATTTTTATATTAAATTAGTTTTTACAAAGTGCACTATAATATAGATTTAGTGTAACTAATAAATTGTACTGTTGTGTGTAATGAACTTGTTTGCATGATTTATGAATCATATACACTCTTTTTGGATATAATTCTTAGTTTAGGGCCCTATACAAAGGGAACTTCTTATCCATTTTAATGTAATGTTATTAATTCTTAGTGTTTAGTCAAGTGCCTTTCAATTATTATTATTTTGAAGTTTCATCGAAAAATTCCATCATTTTCCCAATATTTCCCTCACATAATGATACGTTCTCCATGCATGCGATATTTCCTAATATCTCCCAATATATTTCCATATCCCAAGGTGTGACACACTCATCAATATTGATACGGAAAACACTTCTTCCTATATGCATAAGGTGAAGATAATCATATGACTCCTTACGTTGATCGTACAACCACGATATGGCTAATGCTACACCAAAACTATAGATCTAGTGCACCAGGAATCATTGCCTGGGCGACAGAAGATCTGATCACTCCAGGCTGACTGCAGAACAAGACATGCTATCTATGGGGTTTCGTTGGCTTTCATTCCATGATGTCAATGAAAAGAAATGTAGGAGACCGAAAACCAATCCAACAAGTGGGAGTCATTACTTATGATAGTCAATTAAATTACAAGAAAGCCCTCATTTGAGCAAGGATAACAAGCCCATATGATGTAATAGCAAAAAGATAAGTTAAATTACTAATATATCCCTCTACACCACCATAAAAATTTAATAATTAAAAAAAAAAAAAAAAAAAAAAAAAAAAAAAAAAACATATAATTGACTGATCATAACTGCATCATACACATTTACATTGCCAGCCAAGTTTTTGCCAGTCAGGAGAGATTAAAAATTGCAGGAAGATTTACCTTCTAAACCATGAGCTCCCCTAATCATTCACATTAGAAAAGTAAGGCTGACAGAGACAGTCAATGGCATGTATCAGTTTTCTCCTGGGCCCAACTGCATCTGCTCCCATATCCTTGAGCTTGTGCATGGTCAGATTCAGCAATTGTATTTTGTCGACATTTTCCCTCTGAAACATCGGTATGAACTGCCCCAGCCCTTTTGATACAAGCCACCTGCTCAACCCACCAGCTCTTTCAAGCTTCCTCTCAATATTCGATGCTCTCATCTTTTGATTTTGCAATGCACCCACATTGAGGCAGCTAAATGATCTTTCAAAAAATGTGCCCTTCTCTCCAATGATGTGCAGAGGGAGATCTTGATGATTCAAAGTTGCAAATGATGATGAGGGTTGCCTATCCCGAGCTTCTAATACCCTATTGGGTGGTTGAAATGCACCCACAAGAGTTTCGGAAAATTTACCTGTTCTTAACATGTGCTTGTTTTTGGTGGCTGGGAAGTTTGCACGAACAAGCAGATCTGAACCTTCTGATGCTGTTTTGAAAGTAGACTTAGGTAACTGATTTGTAAGACCAGGTCGGCAAGCTGAATTGTTGATGTCCAAAGCTTTTGATCCCCCTCCGACAAATTGAATTTCCTCTTTGAAAGGGCATGTTGTGGACTTTCTCTGTTTACTCCACGATCGCTTGTAATGTCTCTTAGCCATTATCTGATGTCTGCTTTTAGCTGTCTTTCTACCCTTTGTTGGTACTCGCTTCATTCTTGAACTTTGGGGTGGAGGCTGCACAGGTGATGAGGGAGGAACCAGTATAGTGATTTTCTGTTTCTTAACTACCACCCAACTGTTGTCACTGGACATACTATCTTTCTCTGCAGCTATTGCTGCTAGCTGTTTGCGCTTTGCTTTTACCATTGGAGAACATGTACTGTTAAACCTGCATGAAACCTTTTTCCCACCCAAAACAATATTGGAAGTCAGCTCAATAATGAAAACCAGTCACTATTTTTTTTTCGTTGAAGAGATTGTTGTTACAAATAACAAAAACTGGATGGAAAATTGTCCCTTGTGACTTAATGAAAATCAATATTTAAAGTACAGAAGGAAAGTCTCGCATATGAAAAATACATAACCAATTGACAGGAAACCATATATTTTCCTCAAAACATGTTAATGTATGTACTTTATAAGAAAGGTAGGAGTGTTGTCATCTGGTGGGAAGCCAGTTGCCAAACTTTTGTCAAGCAATCCTGAGAATACCCATTCAAAGCAAGCAAAGATGTTCTCTAGAAAAGACTCGCAAACAATTTGTAAATTGGTTGTGGTCTTGATGAAGTTAGGCCTTAGATGGGAATAACTTTCAGAAAGCCAGCCCTAAATAGCTGGAGCAAGGGTAAACTAGTTGGGTGGTAAGGTTATCATCCAACTAGCACATAATTGCCAACATGTGATCTGTGTATTACATCCAACTGTGCAAAAGGTTGGTCCCACGATGAATATCAACTAGCGCAAAAATCAGGCTGATCCATTTATCAGGTGAACAACACATATAATTGCCAACATATCATGCATGTCAAGAGCTTGCCAAGAACCATTACTGCGCATCAACAATCACTTAACCTTCCTAGCAACTATATTGCAAGCTTTCTCCAAATCAATGGGTAATGTAAAGTTTACCCAGCCAAATGGTCAAGACAGGGTCATTAAGTCAAAGCTGGACCGGTTTTTGGCGCCAGTTGAGTGGGTGGAGAAGTTCCCGCTTGTGTCTCAAAGAAGACTTCCTAGGCGCATTTCAGACCATTGTACTATCTTGCTTGAAATTGAGGATGAGGATTGAGGCCTATGTCTGTTCAGATTTGAGCTTCTTTGGCTTGAGGTGGAAGGATTCACCAATATTGTGAAAGATTGGTAGTTGTCTTTTAAGATAACAAAGACAATAAGTTCTTTCATACTATGGTAAGTGCAAGGGCAAGGAACAACCAAATCCATAGTGTGGCGGTAGATAGGGTGAGGGTGGAGGAAAAGTCTAAGGTGTGAGACACAATAGTAACCTGTTACAAGCAACTTCTCTTGATCAAGGAATGGGTGTGTCCGAAGCTCGATGGCTGTTCTTCAATACGATGCCGGAAGAGGAGACAGGCGACCTAGAAATTCCAACTTTTGGAGAAGAGACTAAAGAGGCAATTGATGATTCCAATTCTCCTAACAGTCTCTGTGGACCTTCAAATGTTCTTGTCAGTCAAATTGGCTCTAGAGCCTAGTGTACTACTACTCCTCATGGCTGGCTTGAAGAACCTCCGAACACTATCCACCTAGCCGCTTTTGTGCTTAGTTTGACCTTCTTTATCTATTCCTTTCCAAAAAATCAATCTATAAAATGGACTTGTTAGCACCTGCAAATCTGAGCTGGGCAAGGAAGGTGGAAAAAGGAAAAGAGGTAAGGAATATTTACTGCTTGCCCCTTTTTCCACAACTTGGTTTTTAGACTCAGATTTGGAAAGAGAGAACCTAGAGGCTAGATGGCTTTCCCATGGCATTTTTTCCAGGTGCTTTGGGAAGTGCTTAAAGGAGATGCGATGGCCTTTATTACGGAATTTCTCAAGCACGACTGTCTAGTGTCAGAGGTGGGGTCATCATTTATCACTCTCACTCTCAAGAAAGAAGAAGTTGGATGCTTGACAACTTGTAGGCCAATAAGCTTGGTGGGAGGTCCCTACAAGATTCTTGCTAGAGTGTGTTGATTATAGGGTTTTGGTCGATGCAAGCGCATGTCATTTTTAGTGCTCAAAGCGCGCTCATCACTTGAAGACAGATCTTCGATAGTGCATTGATAGTGCATGATGCAAATCACAATGAGGGCAAGAAAGGCATCATCTATACACTTGACATCGAAAAAACTGATGATCATGTGGATTGGCATCAACCACATGTCATCTTTAGTGCTCAAAGCGCGCTCATCACTGGAAGACGGATCTTAGATAGTGCATGATGCATGTCACAGTGACGACAAGGAAGGCATCATCTGTATGCTTGACATCGAAAAAGCTTATGATCATGTGGATTGGGAATTCCTAAACTACATTCTTGGCAAGTTGAAATGTGGAGAGTAATGGAGAGGGTGAGTCCAAGCTTGCATCTGAACGGCTAAAATTTCGGTGTTAGTGAACGGATTGCCAAAAGGCTTTTTTCTGGCCTTTTAAAGGTTTAAGACAGGGAAATCTATTATCTCTATTTTCTTTGGTGTGGTGATGGAGGGCTTAAGCAACATGTTGGATAGGGTCATGAAGGTGGGTCTCACTGATGGTTTCGCATTGGATAAAGGGGGCCTCCGAATCTCCCATCTTCAATATGTCGATGACACATATCATTTAATGTGAAATGTTGGGAGTTGGTATTTCGAAGGAGGAGGTTGTGAAGCTAGCGGATATTTTTGGTTGCAGGGCCGGGACATTCCTGTCAACTTATATGGGGCTTCCATCATGTGTTGGAAAGCCAACAAAGCACTTGTTAGACAAGGTGATGGATAGAATTGAAAAATAGTTGTCAAGATGGAAGGGTTGACACCTTTTGCTCAGGGGAAGATTGACGCTTATTAAGGCATCATTGAAGGTAGCCTTTAGAAAGAGGTGATCACATGCAAGTATGGTGTCAAGGTGGGTGGTGGTCTAAGGACTCATCCCTTTGTCGAACATTGGCTCTTTGGAAAGCGGTGGTAAGTTTGGGCACTAAATTCAAGGAAGCCGTTGGGTTCTCTCTAGCTGATAGTTCGAGGTTTCGCTTCTAGCAAGGTAGATCGGCTAGTGAAAGGACACCTCTTTTTTCTTCTTCTTTTTTTTTTTTTTCTTTTTGAAAGATGCGGTTGAAACAACATTTTGAGAAGAATTTCTAAGGTTAGAATGCCTTTCGCCGTATTCAAATGTCGCAATATCCCAATGCTTCTCAACTATGGGAATGTAGGGGTGTGGTCTCTCCCGTGTAGGAGGAACCTATTAGATGAGGAGTTGGGTAAGTTTGTCAACTTATTGAACCATATTTAAGGTGTTATCCCCTCAGTGGAAGAAATGGATGCTTTGGCTTGAACTATAGAAAAGTCAAGACGTTTTTCAGCTAGATCTTTCTACGGGATTCTCCTTTGCACCAATCCAAAAACCTTCACACATCTTTTGTTTGTCATTATGGAGCACCTCCAAAAGTCGCAGCATTGGCTTACCTAGTGGGCCAAAAAAGGTACTCACTATTGACAATCTTCGGAAGAGAAATATGAAGATAGTCAATGTTTGCATCTTGTGTATGCAAAATGACGAGTCGACCGACCATCTATTCATTGCTCGTTTGCATGTGAGATGTGGTCAAGGTTTCTTTGGATTTTCAGTATCAGATAGGCCATGCTGGGGTCGATCGAAGGCCTCTTTCTTGGGACAAGGTCGGGAGTGGGAAGTGTTGGTAGCTTTGAGGATTAGCCTTCTTGGACGGAATTTAGGCTTTGTGGGAGAGGGGAACAATAGTGGCTTCCATAATAGAAGTATGAGGGCTATCAATATTTTCAGTAGGCTAAATCCAATGTAGTAGATTGAGCCTCAAATATTACAGGCCTTAAGATTGTGCTTTATCACCCTCTTCTTGGGCAGTTTTGTAAATAGCGCAGCTTTTGCCTCTTCTTAATAAAATTTTATCACCTTTGGAAGAAAAAAAAAAAAAAGAAAAAAAAAAGAGGTGATTTTGTGGGCAATTACCATCTTAAATCTGTAAATCGGAAGCTATTTTGGGTATTTGAGAGGATTCTTGTTTTTTGTTCATGGAGGTGAAGCCAAGTGATTCTTCATTATCCCTCTCTTGCCTTTTTGTACACCTTTTGTTTAGTGCTGATGAATTTTTCATTGCCAATAAAAAATGGTAGGAAAATGTCATTTGTGGATAAGAACGGTCCACCCTTAAAGTCATCATATACTCAATTATCTTTTTAAAGTATTTTTACCAAGTTATATGCCATTGAAAACCGAAGGATTGCCTCTCCCAACTCATTTCCTTACCAAATCCATGCAACCCCTCATATGCGATGCGATCAACCCGAAATAAATACCAAAAGAAAATAATATCAAGGAATGGTTTACAGAGAAAACCTTAGTCTGGAACTTGAACACCTACAAAAGATTGGCCCATTGCCCTAAAAAGTTCTTCCATTGAACAACTTCAATCACAAATATTCAGCAGCTTAATATCCAGCTATAGCACTTCATATCGAGTAGACTTCAACTTCTTATCACTAACATGACATGAAATTTGACTTGACAAAAAAGCAAGACATCAAATTTCACCTCAAGGATACACGAAAACATCATAGTACTCTTTTAGGTTTTTTTCCACAAATAATTGTAGAGTAAGATTGAAAACATCGTATCAATCTTTTAGTTTTTTTTTTTTCCACAAATAATTGTAGAGTTAGACTCTAATAACCAATCAACACTAGTGAATTGTACTCATTGGCTTGTATAAATGGCACCCTTGGCTTTGACATGAATTGCTTCACTAAATATATGGTTTTAATTATAGCGATAACAGAAAAAAGTACATATATTGCATTGATAAATAGCACTTTAGTTGCCACAATGTCTTCTTATGTGGAGCCTCCTTAGGGCTCATCAACTTTGAGCTTCTTATTCACTTCAATTGTGAAGGTGTTTTCTTTCTTCATCATCACTTAAGTTGAGACCTGGGAAAGACTCAAAAACCCTAAATTACTTTGTAAAGTTCCTATGCAATACAGATTATCCATCTAATCTAATCTCACCCTCAAAACACTTATAACCAACAAGATACAATCTTTCAAAGATGCATTACAAGAAGCCCATTCAGCTACATAAGATTTCACCCTGCAGATGACAAAACGAACATCATTCCCAATATTGTTGAAACATCTCCCATTCTTTTTCCCACATACCAACCAAAAGGCCGCAAGAATCACCAACCACCACTCTGTTTGAGCTTGCTTACGAAGACAAACCTATTTATCATGTTATTGTTCTCCGAGTAAAACATTGATTTCTCAATAAGATCAATTCTATTGCTTGCATGATGCGCTCCCCTTAAAGGCATTGGCATTCCAAAATGTCCAAAATAACAAGAAGTAAACTTGTGACTTTCCAGATTGAATTACTAGTGACTAATTTCTCCCCTCAAAAAGCCACCCAAATGACTAGGGACTGTTTGGAGATGAGGAATATACAATGTGGACATCAATAACTGTAATAATTAGCTTTTCTAGCATTGTAGCCTAGTGGATTCCCAAAAAAGGTTTCTTGTTTGGATAGCAAGTAGAAATCCCATATTCATTAGGAAAAAAAATCACCTTGTATCTTGCACCAAAAAATCCTTACTATGGACAAGGCTAATGAGTACTTTGTGGAGTCCGCTATTTGTCTACCCAAAAGCAATGGTTGTCTCATCAAGGGAAACCGATTTCTTTTTTCCTTGGATTCTTTGCATCCAAACACGCCCTAATTATATTCTCAAAAGAATGCCTATAGAATACCTACAAGAATAGGAAAAAGGAAAGAAATATCCAAGAATAACTATTGAAATATGACTGAATCCAATTGGTTTGTTTGCAAAATAATAATAATAATAAATCTTTAAATTTAAAATATAAAGAAAGGAAAAAATAAAATAAAATAAAATAAAATAGAGAACGCTAACCATCTGCTAAGCTAACACCCAAATTTCATGAATTCTTTATAAAGAACAAAAATATCCCTGATGAAAAGATAGGAAAAATTCGAAAGTATCCATTTTCTTTGTTCGCCCGAGATGATAACTTCACTAGGAGTGCTTCAAAAGGTATTCTCTTCATGATCTTCTAGCCAAGTTGCTCAAGTAATGTCTTCATGAATTATAAAGTTTTCATTGATCCCAACATGCCAACAAGTCAAATTTTACCCTTTGGGCTTTAGTCCCAGTGCTTAATAACCTTCCCACTAGACCAAGCGATACAGACCCCATATTTGAAAGACCCAAAATCCCAATTCAATTTAGCATCCACCCAAGCCATCTGTGTTGGTTACATACAGTGTTCAAATTATCTCCGATATTATCTTTATCTCCACCTCAGCGATACCGATAACACCGGTAGCGATATCGATAATGCTGGTGCTATTAGAAATTCCAGGTATTAGCACTGTATCGCTAAGTATCGCCAACGTGTCAATTTTGCTAATGTAGTCGCCAATATTTTCAACTATGTAAATTCTAGGTGTCGCTTGTATTGTCAATGCATCAATATCACCAATGTATCACAAATATTTTTGACTATGTAAATTCTAGGTAATGCTTGTATCATAAGTGTATCGACGATATTTCAATAATATTGCCAACGTATTGATATCATCAAAATTTTGTTTATTAGAAAAAAAATTATTTCATTTTTCATGGGCACATGGTTGTATGTAGTGTTCAATTTGTCATTGATAATATTGATAATATCTCGATATTATCGATATTGCAACATGCGCGATATTGAGACCAAAATCTTTCGTTTTCTTTCCAATTGTTGATGATTTCTTGGTGAAATATCATGTGTTGTTGATATTTTGCAATATCGATAGATGTTTGGATGGAAGGTTAGATGGTTAAATAGGCTGGATGGGATGGTTGAGCTGATTTCTTACAAAAGCACGTGCTTCTAAGGCCCCATTAAATGGAAACTTGTTATGTATGCATTCTTTATGCAATTTTTTTTATTTCTAAATATGCAAATATGTACATTTTAACATCTCCTAAAGTTTCGCTGAAAAGTTCACCGTTTTTCCCATGTTTCCCCGCATTTTTGGTTATCAGCGATATCGATATTATTTTTATATCCTTGGCCAACGAATCTTATAGCGATACCGATACTTCAAACACTGGTTACATAACATCATGTTTCAGGTTGTTACGGATCAACTAATGCAAATATGACTAAATCAAGGAACTAAAACATGGAACTCGTGGCCCGCTCAAATCAACCACGCATGAGAAGAGAAATCAATTTGACCTCCCCGTTCCGACAATTGAGATGCTATGTTGTCGACATGCTCCCGATCAAATGCAAGCAAATGAGCCTCACTCTATTTCTCCTCTACTCCTTTTCTCACCTCTCTCTCTCTCTCTCTCTCTCTCTCTCTCTCTCTCTCTCTCTCTCTCTCTCTCTCTCTCTCTCTCTCTCATGTGGCCCCCGGTCATGGTGTGCCGTAAAGGCCATTATGTAAAGGTAACAGTGGCAACCGTTACACGTTACGAGGTCGTAACGGCCGTAACATCTGTTATGGAAAAAATGACCGAGGTCATAACGGCCGTAACATTTGTTATGAAAAAAATGACCAAGTATTGTCGTTAAGGCACATTACGTCCCTGTAAAGGCCATAACAGCCTCGTAATTGTCTATTATGGGACAGATACAGGTTTTCCATACTTTTTAATCAACATTACAGGGCAAATACAGGTTTTTCGGGATTTTTTTCAATAAAAAAATATTGTAACGGTCGTTACAGGGGACGTAACAGCCGTTATGACCCGTATTGTAAAGGTAACAATGGTGGTCGTTACTGCCACCGTTACCATTACAGAACACTTTGCCCCTGGTAAGAGTTGCCACATATCTCATATCTCTCGCTTAACCACGCAGAGGAGGACACATCTCTTCAATCCACTTTAACAACGCTAACCAACATTGCATATGTAGAGCAAGATTTAGGGAGGTGGGACTAGTTAAGATTCTAGTATATCTACACAGGTGTTTGTATGATAAATGACCACCACACTAGCGCAAGGCCTCTTGAACACTCCAAGGCATGCCCTAAACCTACATGACCAAATTGGATGAAGATGCCCTCGACTAGGTTGCCTTAACGATTTCAAATGACAAATCTTTTACATTCTTTAAGATGTTTAGAACTTTTTATCTACATGTGTAATTTTAAAAAACCGTCTGCAAATCATTGTACAAAAAACTTGATAATGTCGTGGTGGATAAGTATGAAAGTATGTAATCATAGTCATAGGAACATGTTGCTTCCCACACAACTATACAATTCAAAATCAATTAAGTCGCTTTCCTAGCAGGACATTCTCAATAGAATCACTCATAACCTTTGTATTGTACATTAAAGTAGCAACAACCAATCTTATCCTCTTGTAAACAAAGGTGGATAAATAAGGGCATAAGGACAACCCACAGAACCAGCTGCTCACATAGGTAAACAATCATAAAACGAAGTTCAACTCATAACACTCCGAGCACATGGTCATTCACTCATGCCATAAAGTAAACATTACTGAGCATACGTCGAGTCTACAATGCACAAGTCCCACCTAAAGCACGTAAGTACTGACTCGGGTTAATTACTCCTAACCTAATTCAACACAGGCCTTCAAGTCATCAGGAGATAGAGGTCCCACTTAAAGTGTATGTGACTAACTCAACTCAGTTACTCCTAATCCCGCTACCATTGTGAACATTATTTGACTTTCAAAGTCTCATTCACAATCACCTAAAGTTATCCATTACGTGGTGGCATAGAGCATTATACACTATCACATGCATAATTTTATCTGAACGTGCACAGCATGTTAGAAATCCAATAATACATCTAAGTATGTGATTAGAGGTGGTCATACCTTAACTCGTGCTCCCTCATATTCTGTATCACTACAAAAAGGCAATTGCCCTTCAACGTTCTTCTTCATCCTAAACATGCTTTCCATGCACATGTCAAAGGTAATCAATTCCCATACGAGTAGGAAAGACTTGCATAGCAATGAAAAGAAACAAAGGAAAGGACCAATGCTAAGTACACAGTCCACCGTTGATGACCTAAAGGCCTCGTAAAGTTAAGTGCACATGAATATTATACGGATGTGTAAGCATTTAGAAATTTCATTAAATAAATAGGTCCTCGATATAAGTCATCAATCATTTACATAACCCACTCTTGGGAGTACATGGACTCTATCATGTCTCACATGTGCAAGCCTCAAATACTGCACAATGGAACCTCTCGCATTATAACCAGTAGGGTTTTAATTGAGAACCTCACACAAAGTTGCCACACTCCCACTCTCAGGAAAGACATGAAGCTCTCCCGAGTCCCATCTCCCTAATGTCTATTTTAAATATTTCTCTAGTAATTAGTTTCGTGATGGGACTAACTATCATCTCTCTAGTGGAAATGTCGTCAAGCACAACTTGTCAATCTCTCACCTAATTTCCAATGTAATGATAGTTAATCTCGATGAGCCTAGAATTTTATAGTGTTTTGAATCCTTTGCGAGATCTATAGTCAATGTGTTGTTTATCTTTATTAGGAGAGGACCTTTAGGCTTTAGCCGCAAGGACAACATCCATGGTTCTCAGAAATCTCATAATCCATACACCCTCTTGAGTTGTCACATATCATGTAATGTATTTTGCTTTCATAATAGAAAGGGTAGTTGCAGTCAGCTTCTTCCATGTTTTTGTCCACAACCACCTCGATACCAACAACATCCTCCCCAATATCAACTATATCTACCTCAACATCAATCATACCCACTTGGACATCAATGTACGAGACCTCTACAATCAACATTGACTCGTGATAAAAACATAGATCCCATGCAACCAAAGAAAGATAGTAAAAGGACTCTACGCAGCCAAAGAGAGAATAAGAAAAATGGCAGAGGAAAGGGTGATGGTTCTTGCTTTGCGTTTGGAAGACAATGTCATTAGATTGGGAATTGCCTTGAGCGTAAAATGAAAATATTTTCCACACCTATTACTTGCATTTACAAAGAGGTATTGATAATTGATATAAATTTTAAAGATAAAATGTGGATTCAAGGGCAACAAGGCAGGTGACAAAGTATAGAGAAGGTTTTGTGGACTTTTGGACCATCCCAGCACACCACTCACATGGGATAGGTGGCAACCACTAGTGGGGTCACCTACCCTTACACGTATTAAGGAAAGAGAGCAATGGACTGTGTACATGTGCTCTCTTCTCTCCCTCCCTCTTTATACATCCCCCTTCCTCCCCCCTTTGGTTTGTGTATTTAGATCATGCAGTGCATGCTCCCTTTCCATTGGGGGCACACATGCACTCCCTCTCTACAACACTTTGTGAATGTATTGTAAAAGAAAGAAAACGAAGTGAGAAAAAGGATGATAAAAGACTAATGGAGTGGAGTCCGTCCACTTGCATTTGATCAGGAGCATGTCGCCGCCATACCATCTTTGTTGATGGACCAAGGAGGTGAATTGGCTTGTCTTTCCAAACATGATTGATTTGAGTGGGTCACCAAGTTCCTTACTCAACTACCGATTCAGTTGTGTAATTGTGTCAATCAATCCAGAACAACCCGAAACAAGATCAAATATAGCCAATAGTGGTATTAGAGCATTGATACAAGAGAAAATGGCAAAAATGGATTCCTGACAAACCAGTCCACCATCTTGTACAAAAGTTTGTTGTGCAATAATACGCAATAGGTGACACACGCATGTCGGCAGTGCAACACTAGTATGTTGTGGAGCTATTAAGATTATTGCATGTGAAACAAGTATGTGTTGTGTTGTGCATTGTCCCGCTACCGTAGTCCGGCACCATTATTGAGCTGCTTACAGTGTTGCTGTCGACGCCTGACACATGGCATGATCCTGCAACCAATTAAGGACAGACTAGGCTCATATAGGCTTGTATGAGTGTGTAAGCCCTGAGAGTAGAGTCTGTGAGAACCGTGAGCACACCAGCTTTCTAATAAATCCGGACCGCCGCACAAGGCAGTTCTCTGACCCAAACCTCTTGAAGAATCGGTTAAGTCTTGGCAAGAGTCGAGTCGGGTCTCAACCAAGTCCTGGCCAAACGAGTTACAAGGACAGCCCACATGAAATTCGACCGAGTCGAATCGGCTCTGCTGGTTTCGACTGAGATTACGAGAGGTTTGAAACAAGAAATCCACCATGCAGTTAAGATTATCAGATCCACCAAAACATGGCATGGTTTGCAATAATTCAATAACAACCAATCGTAGATGAGTCATACAACGAATTTCGAATTTCTGTTTTCAAGAACGAATACGGATTGGAACGAACCATGATTTACGATTCAAAACAATCGCATAAATAACTACAATTACAATACCTGAGATTTCAAGAAAGCAGCGGCGGATGGAGAAGGGGCAGATCTGGAAACCCTTCTGCGGAGAGCAGATACTTTCTGGTCTGGAATTCGGTTTTCAAGTCAAAAAGACCATCCGCGTTCTCAAGTGCAGCCCAATTACCAAAAGTGATACGCGCGAGGATAGATTGAAAATGTTAATCGCCTTGTCCACTGGTCGAACCTCTGTGGGCCACACCATGATGTATCTGTTTTGTCCACGCTGTCCATCCATTTTTCCAGCTCATTTTAGGGCATCAGCCCAAAAATGAGGCAGATGCAGATGGACGCAGATGGCCTGCAACCCCCTCACAGAAAGTTTTTGAGATTGGAAGCTAGGTGGGCCCACCATGATGTTTGTGGGAAATCCACCCGTCCATTCATTTTTCAAGATCATATTAAGACATGGGCTTAGAAATGAGGCAAATCCAAAACCCAATTGGGCCACACGGTAAGAAATAGGGGGATTGGTGAGCACCGTTGAAACATTGGTCGAGCCACAAAAGTTACGTATCTGATTAATATTTTGATTTTTTTAAGTTCACCCGGGTGGAAATAAACTTATAAACGGTTTGGACAGGGTCGAGCCCGGAAAGTTTTCAGCTGGAATCATTTCCCTCCTTGATTTTAGGCGCGGCTTCAGTGGATCCCTGGATCCAATGAGGTGCGTGGGACCCTGACTGTGGGGCCACCTTGATATATGTGATTACATACACGCCGTCCATCTGTATTTAAAACTCATTTTAGGGCATTATTTAAAAAATAAAGTAAATATAAATCTCAAATGAGCCATCGTACAGGAAACAGTATTAATTGACCATTAAAAACTTCTTGTGGGCCACAAAAAGCTTTGGATCAGGATGATATTTGTGTTGTCTCTTCTTATACGTCTTTTTAACATTACCAAAGGTTGGATGGCAAATAAACATTACGGGGGACTCTATGAAGTTTTTAAGGGTGGAGATTTAATCAAGACTGTTTCTTTGGTGTGGTCCATGTGAGATTTGAGCATGCTTCATTTTTGGAATCATGACCTAAAATGGGAGGCAGATTTTCTGCAAAAGTCTTTGGCACGAAGTACTTGCGCAAGGATGCTGGGTGGGACCCACCACTATATTTGTAAGAAAACCATCCGTTTTGCGAGCTCATTTCACGACATTCATCAAAAAATAACAAGGATTCAAAACTCAAGTGAAACAGCCGGTTTAACTGTCGGTTTTCAGCAAACACAGTTGAAACATTCTACTGGCCATCAAAGTATTGTATCAGCCTAAATGTATTTTGTTTTTACTTCATCCAAGCAGGAATAACCTTATAAGCAATTTGGATGACATATAAACATCAAGGTGGAGCCCAAGAATATTTCATCGGTAGGAATTTCTTTCCACAGTTTTCCATATCATGAGACTCACTTGAGTTTTGAATTCTCCTAATTTGCAGTCACATGTCATGAAATGAGCTCGCAAAACGGATGGACAGAGTGAATTTCTCACAAAATTATCGGTGGGTCCCACTCACCATCTGCGTCCCCTGAGAACCTAAAATGAGCTTTTGAAAATGGTTGGAGTGTCGATATACGCCCGTACATCACTATGAGCGGCACAAGGATCCCTCCCATTTAATCCGCTCCACTGCTTTTCCCATGTGTGTCCACGTGAGTTTTTTAATTTCCCTAAAGGGTTATGTCCTAACATGAGCCAGTAAGGCCCATTTTCATGTTTACGAGAAACCCATTGTGCCTATCCATTTTGACACCTCATTTCCCTATATGAGACCAAAACAGAGGCAGATTCAAAACTCCAGCGGGCCACATGACAGGAAACAGTAGAGATTGAATGCTCACGGTTGAAACATTCATGAATTTTGGTTCTATTTAGCTAAAATTCAATCATTGTGTTGCGCATGTGTGCCAAGCATGCCACAGCTAGATGCACTTCGAATCAAAACGAATGCACATGACCCCAAGCGTCGAAATAGACTAAGAGTCCAGGTTCTATATAGATCAGCTATTTAGCCACTAATCATTAGAGTTCGGGCAATTCGCAAAGGGGAAGGTTTGTCCTTCTAATGAGCTCTTTTCTATCTTTCAAACAAAACGCTTTCAATTAAGCGTGTGATAAATTATACAGTATAACAATAACAATATAAAAGGAAAGTACGGTAAGTATGGTAGAATAGAAGTTGAGTGAACTTTTATTAATATTTATGATGAGCGCTTACGACCAACTTCAATAAAGATGGTAGCCTATTCACTGCTTCGGTAGGATATTGAGCTTCTTAGCATGACGGTCGCAATTTAGTATGGTAATTTATTCATCACTCGACAAGGGAACATGCTCCGTGGTGAGACGGCCGCTAAATGAGGGATGGTCCTCCATTCATTTCTTAAAAAGAACCAAGCTTCATGGCGAAATGGTCGATGGATGGTGGATCTTCAATAGTATGTTCAAAGACCTAGCGAAGGACAAAGCACATGGCAAGAAAAGTTGGTGGGTTTGATAATCTATTTGACGACTTGGTGAGAACTAAACATGTAGCAAGAAAGTTGGTGATTCAACTATTTATTCATCGCTTTAGTTGAGAAACCAGGCTTCGTAGTGAGACAGCCGATGGAATCACTTAGCACGTAGCAAGAAAACCTGTAACCTTTTATTTCTAATTGAGCGATCTTCCTGGTAATCTGGCAATGTGTTCATAGACGTAGGATGGAGGAATAAGTAATCTAATTAATCCATGCTTTCTACAACATTGCATTGGCTAACAATTGAAGAGTTAAATCAAAACTAAACCAAGGGCATCTATGAGGAATGAAGGATAGGCAGCATTGCATTGAAGAGTAGAATTGTATTGGGTTAGCGTGGGACATTGAGCCCTTTGCTCTCTACGTTATTTATAAACATGTGAGAGTATTACTAGCAAATAATCTTGAAGAATCCTTTCTTCCAATTTTCGCTTCAATCAATTGGCTAATGAGTATATACAACCAATTACATTGTTCTATGAGGATCACTTTTCATGATCTTCGTGCAATCAACCAACCATCAAGCAAGCGTGGCCAATTATATTTTACCATATATAATTAAGAGAATCATTTCCAGGTAACCATGCGATCATGCACACTCTTCAAAGTTATTACATCAACTATGACCTTTCATGTTTCATCACATGTTTGTATGATAGCTACTCATTTTGATTCATCTGATCATGTGACATGTGTCCCATAACGATGAGCACATCGCTTCCCATGATCTTCCTTCTATCAATCATATTAGCTAGAAAGATCTCATCATAATCTCCCTTATAATGGTGTTGTCATGTGCCAGCTTCCTGGTCGTTTGATCTAGCGATATTAAATTGGGTCTAAACATGTAACATCCCGGATTTTTGCCAACCTGGAATTAGACGTCCTTAGGCAATGGGTCAATCCTAACACTTGATTAACTTCTCAAACGCTCAGTTCAAAGTCTCAAATCCAGTTTCAAACCATTTTCTTCACAAATTTTACCTTTCACTACCTTGTTCTTTTAATTTTCCTAAGTACTTTCACCCTAGACGTTATCTTAAACTAGCTAAGTAGTATAACTTGGATCACTTTATATACAAACTATAAAGGCCCAGGTACCACCTCAGACAGAAATTACTCAGGACTAAATCCTTTGGAAATTAGGCGAGAATTAGCCAGTGTGAAACTAGAGTACCCGTGAAATTAGTACCAATCACTTTAAATACGATCTGCAAGACCCAAAACTTGTAGAATCATTGACGCTAGGGTACCCTAAAATCTAGGATCAATCTCATTACCTGGCTGCTCTCAGGAGCATCTCGAAACTCCGTATCAGATCTGGACCGCACGTCGGAAGTCTGATTAACACGAAGTTAAGGAATTAGGACCGCCTTGCTGGGCTTGACAACCATCTCGGAAATCAAATCCAGATAGTGTCTCAGCGCTATTCGCTTGAGCTCGGAGTGAAGAGTGTGAGAAATGTGAAATTAATTCAAAATAAAATATCTCAAATAGTAATCTGGCACCTCTCACTTGCGGATCAGTTTTAAGCAACTAGACCGTCAGAATTAGACCAAATTACACCCTCGGATCAGGAGAAATTTCATACACATATCCATGTACTCGGAATCTCCGATCGAGATCCGCTGACCGTTGAACTGAAACTGGTCCGCCACGCGTGATCTAGAATCCTGACCGAAATGAAAACTTAACTAAACGTAGATCCGGTGTCGGTGAGCTTAAGTCCGACCTTTGGCTCAAGGAGGCCCGTCAGAAGTGCTCCGTTGAGCTGAAACTGACCCACTTTGGTTATAACCTAAGTATACTTTGACCTGGAGTCTATTTCGGTGAGTTTTTAGGCTATATAAGGACCTTAAACCCTCTCTCATTGCAGCCATACGAATTTGAGAGAAACCCTAGAGAGAGAAGAGAGAAAAGAGAGAGAAAGTGAGAGAGAAGTGGGAGAATCTCCCAACTGCTATTCCCTGCCACTACACAAGCTGCACCACCCCATTCTCATCGCTTTTTCGGCGATTCCAACTTCGTTTCTAGGTAAGAAACCCTAACCCTAATCTGTTTTGGGGTTGTATAGGTTGTAGGTTATGAAATAACTAATCTATTTCATTCTATATGTTACCAAACTGCCGTATACGAAAGCTTAGCAAACCTATTGGATTCGTTACGATTCTACGATAAAAGGTGCGGACTTTAGGTGTATAGGTTATAGTTTTCAACGCTTTCAATGTTAGATAATGATAGATTCATGATATGCATGCAATTGTACATGTACAAAGTGCTGTCTGTTTTCTGTTTTGATTAAAGATGAAGAATATGAAATTTTACATACTCTAGGTATTTGTAGAAAGTACCGTATACGTATATATTTTGGAGATGTGTTTACCATGATTATTTGTTGTATTAATATATTATATATGGATAAAATACTTGTTTGGCGAAAGGACTCGCCTTAATACATGTTTTTGTTAATATACATTATGTATGTTAAAATAGTGTATTCTAAGTGTTTGTGAAAATGACTGAATGAGTATAGGATTCTCATTCGTGCTCGCATGACTAATTGTCATGGATATATGATTGTTGTATTGGCGATACCCCTTTGACGAAAGGATTTACCCTGAATCACGCCACTGCTGCTATACGCTATATATGTTGAAATGGGTAGCCCAAGTGTTTGTGAAAATGTTCAAATGAATATGGAACTTGGATTCCTACTTTCCATGACTATCCGTCGTGGGTGTACGCATGTTATGTTTGGGGTAACTCCCTAATGAAAGGATTTGGCCTAATGCCTATGTGATCAACATATGTCATGTATGTTGATGTATGTCTTTTAAAGTGTTTGTTGAAATGTCTGAATGAGTAGTAGTTAGCAAATTGTAATGTATAAGGTGTTGAGATATGATTCTCAACTTCTTTTAACTATGTGTTTGTTTTCCTTGGATAGTTGTGTGATTAGGAATTGAATATGTACAAACTCATGCTTGTGTTGTGCTTCATAACATGCTCAGCTGCTTTTATGATTTTATCTATGTAATGCATATGTTTAAATTCATATTTACGTTGTATGATCCGTCATGGGTGATGGGGGAGTGGAGCAACGAGTGCGTGCAACAGCCTTGGCAACCCTAAACGGATAATATCAGACTTTGGTTGTATGATTTGAACTTTGATTCATTACTGCTTTAACTATCTGCAATTGAATGTGATTGGGACTATGATTATAGTCCAAACAATCAGTAACGAAAATGAATGCATGATTGAGTTTCATTTGCTACGTGAGATGTGTTCGACGAACCCGAGTCGTACTTCGGTTGGCGATAGTGGTTGGCCACACGAAGTGCTTATGCGCTTTACATCGTTCAACTTGTCGTGCGCTCAAGCTAGCCGAGCTCGTCAAGTAACCCGATCTGTATAATGTATGTTCACCATGTTTGGACGCTATTGCTTGAACCTAGGGTACCAAACTTACCAGTGAAATCCCTTTTAACCATGGTACCTCGATTCCCTAAGACTCATGAGCCGAGCATGGTGGTATGGGACACCGTGGTCGAGCTGTCGGCCTACGCTGGGGCCACGTGCCTCCCCGTAGTGACCAGTGAACAACCAGACTAGTGAGCCGATTATGGTGGTATGGGATACTATATTCGAGCTGTCGACACCTACAGCGAGAGCCGAGTACGGTGAGACCTGTATTTGTGCTGACAGGCGACGAGCCCTCCATAGCGTCTTCGAGTATACTCTAAGGTCTGTGATTGGCAATGAGCCCTTCACAGCAACTAGAGCATGAGTTGAGCCGAGTACGGTGAGACCTGTATTCGAGCTGACGGCCAGCGATTGAGCCGAGTACGGTGAGACCTGTATTCGAGCTGACGGCCAGCAATTGAGCCGCATACGGTGAGATCTGTATCCGTACTGACGAGTGACGAGCCCTTTGTGATGCCTTCGCTATGCCTCTCAATCCATAATATCGTATGAGACTAACTAGGAGTGACGACCCTAGAATGGATCATGTTTGGGAATGATACAAGGGAGGTACCTTAGTTTCCCAATACTGCTGTTTGAAATGGACTAATAATTACTCGGTAATCATGCTCATCATCGCACTGCATATACCTGGTAGATGTGGAGCACTGAGGGATGAACGCATTCGCGAACGTAAGATGGTGTCGCATGAGGGTGGTTTGGCAAGGGCTACATCATGTCATTTCATACTTGCATTAAATAAGAGTAGTTAGAATTGTTTGATTGTACTGCTTTATCATTACTGCTTGACTGAATTGATAACATGTTAACCTATGCTTTATTGTTCCACTGAGTTGATCACTCACCCCCACGTTACGGGACGGTGTTCCGAACACCCACCAGACTTTGTCTGATTGCAGATGGCGACGTTACTCCTAAGGTGGAGCCGGACTTTTGTGACGACGAGGATGCTTTCTTGTATATGCGGTTTTCGGGCGGCTTCATGTGAACCGTGCCTTGATCGACGGGGTTACAGGGATGTTGACTAGATGACACTACACATTTGGTATCATTTGAATTGTACTTGTAATTCTTTAACCTGGTAACCTCATCACACTTTGGAGACTTACCATAGTTTTTATATTTTATATATCTATTACAGTCTTCCGCTTGCAATTTAACTGTCTCTGGAGTATGATATGCTGTTTTGGCTTAATCTCACTCATGTTCAATGCACTAATACAGACAACATTCAATCATCATTCATTTTGTTGCATAAGTGATGCGTTGGAACTCGGGAGTTGAGTTTGTGCTCGACCCCCGATTTTCAGGGCTTTACAAAACAAGTTTGGCTAATAATTTTGAGCTTTCAATTCATCTAAGTGGGAATGACCTTATGAATAGTTTGGATGACATATAAACATGACGATGAGCCCTATAAAGATTTAACTGGTGGCCATTTCCCTCCCTATTGTTTCCTGTCATGTGGCACACTTGAGTTTTAGATTTGCCGTATTTTTTAGTCTTTCTGAATAAAGTGTGCATAGGATGGTGCAACCTCACCCTCAAATGCCACCTACATGTTGGTGTAGGATGCCTCTTGATTGGTTGTGGGGTGAATCAATGGCACATGAGGAAAAATGCTTAATTTAGAGTAGAATTTGTTCTCAGAATCTATAGTTGACTACACGCCTTGGAATTAAATGAGGATTAGAGATCGATTTTTATGACTCTTGAAATAGGTTTGTGGCAAGAGATTCTGAGTAAGGGTATCAATGATGGAGAAGGGGTTAGACATCTTTACTCATAGTACTCACATGCAATTTCTACTTTGTGAATCTCGAAGTTTTTAAGGATTTCGAGGTTTTAGATGTCTTTTTACTTAACTGGTTATGGACAAAATCCGAAGCCAAATGGAAACTAAATGCTCAACTTCAATAATCACCTAGGAGGCCATTATGGCTTAATTAGATATTAATCGAGGAGACAACGGTTAAAGAAAAATAAGTGCTAATAAAGATCCCGTAATGCCTTGAAAATCGGGGGTCGAGCATAGACTCCACTCCCGAGTTCCAACGCATCACTTATGCAACATAGATAATGATGATTAAATGTTGTCCATATTAGTGCATTTAAACATGAGTAAGATTAAGCCAAAACAGTAATTCATACTCCAGAAGTAGTCAAGTTATGCAAGAGGAAGACTGATGAATGTATATAAAAGCATAGATAAACCGTATAGACCGTTACCGATCTCCAGAGTATGAATACATTTTCAGGTCAAATAAATACAAGTGTTGTTTCAAAATACAAAATGTCAAAAGTGGTAGTCCTCTAGAAAGCATGAACCCTAAAGCCCCGTCGATTCAGGACAGTCTACGTGAACTCGCTTGAGTACTGCATATACGAGAAAGCATCCTTGTCATCTGCGAAGTCTGGCTCCGCCTCATCAGTCAAGTCTCCACCTGCAACTAAGACAGGGTCTAGTTGGTGTTTAAAACACCGTCCCATAACGTGGGAGTGAGTGATCAACTCAGTGGAACAATAAAGCAAAGGTTAACATGTTATCAATTCAGTCAAGCAGTAATGATAAAGCAATACATTCAAACATCTCTAGGTACTCTGATTAATGCAAAAATGGTATGTAAGATTGATGCATGCCCTCGCCTGCACTCCCTCAGCGTCTTCATCTTACAGCGAGCATGACAACCTCTCGAAAGTCCTCACCAAAGCACATGCAATGCGGTGCATGCATGTGATTAGCTAGGTTCTTACTTAGGTTTATTCATACAGCAGGATTGGGAAGCTAAGGTACCCCCCTTATATCAATACCCAAACAATGATCCAATCTAGGGTCGTCAGTCCAGTAAATCTCATACGATGTTACGATTCTAGGTCGCTACAAAGGGCTCGTTACCTGATCAGTGTAGGCCTAGTTCATTCTCTAGTCGCTACAGAAGGCTCGTCGCCTCAACGTAGTCTTAGAGTACGCTCGAGGTCACTACAAAGGGCTCGTCACCTGATCAGTGTAGGTCGATAGCTCGAATACAGTGTCCCATACCACCGTATTCGGCTCACGAGTCTGGGTTACTCACTGGTCACTACGGGGAGGCTCGTCGCCCCAGCGTAGACCGACAGCTCGACCACGGTGTCCCATACCACCATGTCCGGCTCATGAGTCTTAGCGGATCGAGGTACCAAGGTTAATAGGGTTTCCATAGGTGAGTTTGGTACCTTCGATTCAAGCAGTAGCGTCCAAACATGGTGAACATACATAGAGCCAATCGGGTTACTTACGACCCGGGTTCACCGAACACGTCCAATGTGGCGAAAACAACCTCAACCACCAAATTAGGGCCTATTACCGATTGCCTGGACTATATCATAGTCTCAACCTCATTCAATTTCAACAAGTAATCATATGAGACAGTCAAATCAGTAATGAACAAATAATTCAATTCTTACAATCATATGAGCATGTTGTGAAGTGCAACACAAACATGATTTCACCCACATTCATTCCATAAATAAAACAGACATCATAAGGTAACGTACATGAAGGAAATCATACACATAATTAAGGTAGCCGAGATTCATATCTCAACCCTCATACAAAGTACTCCTTAGTAACAACTAGCTCATTCAGGCATTTCTACAAACACTTAGACTACATACATCATCATACATGATGTATGTTGATTACACATGTTGCACAACCAATCTTGCCTTGTTTCGAATGATATTTTTCAATTCATCAGACTTATTTTTGAAAATCCATTTTGTTCCAATAATGTGTTTATCTTTAGGTCTAGGAACAAGATACCAGACATCGTTTCGGACAAACTGATTAAGTTCTTCCTGCATCACTACTATCCAGTTTTCATCAGAAAGTGCTTCTTTTACGTCAACCGGTTCTATCTGGGATGTAAAACATACGTAGTTACATATATCTTCTAATTGTCTACGAGTGCGCACACCAGTGAGAGGGTTTCCAAGAATTTGATCAGTTGGATGATCTTTGACAGTCCTTAATTCAGAATTAGTTTCACTTGATGAAGTATCTAGTTTTTCAAATATAAGAGCTTCATCATTATCTGAACTAGGGGTAGGTGTATTCAAGTGATCGTCAATTACTACATTTATTGACTCTTGAATCACACCGGTCCTGTTGTTCAGAACACGATATGCACGACTGTTTAAAGAGTATCCTAAAAAGATCCCTTCATCACTTTTAGTGTCGAACTTTCTCAGATTTTTACGGTCACGTAAAATATAACACTTGCTGCCAAAAACTCGAAAGTATTTGACAGTAGGCTTTTTCTCAAACCACATTTCATAAGCCGTTTTATTATTGGATTTGCAAATATAAACACGGTTGATAATGTAGCAGGCGGTATTCACTGCTTCAGCCCATAAATTTCTAGGGAGCTTCATGCTATTCAACATAACATTTTTCATTTCTTGGAGCACTCTATTTTTCCTTTCCACAATACCATTTTGTTGTGGAGTTTTGGGCGCAAAGAATTCATGTGATATTCCCTGATCGCTACAGAGTTTCTCAAAACCGCTATTTTCAAACTCGGATCCATGATCACTTCGGATCTTACTAACTTGAGAACATTTTTCAGTTTGGATCCGTTTGATAATCTTTTTCACTTCATCAAGAGTTTCTGATTTGTCTCTCAAAAATGAAACCCAAGTGTATCTTGTATAATCATCTACGATGACCAAGATGTATTTTTTGCCACCTCGACTTTCCATTCTGGTTGGTCATATAAGATTCATGTGGAGAAGCTCTAGTGGTCTAGATGTGGTATTGGAGTTCACCTTTTTGTGAGAGCTCCTAGTTTGTTTACCATACTGGCATTCACCACATATTTTATCTACTTTTTGCACTTTAGGTAGACCTCTAATTAGTTCTCCTTTGCTCAATCTGTATAAATTTTGGTAGTGTACATGTCCAAGGCGTTTATGCCATAATTCTGTCTCATTGGTATGGACCATGTAACACATTTGGTTAGATGAGCTACCATTGCTTACTATATAACAGTTTTCAGAAGTTCTGCGACCAGTTAATATTACAGAACCTTTTTTGTTTAAAATTTCACAACCTTGATTGAAAAATTTTACACTATGGTTGTTATCGCATATTTGAGATATGCTCAACAGGTTGTGTTTTAAACCCTCAACATATAAAACATCTTTAAATAAAGGGAGGTTATAGAGTTGGACCGTACCTTTGCCAATAATCTTGCAATTGCTACCATCACCAAATGTGACTGACCCATCAGTCATATCTTTTAATTCGGTGAATAGAGCCTTGTCACCTATCATGTGCTTGGAACATCCACTGTCTAGGTACCATTTTGAATGGCTTGTTGCTTTGAAAGCAGTGTGGGCAACCAAGCAGGCAACTTTACGAACCCATTTCAGAACTGTTTTGGGTTTAGGAGAATGGTTGGTCTTCTTTTGTCTGATGTTGTAAGAATGACCTACTGAGTTAGATTTTAAGAGCTCCTTAAGTAAATCAACTATTTTTTCAGCTAGAGGATTTCTGATCTGATTTTTAAAATAGCTGCTTTTAGGTTTTTGAAAAGTTTTTATATTTTTAGAAAAATTTTGACAAGTACTTTTTCCTTTTGAGTTAGAAGCTTCTCCTTTCACAAAGTTGGGAGGAGTATTCTTCTGTTTAGGAGATATATTTTTATCATAGCCCAACCCGGATCGATCGCCACATTTTCTTGATCCGGATAATAATTTTTCTAACTTTGGATCACCTTGGGCATATCTCCATGTATCCTTCAAACTCAGAAGAGAAGATACTTCATTTTTAAGTTTCTCATTTTCAGATTTCAAATAATCAATCAAGGAGGTTTTGAATTCCAAATCACATTTTGATTTTTCGAAACAATCTGAAATATGCGATTTTTCTAAAACAAGAGTTTCAAAACATTCTTTGAGTTTAGAAAACTTTTCTTTTTGAAGTTTAAGTTTGACAGCAATTTTACAACTTTCCTTATATAAGCATTATAAGCATCTTGAAGATCTTCTTCATTTTCATAATCACTATTCAAATTTTCTTCACTTGTTGAATCATCGTGATCTGAAAAGTAAACTTGACTAGAGTCATGAGGGCCTTAACTTCATTTCCCGACTCAATTTCAGAATCTTCTGAATCAGAAGTAGCTTCAGACTCAGATGATTCATCCCAAGTAGCCAACATACCCTTCCTTTTGGGTTTGTCCTTTTTAGGACATTTGTTTGCTAAATGCCCATATTCATGACAGTTGTAACACTGACTGTCTTTCAAAGATTTTTGAGTTTTAGGTCTAAATTTCTTTTTATTATTTGATTGAAAATCAACTCTTTTCTTACTTTTGAAAATCTTATAAAACTTCTTTGCTAAAAGAGCCCATCTTCAAAATCAGAGTTTTCTTCAAAACATTTTTAGAAGATTTCAAAGCTATAGATTTACCTTTAGAATCTTTAAAGTTTAACTCATAGGTTTGTAAAGAACCAAGTAGTTCTTCTGCCTTCATATTATCCGTATCACGAAATTCCTAGATCGCGGTTACCTTAGAGTTGAACCGTTCAGGAAGTGAGCGTAGTATCTTTGCACACACTTCACTTTCTGGAATTTTATCGCCAAGACCCCACATTGAGTTTACAATGTCATTTAATCTTGTGTAAAAGTCCATAAACATTTCATTTTCCTCCATATGAATTTCTTCAAATTTGGTTATGAGGAGTTGGACTTTAGATTTTTTGACAATTGATGTACCCTCGTGTGTCATTTCTAATATATCCCAGGCTTGCTTTGCAGTATCACAGGATATGATTCTTTTGAACTCATCCGGTGATAGTGCGCAAGTGATTGCATTTAGTGCTTATGCATTGGCACTACTCTCACTTTTCTGAAGTGTGGACCAAAATGTATAAGGTGTTATTCTCATTGATTTTGATCCATTGATACCAGTTACTTCAATGGTAGGAGGGCTCCATTCAGTCACTGTGGCTTGCCACACACTCTCATCCATTGATTTGAGGAAGATTCTCATTCTGGCTTTCTAATAGGCATAGTTGGAGCCATCAAAGGGTGGAGGCCTAGTGACTGATAGGCTATCAAAATTTGACATCTTATTTATATAGCTTAGATCGTTAGCTCATAAAATAATTCCAAAAAAGCAATAAGAACGAGCTATTAGGCTCTGATACCACTTGAAATGGCCAAGCTATATGTCCTAGAGGAGAGGGGGGGGGGGGGGGTGTATAGGACTATGCCAAATTAAAATAAAATCAGCGGAATAAAGATAAATAGATAGCCTTACAATTATAAATCAATTCACAATGCTAAAATCAATTCAACCTTAATAAATAAGTATTGAGAGGTTGATACAAATTCAGTTCTAAGGACAACCTTACACCATAATAAACAAGGGCTTATGGTAGGACAACCTTATTTCTAGAACGTCTTTTGAATCAATAACTCAATCTGAATAGAAATAACTAAATAGCAAGGAATTGAAATAAAGTGCAGAAATAAAGATCTAACTTATTACAACAATCCCTACACTTGCTTGAAATGTAAATTGTTACAACATTCACATCCACACATACATTCCACAAAATTGAATGATAAATGATATGAAATTTAAGCAAGCATTCAATCCACAAGACAGAATTATAGTGGTTCACCTGTGTGTACACCAACTGTCTTTCAACAGCCACACAGAATGCTACTCCACTCCTAATATCCTCACACAAGGGATATTAGCATGTACTATCAAATAGGTTTTCACAGGTTCACCCAAAACCTTTACAATTGTGTCTTTTTAACTTGGGCTTACACAGTTCAAAAACCCACACTTTTGAGTTTTCTGGCTCTCCTTAGATAACCACACAAATTGAGATTTTTCTAGCGAATCTCAAACAAAAACCAAAATAGAATAAAATTTACAAAATTGTAAAATACCTAGATTTCTCCTTTTCGTAGCAGCCCAGTAGAACCAATCGGAGTAGATGTTCGAATAGAAGTTTAATGTCCACTACTCACTTTAATATGGTTCTAAGTTCTAATTGATTTTAGATTTAAACTAGTTGGGCGTAGCTATATTTGATTTTGATTCCAAGAAGAAGGAATAAGGCAATTCCTCTTTTCAAATGAGATTGGAATACAAGAAAAAAATCAAATTAAATAAGCTAGCAAAAAGAGAAAGCAATTATGCACAAAATAGCTTAAAAATAAACACAAACTTATCTCAGAGCGGAGCCTTGAATTCACTTAATTTTCAATGTAAAAACTCTGAAATTCATGTGCTATTTATAGCTGAAGAAATTCGTCTTCGACTGGTCCTAGGGACACCACGACTGGTCCAAGAACAAACTGATTTTTGAATTTTTGAGCGCGATCGCATCAGATCGTTGTACGACCGGTCGTAGACCGTCCACAACTGGTCGAAGGTAGTCCACGACCGGTCGAGACCCATATACTACTGGTCGTGCGACACTTGATTTAGTCGCTGGAGTTTGAGTCGTAGCTGTACGATTGGTCGAAGGTCGAGTCAAGACCATCCCACGACCGGTCGAGCAGACTCCAGGACTGGTCGTAGCCGAACTAGAAAATCTGATAAATTGCAACAATTCTAGGACTGGTCTTGGAACTTCTTAGACTGGTCGAGACAGTGCTAGGACTGGTCGAACAAGGTCTAGGACTGGTCTTAGAATAGACCAAAATCATGTAATAATATTCAAATGAATTATGTAGCTAAAGTGACCTACCCTAAGGTTAATCTAAGGTTTATCATACTTGGGACATGAAGTATGGACATTGAATACTTCATTTGCTTAGATTTTGATCATTACGAAGCTTGAGTCTTGAGCTTGAGTTATTCTTTATGTAGCTTGACTACTTCACAAGCTTTGAAATTAATGTCACTTTAAGTTGCACTTGAGTCCCGTACTTATATTTGAATCTTGAACTTCCACTTGCACTTGAATCTTGAATCTTGACCCTGAGCTCTTCTTTAATATTGTAGCTTGAACTATCATGAAGCTTGAAGAATTATTTGAACTAGACTTCAAGTGTTGATGTGGTGCCTCGAATAGATTTATCAAGATATAAACATAAGACATATGAAGAAGTTTTGACACACAAAATTTGACAATCAAAGAGGAATCAAATCATAGTACTTACAGCCGCTAGCCTATGGCTGAAATTAGAAGGGCTGTATGAGAGGAAGACAGCCGGGAATAAGATTTTTCTGATAAGGCGACTTGTGAATCTCAAGTTCAAGGATGGTGGTTCTGTGGCCGAGCACATGAATGAGGTCAGAAATATAGTGAACCAACTCTCCTCTATGAAGATGGTCCTCGATGATGAATTGCAGGCTTTACTATTGCTTAGTTCATTGCTAACTGACAGTTGAGAGACATTGGTGGTGTCTCTAAGTAACTCCGCACCAGATGGAAAGGTATCCATGGAATAGGTAACCAGTTGTCTCTTCAATGAGGAGACAAGGAGGAAGTCTCAGGGGTCTACTCAGCAAGAGGCCCTTGTGACACAGGAACGGGGGAGAGGAAATAACAGGAAGGACGGGGAGGCCCGAGATAAATCAAGAGGCAAGTCGAGTAACAAAAAAGATGTTGATTGTTGTAATTGTGGCAAGAAGGGCCACTACAAGTATGAATGTCGTGGTAAGAAGAACGACAAGAAAGGAAAAGGAAAGAAGAAGGAAGATGAATCAGATTCCACTGCGGTCGCTTCAGATGGCGACGTTATAGTTATTCTTTTAGCAGATCATGATATATGTCTCACGGCTACGAGTCAGGACACCGACTGGGTGATAGACTCGGGAGCCTCATTTCATGCGACTCCACTCAGGGACTTTTTCACAAGCTACAAGTCAGGTGACTATGGGACTGTGAAGATGGAAAATTCTGGCATATCAAAAATCGTGGGAGTCGGTGATATTTGTGTGAAGACCAATGTGGGCTGTACATTGGTTCTCAAGGATGTGAGGCATATCCCAGACCTTCGCCTCAACTTGATGTCGACGGGAAGGTTGGATGATGATGGCTATGAAAGCTGGTTTACTGGTGGGCGTTGGAAGCTCATCAAGGGTTCGTTGATCACTGCTAGAGGAAAGAAGTGTTGCACCCTGTACAAGATAAGTGTCAGTGTATGCAAGGGTGGGTTGAATGCAGCGGAAGATTCAGCTATTGACATGTGGCACAGGCGTCTAGGCCACATGAGTGAAAAAGGGCTTCAGCTACTAGCAATGAAGCGGCTCCTTTCAGACGTGACAGGTACACCTCTCAAAACCTATCTTGATTGTTTATCAGGGAAACAACATAGAGTTTCATTTATTAAATCTGTTTCTCATGTTAATAAAGTGCATGCATTAGATTTGGTTTATTCTGATGTTTGTGGCTATGAGGACAAAAACCTTCGGTGGGGCATTGTATGTTGTCACTTTTATAGATGATGCATCTAGGAGGGTTTGGGTTTATGCTTTGAAATCCAAGGACGAGGTCTTTGGTGTGTTTAAATTATTTCGTGTTATGGTCGAGAGAGAGACAGGTAGATCATTGAAGTGCCGCACTGACAATGGTGGTGAATACATTGACGACTTTCATGAGTACTGCAAGTCCCTGGGTATACGGCATGAGCAGACGGTTCCCAAGACCCCCCCAGCATAATGGTGTAGCGGAGCGAATGAATCGCACCATTGTAGAGAGAATCGGATACATGTTATCCCATGCGAAGTTGTCCAAGACGTTCTGGGGGGAAGCAATGCACACAACGGTGTATTTGATAAATAGCTCTCCATCAGCCCCATTGAATGGTGAAGTACCTGAGAAGGTCTGGACTGGACAGGATCCATTGTACAGTCATTTCAGGATATTTGGATGCAGGGCATCCGTTCACATACCAAAGGACGAGAGGTCCAAGCTCGATATGAAGATCAGGCAGTGTGTGTTCTTAGGGTACGGTGATGAAAAGTTCGGTTACAGATTGTGGGATCCGACCGAGAGGAAGCTCGTCAGGAGCAGAGATGTGGTATTCTTTGAAGATCAGTGTATCAAAGACATTGGTAAGCCAGAGAAGAACTAACCTAGTTCAGGTGACCTAGAGGACATGGATCCGGTTACTCCTCTCGTGGTGCCTGATGACGGGGGAGTACAACAAGGTGCAAAGGACGAGAGAGTTCCTACAAAAGATGGACTGGGGGAGTAGCCCCCACTTGATCCACCTGTTGAGCCACAAGTGAGGAGGTCATCTAGGGACAAACAGTCATCCAAGAGGTACTCGCCGCATGAGTACATTATGCTCACTGATGGGGGAGAGCCAGAAGACTATTCTGAGGCCCTAGCCGACGAGCATAAGGGGGAGTGGTTGAAAGCTATGCAAGAGGAGATGGAATCCTTGCATAAGAACCACACCTATGATATGGTGAAATGGATGCTGCGGTATCTAAGAGGCTCATCCAGGTTGAGCCTATGCTATGGTGACGGAAAACCTATGTTAGAGGGCTACACAGATGCAGATATGGCAGGCGACATAGACTCTAGGAAGTCTACATCAGGGTTCATGTTCACGTTTGTAGGGGCAGCGATTTCTTGGCATAACAAGCTACAGAAGGTCGTAGCATTGTCGACGACAGAGGCCGAGTACATTGTAGTTACAGAGGCATGTAAAGAGATGCTTTGGATGAAGAGGTTCCTCGAAGAACTTAGCCTGAAGCAGGAGCAACACGTGGTCTATTGTGATAGCCAAAGTGCTATACACTTGAGCAAGAATCTAAGTCAACACTCCAAGTCGAACCACATAGAGGTTCGGTATCACTAGATCAAGGATATTTTGAAACAGAAGGTGTTACAGCTTGAGAAGGTCCACACGGACGATAATGGGTCAGACATGATGACCAAGGCTTTGCTCAAGGGCAAGTTTGAGGTTTACAGAAACCGGGCTGGCTTGGAGAATATGGATTCCTCCTGAGTCTAAAAGGGAGAGATTTGATGGAGATTTTCTCCTCATTGTTGGGATCGATGAAATTGAACAGGTTTCGATATCATCGATAATTGCAGGATTTTTCAGCACTGGTTGCTGGATAGTTTTTTGGTCCTGTCGATGCCATCAATAGGAGTCCAGATGATATCGACGCTGTCATCGAGAGTGGATCGATGACATCGATAATTGTTGGATTTTTCACCCCTGGTCGCTGGACAGTTTTGGTCTTGTTTCGATATCATCGAGAGACCTGTCGATGATATCGAGGCTGTCATCAAGAGTGGCTCGATGACATCGATAAGTTTCGCAGATGCGATTGCAGAAACGCAGATTTTACGGATTTTGTTTCCTATTTGGGTTATACCTCTTTTTATTCTTATATAAAGGGGTGTATCCGGGATTGGGGTACATTCCAAGGGATTTTAGGGTTTCCTAAAGCTTTGCAAGGGTTTGCTAAAGGGTTTAGGGTGTGAGAGAGAAGAGAAAGAGAGAGAGGAAGCTTGTGGAAGGGAGGCTATGCTTGTGGAGGTGATCTACCATATCCCAGCGCTTCCACGTCCTCGTAATCGGTGAGATATCTCCGTCTTTTTTGTTTCTCTTATTATTTATCCACTCCTGCGTGAGTGAAGAAGGTTTGATCCAAGCGGTGTGTGCTTGTGATCGGTTGTAACATTCTGCTTTATAGTGGATTGTTGATCTGGACGAGGTCCCGTGGTTTTTACCTCTTTGAGGGTTTTCCACGTAAAAATTCTTGGTGTCGTGTGGTTTATGTTTTGATTGTTTTTCATTGCATTATTATTCCATAATTCTGGTTTGTTTAGGGAGGCTAGATCCTAAGGTTTTGTGCAAGGCCCCCAACATTGTCCTTACTCAGGATCTGATCAACATCGAGAAATTCTGCGTTCGTCAGTCCTTTCACCTCTTCTAGCACATCAAGTACCTTGCCCGTGCGATTGACCTCTTTGCCGAGCCCAAATTTCATCATCGAGTCCGCAACGGTTTGCAGAGAGGTCCCAAGTACATCACAGGGACGAGGAGGGCGTGATCATTTCCTTGTTACGATCCCTCCTCGGGTGCCATCAGAATCAGGAGTGCGAGTGGGAGTGCTGTGGGAGTCATGATGTCCTATCGCAGAACTATCCGATGGTATGGGAATGGTCCCTGTGGAGTCAGTTACATAATCCTATGATAAGTCAATCGTATCATCCACGTCATCCTCAACCTCTCTCCATGCTTCATTAAGATCTCGTTGAAGATGAGAAGATGATGCTGATGCGGCCATACTTCCACTAACTTGCATGTAGCGACCCGTTGCCTGGTCAGTTTCGCATATGACCGCAAAGTCATCCATTCTTTCAATGCGTTTCCTGCGCAGCCTCTCAGCATGTGGGTGAGACTGCCAGAGGAATAATACCGTGGTATTTAAGGGATAAAAATACATAGATATAACAGGATTTACAAACTGAAAAGCAGTAAAACTTACCCTCAGATATTGATCCCACACTTCATCGGGAGCAGTGACCACCATTCTCTCATTGTCCCAACCAAACCCACTAGCCGCCAGCATGTCCTTCACAACATTGTACTCTCTCCTGTAATATCTCAACCGATTTGACACGTTTTTCCATCCAACAACCACATCAGTATGCTTCGTAACTTCTTCTGCAGCAATCTGGTACGCCTCCCGCTTGAAACCATTATCAGCTCTACGCCCTAGTGCGACCTGTTCGATTGTAACATCCCAAATTTTTGCCAACCTGGGATTAGACGTCCTTAGGCAATGGGTCGATCCTAACACATTATTAACTTGTCAGAACCCAATCCCATAATCTAAAAAATCGCTTCTTAACCCATTTCCTTCACAAATCCCACCCTTCACCACCTTGTTCTTTCAATTTTTCTAAGCACTTTCATCCTAGACACTATCTTAAGCTAGCTAAGTAGTATAACTTGGATCACTTTATATACAAACTACAAAGGCCCAGGTACCACCTTAGACAGAAATTACTCAAGACTAAATCCTTTAGAAATTAGGTGAGAATTAGCCAGTGTTAAACTAGAGTACCATTGAAATTAGCACCAATCACTTTAAATACGATCTGCAAGATCCAAAACTTGTAGATTCGTTGACACTACATTACCCTAAAATCTAGGATCAATCTCATTACCCGTCTGCTCTCGGGAGCATCACGAAACTCCGTATCAGATCTGGACCGCATGTCGGAAGTCCGATTAACACGAAGTTAAGGAATTAGGACTGCCTTGTTGGGCTTGACAACTATCTCAGAAATCGAATCCAGACAGTGTCCCATGGCTGTTCGCTTGAGTCCGGAGCGAGGAGTGTGAGAACGCTTGTTTTTTCTTCATAAATAAATATCTCAAATAGTAATCTGGCACGTGTCGCTTGCGGATCAGTATTAAGCAACCAGACCGTCAGAATCAGACCAAATTACACCCTCGGATCAGGGGTATTTCCCCAAACATATTCATGTGCTCGGAATCTCCGATCGAGATCCACTGACCGTTGAATTGAAACTGGTCCGCCACGCGTGATCTAGGAATCCGACTGAAACAAAAACTTAGCCAAACGTAGATCCAATGTTAGTGAGCTTAAGTTCGACCTTTGGCTCAAGAGGGCCTGCCAGAAGTGCTCCGTTGAGCTGAAACAAGTCCGCTTTGGTTATAACCTAAGTGTACCTTGACCCGGAGTCTATTTTGGTGAGATTTTGGGCTATATAAGGACCTTAAACCTTCTCTCATTTCAGCTATACGAATTTGAGAAAAACCCTAGGAAAAGAGAGAGAAAAGAGAGAGAAAGTGAGAGAGTAGTGGGAGAATCTCTTTGCTATAATGCTTCCCTGCCGCTTCACGAGCTTAACCGCTCCATTTTAATCGCTTTCCTGGTGATTCTGGTGTCGTTTCTAGGTAAGAAACCATAACCCTAATCTGTTTTGGGGTTTTGATAGTTGTAGGTTATGAAATAGCTAACCTATTTCAATCTATAGGTTACCAAATTGCCGTATATGGAAGCTTAACAAACCTATCGGATTCGTTACGATTCTACGACAAAAGGTGCGGACTTTAGGTGTATAGGTTATGGTTTTCAATGCTTCCAATGTCAGATAATGATAGATTCATGATCTGCATACAATTGCACATGTACAAAGTGCTGTCTGTTTTTCGTTTCGATTAAAGATAAATAATATGGAGTTTTACATACTCTAGTATTTGTAGAAAGTACCGTATACGTATAAATTTTGAAAATGTGTTTGCCATGATTATTTGCTGTATTGATATATTATATATGGATAAAATACTTGTTTGGCGAAAGGATTCGCCCTAATACATGCTTTTGCTAATATACACTATGTATGTTAAAATAGTGTATTCTAAGTGTTTATGAAAATGATTGAATGAGTATAGAATTCTCATTCGTGCTCGCCATGACTAATTGTCATGGATATATGATTATTGTATTGACGATACCCCTTTGACGAAAGATTTTTCCCTAAATCACGCCACGACCACTATAAGCTACATACGTTAAAATGTGTAGTCCAAGTGTTTGTGAAAATGACTGAATGAACATGGAACTTGGATTCCTGCTTGCCATGACTATCCGTCGTGGGTGCACGCGTGTTATAATTGGGGCAACTCCCTAGTGAAAGGATTTGGCCTTATACCTATGTGATCAACATACGTCATGTATGTTGATGTATGTAGTTTAAAGTGTTTGTTGAAATGTCTGAATGAGTAGTAGCTAGTAAATTGTAATGTAGAAGGATGTTGAGATATGATTCTCAACTCCTTTAACTATGTGTATGATTTCCTTGGATAACTGTGTGATTAGGAATTGAATATGTACAAACTCATGCTTATGTTGTGCTTCATAACATGCTCAACTAATTGTATGATTTTATCTATGCAATGCATATGTTTAAATTCATGTTTACGTTGTATGATCCGTCATGGGTGATGGGGGAGTGGAGCAACGAGTGCGTGCAACAGCCCTGACAGCCCTAAACGGATAATATCAGACTTCGATTGTATGATTTGAATCTTGATCCATTACTGCTTTAACTATCTGAAATCGATTGTGTTTGGGGCTATGATTATAGTCCAGGCAATCGGTAACGGGATTGCATTCGTGACTGTTGATTCATTTTCCATGTGAGATGTGTTCGACGAACCCGAGTCGTATTTCGGTTGGCGATAGTGGTTGGCCACGCGAAGTGCTTATGCGCTTCATATCGTTCAACTTGTTGTGTGCTCGAGCTAGCCGAGCTCGTCAAGTAACTCGATCTGTCTAATGTATGTTCACCATGTTTGGACGCTACTGCTTGAACCTAGGGTACCAAACTTACCAGTGAAATCCTGTTAACCATGGTACCTCGATCCGCTAAGACTCATGAGCCGGGCATGGTGGTATGGGACACCGTGGTCAAGCTGTCGGCCTATGCTGGGGCCACGTGCCTCCCCGTAGTGACCATTGAGCAACCAGACTCGTGAGCCGAATACGGTGGTATGAGACACTGTATTCGAGCTGTCGACACCTACGGCGAGAGCCGACTACGGTGAGACCTGTATTCGTGCTGACGGGCGACGAGCCCTTCGTAGTGTTTTCGAGTATACTCTAAAGTCTGTGATTGGCGATGAGCCCTTTGCAGCAACTAGAGCATGAGTTGAGCCGAGTACGGTGAGACCTGTATTCGAGCTGACGGCCAGCGATTGAGCCGAGTACGGTGAGACCTGTATTCGAGCTGACGGCCAGAAATTGAGCCGCATACGGTGAGATCTGTATCCGTGCTGACGGGTGACGAGCCCTTTGTGATGCCTTCGCAATGCCTCTCAAACCATAATATCGTATGAGACTAACTAGGACTGACGACCCTAGAATGGATCATGTTGGGAATGATACAAGAGAGGTACCTTAGTTTCCCAATACTGCTGTTTAAAATGGACTAATAACAACTCGGTAATCATGCTCATCATAGCATTGCATGTGCCTGGAAGATGTGGAGCACTGAGGGATGAAAGCATGCCGCGAACGTAAGATGGTGTCGCACGAGGGTGTGTGTGGTGAGGGCATACATCATGACTGCATTTTCATACTTGCATTAATAAGAGTATTTAAGAGTGTTTGACTTTACTGCTTTATCATTACTGCTTGACTGAATTGATAACATGTTAACCTATGCTTTACTGTTCCACTGAGTTGATCACTCACTCCCACGTTACGGGACGGTGTTGTACACACCAACCAGACTTGTTTGAGTTTCAGGTGATGGCAATGCTTATGAAACAGAGCCGGACTACTACTATGATGTTGAGGAGGAGTTCTCCTTCATGTAACTCTCTGACAGGTCTATGAAGACCTGGTATTGTATTGACGGGGCTATAGTATTTGGGATAGAAGACATTACACTTCCACAACTTGGTATATTTTGAAATTATACTTGTAATTCATTAACATGGTAACATTATCACACTCTGGAGACTCACCACTGTTTTTATATTTTATATATCTATCACAGTCTTCCGCTTGCAATTTAACTGTCTCTGGAGTATGATGTGCTGTTTTGCCTTAATCTCACTCATGTTCAATGCACTACTGCAGACAACATTCAATCATCATACATTTTGTTGCATAAGTGATGCGTTGGAACTCGGGAGTTGAGTTTATGCTCGACCCCTGATTTTCAGGGTGTTACATCGATGAATGTGTCGAATAGGACCTGATCCATAGCAGCTGTCCATTTGATCTTCGCAGCTCTGCATGAAGGTTCCACTAGAGATTGCACCTTTTTGGCATGTGGAGAACATCGAGTGGGCACCGGTGGTGATTTTACTGGTGATTGGGTCGGTGTCGATGTGTCATTAAAGACGGAGTCTGTCATTTCACCTGAATATGAATTATGAATGATTTTTTTACCAATGTCAACCATAATCATGAAAATGAAATACATATTAACATAGATAACACAATTTGAAAGCAATTGGGCATTATAGGTTATCACCATAGCTGCCAGTATGTAACTAGGTGATTATAAATCCGTCGCATCGAATACAAGTAAAATTGAAATATAGTATCACCAAATAATGAAAGGAATATTAATAAGCAAATATCGAATATCTACTCCTACTATTCTACAACGCATCTGCCCACATTCTGGCCGCTGTGTCATCTCGCGGTCGATTCCAAGCATCTTTTTCTCCTTGTGTTACCCGAAGCAACCATTGTCAGTCGTCAGTAGTTGAAACCTCGTTGGGTGTTGGGATACCTTCCAAATCGGAAGCAAATATATCACAGAAATCTTTGTCTTGTGTAGACATGTTCACGGTACGTATGTGGTTGTGTAGGACACAACAGGCTATCACGATCTGGATTTGTGTATGAAATTCGTACTGTGTAGCGCTCTTTAAGATGGAAAATCTGCCTTTCAAAACCCCGAAACAATGCTCGATTGCAGCATGCAATTGTGCATGTCAGTAATTAAACAGATTCTTTGTGTTGGCAGGCACTCTCCCGGTTCAGTATTCTTATAAATGATATCGAACACCCCGGTATGGAGCCATAAAACTCGTCGACAACGTAATATTTTCCTACACATTCCAATCATCGTTCTATAATCGTGAGAAAATGAATGGTTGCTTCGAGTAAGGATTTGGATCGATAATGTTTTAACAGATTTCCTACCGTTTGGGACAAGCAAGGGATCATCCGATTGGGTCAATGTGTTGTGTAATACCTTCCCATCCGAAGCAGAACCCTCCCAACCAGCCATTACATATGTAAATTTCATATAAAATGAACAAGCTGCTAGTACATTCTGGGAGAGGACCCCTTTACAGTTACGGAAGCTCGCCTGATCAACCGCCACAATATGCGTACTGTCGATTACGCCAACGCAATCTTAAATTAGAAGAACCAATTATCGTAAGAGGACCGCACATATCGGGGATTAAAAATTATAGTTTTGAAAAAAAAAACCTATGGGAAAAATTACCTGAAAGTAGGCAAACCAATTTTTATTGTTTTGAATCTTTGATGACGTCTCTGTTCTCGCTGGTATAACTAAATCAGGGTAGAGTGATATAATTGCCTTTAGCACACGATGAAAGTGTCGACTGACGGTCTCACTCGATCGGATAAATCTGTGACCTATGACCTGGTTGCGAACATTGTGCCCCAACGTATGAAGAAAAATAACTACTTGTTCTTCAAGACTAATATTACGAGTATCACGGAGCCGCGTCTTCTCGCGCAAAAGCATACATAGTTCAAAGAATGTATGTCGATCCATCCTAAGCTGGTCTACACAATCTCCGTTGCTAGCCCGAATGATAGAATTGATGAATCTCACTGGCTCATCATCCCCATGACGCGCCGGCTGTTTGAACATGTACGACCGACAATATTTCCCCACAGTCTGTACACAAGCTGCAACCGTTTGAAAGACAAGTATCCTCTCCATCTCCTCATCATCTAATGATTCCATCGTCAGCTGAAAACCTACACTCTCACGTGTGAATTTCTCATAAACATACAACGCAAAAATTTGAGGATACACATGCACACACAAAAACACACACACACACACACACACAATAGTTGGACTATTTGTTTGGTATAACATCACATTGACATAGGACAAAGGTCAATAGTGCTACATCTGCCCACCTTCTCTTACTCTCTCTTTCTTTTCTGTAAACTTGCTATTCTAACTTTCTGACCAGTTATAGCAAATTTGGAATTAATGAAAAGCAACATTGTATTCTTCTTAGATTTTTGATAGCCCCATGCAGACCTTTACACAATGGTCAGGCAAGTGCATGGGGCATCTGAGCAGTGCATGAGGTGACTCTGACCATATGCAAAAAAATAAGAGTGGTCTATCCATCAGGGAGCCAACCCCATACCTAAAGAATGGACAATTTAAAAATATATTTACATTCAACATACAGGAGGGGACATGAGTGACCAGGTGAGAGTGATTGTATGTACTGTTCAGATGTCCTACACACACTTCCAAGGTGGGCACAATCATTTGCATGGAGTGGTGCTCATGGAGAAGGCCGCATGTAGGATCAGCTATATCAGAACATGATAGCCATGTCTGAGAAATTTTGTCCTGAATTGGGCACTTCTAAAATTTTGTCCTAAATGGGTCCAGTGTGAGGTGGTGGACAGAGCTCACTCTGATCTGGAGAAATTTTGATCGGTGACTACCTTTCGAGGCGCATAAAGAACCCAAGGAAGTTTCTAACGGAAGCCATGTATTTTTCCAAAATTTCCTTGCCATGTGGCCTACCTGATTTATCATTATTATTTTTCTTTTAGCCTTATTTTTTGTAGCATGTTATAAAATGAGCTCTCAAATCAGATGGAAGGAGTGGATCTGTCAAAAAACAATCACTCAATGCAAGTGGCTAGCATGTAAGGAGCGGATAAGTGTTACCTTACCGTGTGGGTCCCATCTTGCTGAATATATTATGTATTCACGCCGACTATCTTTTATGATCAGCTCATTTGATGACCTTATTAAAATATTCAATCATGTACAAATCTTAAGAAGGCCACACCTCTGCAAGAAGTGATGAACCAACATATGCTTATCAAAGTCAACATATCAAGAGTGATACAATTTGTAGAAGAAGACGATAAAAGGACGTTACTTGATGTTCATAGACTATAATCTGCACTGCAGCAAATTCCAATAATTACCTGTCATTTGGTAAAAAAAAAGTAAATTAAATACGTATCAGATCAAATATGGAAAACCAAATAAGCAAATAGTCACATTCTGATTATATTGCATGTGGGCCCTCCTATATCATGTGGGATCCGCTATATGCTGACCGCTTTCCACCATTAACGCTGAGAAAATAAGCTACAAATCAATGAAACACATATTCTTGCTTCATGTATTTTCATTCCATGTGTCCTCTCTCTTGGAAATCAAACATCAACCGAAAAACTCAACAAGTGAGAAATATCTAAAAACCCATTTCAAAATTCTCATCGACTGCCCCAAAGAACATCTGAATACACCTGGCAGCTGCTTCTTTTGATGAAATCTCGCCCACCATCTGCCAAAACTAGATCTTGATGAAGAAGTCCAACTCAATATAAAGGCTTTTTTTTTTTTTTCTATACAATATTAAGACCAACCCATTTTAAAATCTTCTGGTCTGACACACTAAAATAATGTAAAAATAAAATAAAATAATAATAATAATTTGAAAATAGCTAAAAGCTGCTTGTTTTGATGAAATCTCCCCCACCATCTGCCAAAACTATATCCTGATGAAGAAACCCAACTCAATATAAAAGCTTTTTTTTTTTTTTTTTTTTTTTTTTTTTTTTTTTTTTTACAATAATAAGACCAATTCATTTTAAAATCTTCTGGTTTGACACACCAAAAGAAAAAAAAAAAAAAAAACAATAATAATAGTCTCATAGCAGCTAAAAGCTGCTTCCTACGGGGAAATCTCCAATCATTCTTTCAGCAGTAGAGGTTATTGAAGATACCCAATCCAACAAGAATCTAAAGATAGATTATCTGAAGTGATTTTTCTCCAAATGAGATTGAAATGCCTGCAATCTGGACTCAGAAATCAGAAACCAAGATTACAAATTGAAGAAAAACAAGTGGAAATTCAAGAGGAGAATCTGTGGTTTTTTCTTGGAACCATGAAACCCAAGATGAAAATAAAAAAAAGCAGACAATGTTTGATCATCTGAGAGTGCCCCACTATTTTGATGGTACAATTTAAATTTCGCGTATACATAGTCTAAAGAAGCATCATGCATGTAATGGTTGAGCATAATCTGTCAGAGTAGCAAAAGACTTCCAATGTGGTAGTACATAGACCCACCTGTAGAGCTGCGAGTAGAGGTATAAATATAAGAGTTTTATTGGCAAGGAAAATTCCAACTGAAAATGTCACAGATTCTTCATGCATAGACTGAGAGATTGTCAGGATCCTAGATTGATTAAATGTTCAAAATAGCAATTTATTCATTTATATTAGTAATTCACTTGTGTATGGAGTTGGATTGGTGTCTCATGGGACCATAGATGTAAGGCTTACTTACCATATATAGCAGGGCCCACATGATATGGCAGGGCATCATGACCACTATAAATACCATGTGTGAAACAGAAATATCAAGTCATTCCCATATTCAAACCAAACCATCCCCCATCAGTCTATCCATGCATATTTGTAAAGGACTCCGACTACCTTGCAACACCCAAATAAGGTGTCATTTGTAAGAGACTCCAAACGACACCTTATTAGAATATGGATAAGCTATAGACTCCTATCTTATAATTTTGATCAGAAAGGGTTATAGCCACTGTTCTGGCTCCCCACTTTTTCCCTTCTCTTGTTTAGATATAAATGTACAAGCCTATGAACTCAATCAATTCATGATCTCATATGAGCTACTTCTTAGATATAATCCATCTTCTATTTGTCTAATATCTCCCATCTTCAATTGTGATATCTCACAAGAGAAATAGATTGTTGTTTGAAACCCTTTTTTACATTGTGGATACAGCTGAAAAAAAAAAAAAAAAACACACACGAATGTTGCTTGAAACACATTTTTCTTTCAGATGTAATCAACCTGTAGTTTGTCTACAATATACCATCTTCAATTGCGACAATTTAAGGAGAGAAATTGAATTTTGTGCCAAACCCATTTTTATGTTGTGGGTATGATCCAAGAAAAATGAATGAATGAATGTTGCTTGAAACACATTTTTCTAATAGATTTAGCATTCTATTTGTATATGATATACCTTCCTCAGCTATGAAAACTTCACAAGAAAAACTGAATATTGCCTCAAACCCATTTTTATGTTTTTAAATGAATGAATGAACATTGTGACACATTTTCACTATGGGTACAAAATGAATTTTTTCTCTGGCAGGTATAATGGATTCATGGAGATTGGTTTTGTTCATGGTGCCTGAATAGTTAAATTAGATAACATCTTATTCTGTAATGAACCAAATTGAGAACACCGAAAAAAGAAAGAAACCCCCAGTTGATGCAACCGAGATGACAGTAATCAAACACACCCATATGCAGAAATGAAGGGGAAATAGAAACAACAAGAAGAGAGAATGTATCTGAAATCACCTAGCATGTGAAACGCAAGAACACAGCCTGTTTGGGTATCATTCATAATGCTTGGAGGCTTATTGAAGCTAAAAAACATTTACACGCCACTGTGTATGTTCCAAAACAAGAAATTGAGAGAACTGTGCCATCTTATGTTCATTCAAACCAATGAGAAACCAGTGAGTATATCCAAACCAGTGAGGAAAATGTGTCATGTTCCATACAAATCAAAAACAACTACACGCCACTGTGTCATGTTCCATTAGAAGAAGACATTTAAGAATATGGTAGAAGGCTAATAAACACCAAATTGAAACTTCTAAACAATGAAAAATGGGTGACAGGAAATCTATATGAATGATATTTGGAAAAAAAGGAAAATGAGAGGACCATACCAGTAATCTTTAACTAATCCACGGCCTGCAGTTCAATGACCTCGCTGCGAGTAACCAACAGTTTTCCTAATAATTATTTCTACCAATAGCAAACCAATATCAGTGTATAGTTCTGTTGTAAGCCACGCATATAAATGTTTATATCTATTGGAATCGAACTCTCAGGTGAACTATATATAGATTTTGGCTTCCAACAATCATAGTGGACCCTATAGTTCGAAATGAGAGCAATATATCAAAGAGAAGCCATGAAATGGCAAATTTGAGTTTAACTGTCGGGTGGTGTGATGCCAAAATGGAATAGGAGATTAAGCCAAAAACGTCAAAAATCCATTATATTTGGGATTTATACAGAGGAAATGAATGTCTACGCGTGATATATCGTAAAACCCCCAAATTCCATACACCAATTCCCAGATTAATTAGGACAATCGAAACAAATCAATAAGCGAATACTACTCTTTCAAGTCCAAACACAGTGTGATGGATGTCAAAATCAATCTCATAATTAACAGAGAAGAAAAAAAAAAAGGTGAAACCCCTAATTTCCGTATACACATTAGTTGCAGAAATCATATATCACAAAACCTCCAAACTCCCGTTTTCATTTTCCAAAATAATTAGGAAAATCAAAACCATATACTGCAACGACGTCGTTTCAAGGCCAAACACATTATGAGAATGTCAAAATCCATTTGTAGATAATCAGAGAGGCATAAAAATTCACAAACCCCCAATTTCTGTTTTCATAAAAAGTAAAAAATCAGAAATGGTAAAACCCCTAAATTCCAGAAACCACCACCTTTGTGACATCCAATTATCATTTTTTACCACATCGTTTTTGAGCTCAAACAGTGTTAATGAAAGTCATGGCAGAACCATATCAAACCGGACATGCATGACGCAAGACCTAGGCCTTGCTAAAGCGAGGTGGGATGACATGCATGTAAGATTTCATGGTGTCGAAGAGCTTTCCATGCCAACGAAAGGGAGAAATCGTACCTTATGGTCCCTCAGTGTTACAGTCGTTGGTTGATGTAGGTGGTTCGGGATGAGTGGAGAAGAAGAGATTATATAGACAGCGAAGAAAGGGTGTAAAAATTACCACCACTCCCGCGACCTTACCGTCTTCAATCCCATCTATATCTGACCGTACGGACAACTGCGGAAGGGGTAGGGGATTGGGCTCGAGGTGCAATCCAGAGAGAGAGAGAGAGAGAGAGAGAGAGAGAGAGAGAGAGAGAGAGAGAGAGATGACCAGGCAAACCACAGAATCCAGCAGGAGATGCCAATCCCTTCGCTAAATCCAGCCGGAGATATGGCGAATCCAATTGCCCTTCAATCCCTCGTCAGTCCAAACAACTCAGCGGCCATACGATGCGGGACTGGACGGACGAATCCTATCCACTCCACCTTAGTACGCCTCAATCTATCTGTCCAAACGCCCCCTTAGTTGATGAATTTCTTTGTCTATTTAATATATGTGACGATGCAAATTCTTTGGAGGATAAATGGAAATTTATTATGTGAGAGAGCCTCCCAAAGTAAATAAATAGGGATGATTGCGGTGTTTACATGATGAAGTCCATTAACTTTTTTTTTTTTTTGGGTTAGCTTGTTAGTACACACCCATGTCAGTACACACACTTGATGTTAGCCACCCCCACTAGGGATCGATACCAAGACCTCAATTGTTGAAACGAGGTATCTCCACTCAGTTTGCCAATTGAGCTATGGATCTAGGTGTGAAGTCCATTAACTTCTTATGTAGTAATAGGTCTGGATTTCAATCAGTAGATTTTGAATACACATGTCGATATGCTTATCATGTATATGTATGATTGTAATGCCTTGAAAATCGGGGGTCGAGCATAAGCTCAACTCCCGAGTTCCAACGCATCACTTATGCAACATAGATAATGATGATTAAATGTTGTCTGTATTAGTGCATTAAACATGAGTGAGATTATACCAAAACAATATATCATACTCCAGAGACAGTTAAATTATGCAAGCGGAAGACTGTGATAAGTATATAAAGTATATAAGTGATTGTAAGTCTCCCAAGTATGATCACATTACTAGGTCAATTAATTACATGTAAAATTCTAAAAGTATACAAAAGGTGTAATGTCATCTAGTCAACATCCCAGAAATTCTCGTCGATCAGGACACGACTCACATGAACCCGCCCGAAAACTGCATGTAGGAGAACGCCTCCTCGTCATCCTTGAAGTCTGGCTCCGCCTCGTAGGCTTCACCATCACCTGCAGTTAAGACAGAGTTTGGTTGGTGTTTAAAACACAGTCCCAGAACGTGGGAGTGAGTGATCAATTCAGTGGAGCTATAAAGCAAAGGTTAACATGTTATCAATTCAGTCAAGCAGTAATGACAAAATAATACAATCAAGCATTCCTAAGTACTCTAATTAATGTAAGAATGGTATGTATTAATGATGCATGCCCTTACCTGCACTCCCTCTGCGAACTTCATCTCACGGTCGTGGCATGCAATCACTTCCTCAGTGCTCAACTCCAACGCTAAAGGCACATGCAATGTGGTGCATGAACGTGATTACCGAGTTCTTATTAGTCCTTTCCATACAGTAGGATTGAGAAACTAAGGTACCTCCCTTATATCATTTCCTAAACAATGATCCATTCTAAGATCGTCAGTCCTAGTAAATCTCATACGATGTTGTTGTTCTAGGTCACCACAAAGGGCTCGTCACCTCGATGCAGGCCTAGCTTATACTCTAGTTGCTACGGAAAGGCTCGTCGCCTCAACGCAGGCTTAGAGTATGTTCGAGGTCACTACGAATGGCTCGTCACCTAGTCATAGGCTGACAACTCGAATACAACGTCCCATACCACCGTATTCGGCTCACGAGCTTAGGTTACCCATTGGTCACTACGGGTGGGCTCGTCACCCCGGCGTAGGCCGACAGCTTGACCACGGTGTCCCATACCACCATGTCCGGCTCATGAGTCTTAGTGGATCGAGGTATAAAGGTTAACGGGGTTTCCACTGGTGAGTTTGGTACCTTAGGTTCAGGTAGTAGCGTCCATACATGGTGAACATACATTGGGTCAATTGGGTTACTTGACGAGCTCGACTGGTACGAGCGCACCTCGAGTTAATCGACATGAAGTGTGTAAGCACTCCGTGTGGCCTAACCACTGCCGACAGCCAAAGTACAGCTCGGATTCAGCGAACACGTCCCATGTGGCGAGACAACCTCAGCCACCCGATTAGAATCTGTTACCGATTGCCTGGACTATATCATAGTTCCAACAGCACTTAAACATAACAAGGAATCATATATGAATAGGCAACTCAGCATTAAGCTACTCCTTCAAGTAATATCAACCATTTGAGTATTCATGAAACAAAACATAAACATGATTTCACACATATGCATTTCATACGTAAAACGGACAATATAATGTAAGTTGCATGGAGAGATTTATACACACAGTTAAGGTAGTTGAGAATCTTATCTCAACACCCATATAAAGTATAATTTACCAAATACTACTCATACAGACATTTTTACAAACACTTAGACTATAAACTTCGACATACATGACGTATGTTGATCACAACATGTATTAGGGTAACTCCTTTCACCAAGGCATGCAACCACCATGTATCCACGACGGATAAACATGGCAAGCATGAATACAAATTCCATACTCATTCAGACATTTCTACAAACACTTAGGCTACACACTACAACATACATGACGTATGTTAGCCATAACATGTATTAGGGCAAAATCCTTTCACCAAGGAGTTGTCGCATATATAACGATCCTATATCCATGATGGATATCATGTCAAACACGAATCCAAATTCTACCCGTATTCAATCAATTCGACAAACACATGGAATACACTCTATTTAACATAGTTTATATATATATATATATATGTAAAGCGAATCAGGCATCGCATTTAGCATGTGAAATGACACCCACGTCAGTTATAAATCATTAACCGACATTGAAAGCCTTGAAAACCATAACCTAAACGTTTATAGTTCGCACCTTTCGCTGATAGACTCGTAACAAACTCAGTTTAAAAGCTAAGTCTTTGTCTACGACATCACAACAACCTATAACAGAGAATGGGTTAGCTATTCCACCATTCACTCTATTTAAATGTAACAGCCCGAAATTTTCACAGCCAGAGTTTGTACTCGTGCCCGAGAAAATTGGGTGTTAATGATGTATAAATTGGATGTTTTAGAAAAATCACACCTTATTTTTTTTTTTTATTATTTTTTTTCCTTTTGTTTACATCTAGATACATTCAAGAAGGTAACATTCACAAGAGTAAAATCAACTGTATTGGTTATATTTCATCAGAATAAAAGAATAATCGAATGGCCTCATAAAGGGAGGTTTATTACAACATCAGAGTTCATAGCAGAAGTAAGAAACTAAATAGTAAAATTGTCTTCTTAATCTTTTAAGATAATCTTCTATAGGAAAGTAGTCATGTAAGTCTTCAATCTGTACATCACCTGCATCATCTATACGGTTGGGAGAGGGTCAATGCCCCGCTCATAGTGAATGTTATCCTTTAAGATTACAATAATTCAAGAGATTCATAACAGGTAAAGTAAGGGGCACTGATACGTCTAGTCTAATACATGAGATATCAGTATGCGTAAACAACCTACATGAGATGCATGCCTAGCATAGTGTGTGCGACTCATCATACGTAGTGATCGTCACAATGTAGAATATAATTCATAGGAAACCCGACTCGACCCGCATCCCATAACTACGGATATTCGCCGGCATGGCCAACGCTAACGTGGATTTATGCGAACATCTCAAGACAGCACAACACGCGGTTAGGGGATTTACGTAACACGATGTGTTCATGGAGCGACTAATTGCAACATCCAATCCCGAAAAGTTGATGTAACACGTATGCCGATTTACATACATCGATTGTGCACCACGCCAACCAACCCACGGATTTACGTGCCGACCAAGAGGGTCGCTACTCGTAACGCATTACGTCCATGATAAGATAATCGATTCACTATTCGTGATACCTCATAACACATCACTTGCACTTATAAAGAATATAATTGAATCATGAAGAGTATAACCTGGATCATGAAGAATGTAAACTGAATCATGGAGGTTCTGGAATAACAAGACACATGCCCATGCCTTTTAAAGATAGACGGCACGAGGCCAATATAATAAGAGAAGAGTGACAATGGTCAACTCCACAAAAGTGGCAATGGCCAACATAATAAGAGAAGAGTGACAATGGTCAACTCCACAAAAGAAAAGTGGCAAAGCCAACTCAAATAAGATGAGTGACATAGCCAACTCACATATAAAGATGAGTGGCAGAGCCAACTCAATAATGGATGAGGCAGGGGCAAGGCTTGTACCCATGGCCTCACATAAATTCAGAGAAATTCTCTTATATTTGACATCATGTCATAATCTCAAAAGAGCCAATAAATTGATTGATAGGGAAGTTCCCAGAGAACATGTAAACATGGAATACATGATAATTCATATAGTAAAAGGCACGAAAGAGGCCAATAATTTATAAACGTATAATGCATGGAAGACTCAAAGTGATATGTAAAGACCATATAAGTTACATGTAAGGACAAACAAACTCAAATTCATGAAGGCAGCAAAAGACAAAATTCAATTTATCAACTTAAATTAGAGTAAGCCTAAAAGATAAAACCTCACCTTTGGTTATCCGTCTGCCTACTACCAAAGTTAGATGTTCAGAAGCACACCTTAGGATTAAATCTTTCCTCATTCACAAGGCCCAAAAGATTAAGATAACGCTTGATTCATATTACTATTGAATTCAATTTAATTGGTAATTAAAATTTCGGCTTTATATCTTCCACTTAGAATATATATATATATAGAGGAACGCTCAGCTACGCACCAGTTCGCATGTCATTATGTGCGAACTTTCCTATTAACCGTAGGATAAGGTAGACGGTTTGGATGAAGGCGCTCTTAGTGCAAGCCTAAAAAGCGAGTTTCCTTCTCTCGCACGCCTCTTCACCCCCTCTCCGAAGGATGCGGCGAAAGCCTTTTACATAAAATTCTTTTGTTAGGATGCTAGGTGGGTCCCACCAATATGTTAATGATAAATCCATGCCGTCCATGCATTTTTAAAAATAATTTTATGATATGACCCCAAAACTAAGGTAGATCAAATTCTCAAGTGGGCCACACAGTGCTGATTGAACTCTCACCAATAAAAACTTCTTGGGGCTACCAAATTTTTAGATCAAGCTGATATTTGCTTTTTTTCCATCATCTAGGTCTACATGACCTAATGTACAGGTTGGATGTTAAATAAATATCACGATGGGCCCAAAAAATATTTAACAGTGAGAATCATTATCAGCACTGCTTCCTGTGGTGTGGTCCACTTGAGATTTGGATCTGCCTCAGTTTTGGGTTTATGCCCTGAAATGATAAGGAAAAATGGATGAACGGGGTAGATTTCTCAAAAACATCATGGTTAGCCCCACCTAGATTTTCAACCAACCTTGCAAATTGTGAGCGCAATTAGGGGGCAGATTTGATTTCACGTGAAAGCCTTTCGCAAGAAGTCACTGCGCAAGGATGCTGGATGGGGCCCACCACCATGTTTTTGGGAAATATACTCCGTTCATCTGTTTGTCAAGCTCATTTTAGGAAAATCGACCAAAAATGAGATGGATCCAAAATTAAAGTGGGTCACACGAGAGGGAAAATTAGATAAAGAAATACCTACCGTTGAAACCTTCCTGGGATCCGCCTTGATGTTTATATGCCATCAAAACCGTTTATAAGGTCATTAACACAGGGATGAAGTGAAAATATAGAAAATTTATCCTGAAAAAAAGTTTTTATGATCATAAAAATGTTTTAACGGTTCTCACTGAAACCCTACTGTTTCCTCTCGTGTGGCCCAGTCAAGTCTTGGATCCACCTCATTTTTTGCCGCCTATCTTAAAATTAGCTTACAAAACGGATGCACGGAATATATTTTCCAAAAACATGGTGGTGGGCCCCACCCAGCATCCTTGCTCACGGAATTCCGGCCAAAGGCTTTCGCATGAAATCCTGAGGTTGACGCGGATTGGATTTTGGCGAAGGTTGAGGAGCCACCGTACCGAGTAAACTTCGTGGGGTCTACCGTGATTTATGTATTTTATCCAGTCTGTCCATCCATTTTATAAGATAATTTTAGGGCGATAGCTCAAAACCTAAGCATATCAAAGGCTAAAATCGATCACACCAAAGGAAACAGTGTGAATTGAATTTATACGGTTGAAAAATTCTTGGGGGCCACAGAAGTTTTGGATCAAGATTATATATATATATATATATATTTAACCTTCATCCATGTTTTTTTAATCCTTTGAACAGTTTGGATGAAAAATAAACATCACTGTGGGGCCTGGAAAGGTTTCAACGGTGGAAATCATTATTTCCACTGTTTCCTGTTGTATGGTCCACTTGAGATTTTTACAAGCTTCAATTTTGGGTTCAACGCCTAAAATTAGATGGAAAGACAGATGGAAGGTGTGGATAAATCACGTAAATTTTCTCAGTATGAAAATCCAGTTTCATGGCCGAGCGGGTGCACGGCGGAAACGGAGAAAGATCCGTTAGCGGATCTAACGGAGTAGCATTTAAACATGCCATTGGTATCTAACCAATGCCGTTTTGCCACATCACTTCAGTAGCGTTTCGGTACGCGGATTTCGGACGCGGATTTCCTGCGAAACCCTTTCGCAGGAAGTTCCTGCGCAAGATTCTGTGTGGGTCCCACTTAGATGTTTGTGAGAAATCCAACCCCTCTATCCATTTTTGAAGTTCATTTTATGAGGTGATATCAAAAATAATGAGGATCCAGAACTCAAATGGGCCACACGAGAGGAAACAGTGGATATTTAGTGATCACCGTTGAAATATCTATATGTCTATAAAAGTTTTTTAACGATATAATTTTTTGATTTTTTCACTTTATTTGAGTGAAAATGACCTTATAAACGGTTTAGATGGCATATAAATAGCAAGTTGGAGCCTAGGAAGGTTTCAACGGTAGGAATTCCTTTCCCCACTGTTTCATCTCCTATGGCCCACTTGAGTTTTGGATCCTCCTCAATTTTGGTAGCATGCCTTAAAATGAGGTCGAAAAACGGATGGACGTATTTGATTTCTCAGAAACATCGCAGCGGGTCCCACCTAGAATCCTTGCACAGGAACTTCCTGCGAAAGGGTTTCGCAGGAAATCCGCGTCCGCGGATTTCATGCTAAAGCCGCGTTTGATTTCAGTAGCGTTTTGGTACGCGTTTTGAGCAAGGATGCTGGGTGGGGCCCACCACCATGTTTTTGGAAAATATATTCCGTTCATCCATTTTGTAAGCTAATTTTAGGATAGGCGGCAAAAAATGAGGTGGATCCAAGACTTGACTGGGCCACACGAGAGGAAACAGTAGGGTTTCAATGAGAACCGTTAAAACATTTTTATGATCATAAAACTTTTTTTCAGATAAATTTTCTATATTTTCACTTCATCCCTGTGTTAATGACCTTATAAACGGTTTTGATGGCATAAAAACATCAAGGCGGAGCCCAGTAAGGTTTCAACGGTACGTATTTCTTTCTCTAATTTTCCCTCTCGTGTGACCCACTTTAATTTTGGATCCACCTCATTTAGGTCGATTTTTCTAAAATGAGCTTGACAAACAGATGAACGAAGTATATTTCCCAAAAACATGGTGGTGGGCCCCACCCAGCATCCTTGCGCAGTGACTTCTTGCGAAAGGCTTTCACGTGAAATCAAATCTGCCCCCTAATTGCGCTCACAATTTGCAAGGTTGGTTGAAAATCTAGGTGGGGCCAACCATGATGTTTTTGAGAAATCTACCCCGTCCATCCATTTTTCCTTATCATTTCAGGGCATAAACCCAAAACTGAGGCAGATCCAAATCTCAAGTAGACCACACCACAGGAAGCAGTGCTGATAATGATTCTCACTGTTAAATATTTTTTAGGGCCCATCGTGATATTTATTTGACATCCAACCTGTACGTTAGGTCATGCAGACCTAGATGATGGAAAAAAAAGCAAATATCAGCTTGATCTAAAAATTTGGTAGCCCCAGGAAGCTTTTATTGGTGAGAGTTCAATCAGTACTGTGTGGCCCACTTGAGAATTTGATCTACCTTAGTTTTGGGGTCATATCATAAAATTATTTTTAAAAATGCATGGACGGCGTGGATTTATCATTAACATATTGGTGGGACCCACCTAGCATCCTAGCAAAAGAATTTTATGTAAAACGCTTTCGCCGCATCCTTCGGAGAGGGGGTGAAGAGGCGTGCGAGAGAAGGAAACTCGCTTTTTTAGGCTTGCGCTAAGAGCGCCTTCATCCAAACCGTCTACCTTATCCTACGGTTAATAGGAAAGTTCGCACATAATGACATGCGAACTGGTGCGTAGCTGAGCGTTCCTCTATATATATATATATATATATATATATATAAGTTATACGAGTGGTATTCCACCCAGTCGACTCGGTTCGCCTCAGTGGAATTCTCCACCTCTACTATTGGAACGAAAGGAAAATAAAGAAGAAGGAGAACAATCAAAACAAAATCAGCAACTCACGTGGCCTCGAGTCAAACTCAATGAGTCGACTCGACTCAACTCGGATCTCTCCCTTTCTTTCTTTCTTCTTCTCTTTTCCTTCTCTTCCTTCTTCCTTGCTGGACGGCAGCAGCCTACGCGGTCGGAGCTGCTGCTCGGCTGACAGATCTCCCAATGAGTGGAGCCCTCCTTTCTTGCTGACTCTCTCTTCACTCTTTTTCTTTTCTTTTCTTTCTTTCTTTCCTTTTCTTTTCTTTCTTGCTGGACGACAGCAAGGCGGAGCCGCTGGCCGTTGTTCGACCAAACCATTTTCTCTCTCTCCCTCTCCCTATCTCCCACGTTTCTCTTTCTTGTTTTTCTTTCCTTGTGGGACGGCGGGTCCTATTTATAGCTTGCCTGACGCCCAGAAGCTTCTCTGCGTAGCTTCGTTTACGCAGCAAGAAGAACATCCGAAGACCTTACGCAGCTACCGTTTTCGTCACCGGAAAGGAGAACGGCTGCTATTTGCTCGCATGCGCACCCACGTGTGTCAACTGACGTGGCTTGGGTCGGTCTTGGGTGGCCGACCTCATGAACGGTTTGGATCTCCATGCAGATCAATCGTGGTGAGCCACCAATCGTCCCAGTGGATGAAATAGCGAGGAGTCTGGTTTCTCTGTTGCTGCGGGAGACGACCCGGATCTTGTTGGAGTCTGTGATGGTTGGTGGGCCCACTTGTGGCAGTCCTTTGGTAGATCCACACCGTTCATTTGTTCTGTGTGAGGGTGCTAGGTCGTGGCTGAAGTTTGGGGTCGATCCGACGATCGAATGGTCCACATCAAAGATGGGAAGATGGATGAGTCCCTTTGTTTTAACGTTTTCACCGCCAGTTCCGCATGCTTGCTGGGAATTAGTGGGGTCCAGTTGTGATGACTTCTGGGGGATCCATTCCCTTCACCGCTTTAACCACATTGTGTTGACCCATGGCCCCAAATCTGAAATAGATTCGATCTTAAGGTGGGCCACATGATTCACCAACGAGCGGGAGTGTGTTCACCGTTGAGTAATCTCACGTAAGTTGCCATGCATCTGACCCTTGTTATTTACAACTTTGCATTAGTTTTCTAACCGTCTTCCGCTGCCTGTTTTATTGGGTTGTACCGTCCAAATATTTTGAAATTTGAGGAGTATAATTTATTTTACCTCCTCTTTCTATTGGTCTAGTTTGGGCCCCGATCTCCTAAGGATGACCATGATACTCTTTTAATGGCTAACACACTTCAAGATTCCAAGATAACGTTTGTACACACCTAATTTGTAAGTTACCAGGTGGTTTGGGTCTATACACTGAGATCTTCAAGATGACTGATTTACCACGATATTCGTGTGGCCCGTTTGGCGGATCCAAACATGACGGATAGTCAGATGACTCACTAAAAATAAGGAAGCCTGATGATTAACATTCTGACATTGTATATAGGTGGATGTACGGTCAGTTCCGTAAGTGGATGGACATAAAGTGGGTTTCTGGAGTAATTAGGGGTAGAGCATATGTATAGTCAGATTAAAGTGTTTTATTCACGTGTGTGAGTTTCTCAGATCATAATTCTGATGGTGGGTTAAGCATATTCATAGGTGACGAACAAGATGAATGGATCGAAATTTTGATCTGATAAGTACACGAACGGATGTAGAGGTCAAGTAGTTAATCTACTATGATCTAAGGGCTGAAACTTGATGTGTACGGTTAATTTATGATAATTAGGCCTGGTATAAAATTTCACATAAAACGGATGATGAGAACTATGTGAATTGGAATTCAGGGGTACAGGTCAATGGCATTTCCGTAATTATTGCTGATCTGTGAGTTTTGGGAAATCCAATGGGTCCACATGGTTATGGGCACGTCTCTAAGAAATTTTTATGAATGAATATATATCTAAATCACTACGGATAGGGAGTTATTCGTCGTGCCCTTCGTGGGAAGGTACTTCGTCAAATCATGCGATGGATGGTCCTTCCTGGAAATCAACGGTTAGATGGCTTAATCTATGAATGAGGGTCATTCCTAACGGTTAGGTTTGTGTCAGGGCGAGGATGTAAGGCTAGGATTGTCGAATTGGTATCGTACACATGCACATATAAGTAAAATTTCAGGTAACGCTCGAGAACTTTCAATACTCGAGTATTGAAAAGTTCGGGGCGCTACATTAAATCTCCAAAACAGGTTATGGTTAGAATTTCTTACCCAAAAACGGAATCAGAATCACCGGAATAGTGACACGATAGCGATGGTTAAGCACGTGGAGCGTCAGGGAAATATCCCGGCAACTAACTCCCTCTCTCTCTCTCACTTCTCCTCACTTTCATCTTCTCTTTTCTCTCTCCTTTCTCTTCTAGGGTTAGAAATTCGTATGGAATGAGAGAGGGGTGGGTTTAGGCCCTTATATAGGCCCAGAAATGATGGAAATGGCCTCAAGGCTATGGTATACTTAGGTTATAACCAAATGGGGACTGTTCTGATCCAATGGAGCACTTCTGGAGGCCCCTTTTCTGTATGCGGTCGGACTTAAGCTTCTTGACATTGGATCTAGGTCAAACTGAGTTTTCGGTCCGATCGGATTTACAGATCGACCGTGGCTGGCCAGTTTCAGTTCAACGGTCACCGGTATTCGATCAGGGCCACAAGTACACTGACATGTGTTGAAAATTTTTCCTGATCCGAGGGTGTAATTGGGTTAGATTCTGACGGTCTGAATCCTTAGATTTAGCCACAAGTGAGATGACTGAATTCACTTAAGTCTCAATTCATTTTTTAAAGATATCCGTGCTTTTTACACACTTCGCTCCGGGCTCAAGTTGTGCGTTTCTGGACACTGTTAGAACTTGATTTCCGAGATGGTAGTCAAGTCCAATAGGGCGGTCATAACCGTATAGTTTCAGGATAATCGGACTTTCAATGTGCGGTCCAGGTCCGATACCGAGTTTCGAGGTGCTCCCGAGAGCAACCGGGTTTAGAGATGGATCCTATATTTTTAGGTAATGTAGCGTTAACGGTTCTACTCATTTTGGGTCTTACAGATCGTATTTAAAGTGATTAGTGCTAATTTCACAGGTAATCTAGTGTAGCACTAGTTAATTCTCGCCTAATTTCTAAAAGGTTCGGTCCTTAGTGATTTCTGCCTGAGGTGGTCCTCGGGTCTTTGTACGGATTTTTTCGAGACATTACAATGATTTAGATGCGTCTAATCGTATTACATTGTATGTTATCCAAGAAGAAATTCATAATTTTAAATAGATCATCTTCGACGATTGCCTCTTATAAGCCTCCAACTTTATAAGAAGCGAGAAGAATAAACAAGATTGAATCAGGAGCAAAATGAAAAAGAGCAGTTAAAGGAATCGAAAACCCACCTAGTGAATGAACTGAAAATGAAGATGAGGACTAAACTGAGAACGAAAGGGTTAAATTATAATACAAGTAAAGTTCTTGAATTTTTAGAAATAACTGTTAAATTTCTTTTATAGAAATTTTGTAGATTGTAATATTAATATGAAAATTAATCTTATGGTCTTTTTTTTTTGGATGTATGAATTGTTGGTGGAGTATTGTAAGAACATTTTTGTAAAAATTGTAGCATACTTGCAATGTATGAGTTATTGAAAGAATATATAATTTTTGGATGTATGGGTTTCTTATATAGTGTATGCTAATTTTTTGAATGTATGACTTTTATAAGAACATTAATATAGAAATTGTAACATACCTATCGGAATATCGTAATAGAGATGGGAACACTTGGGTGACATAGTTTGAAATCTTAGGCGATCCCGATTCGAGCATGTGGGCGATCATGGTTTGGTGATCACAGTTTGAACATAGGGCAATTGCTATTTAACCACTTGGGGCAATGACGGTTATGGCGAATGGTTGCTTTTTTGACACGTGAGCAATTGTTGTTTGTATGAGTGTGTTCGATGTTGGAATTAGACGAGTGTGCAATCACTATTGTAATGAGCAGGCAATCGCGGTTGTAAGGTGTTAAAGATCGCCGTTTTCTTGAGTTTTCAACCGTTGTTTGCACAAGAGAGCAATTGGAGTTTGTGACGTTCTATCATTTATTACTCTTCTTTGTTACAGTAATCTTTCCTCTTAAGACATTAACTATCCTTATAACCAGGCATGTTTTAAAATTTTCATTTCTATAAAATGAGAAAGACAATGTCATTTAACACTTTCTAGCTTCCATGGTGTACCAAGATGGTCTCTCACCGAGCGGTGCTCCCATCACTCGACCATGGCCACTATCATGGTCCTTGCCTCTCACGATTGTTGTGATAGTAGCACATTCAGAAAGGAAAATACCTTTCATTTGTTCTAACCTGTTAAAACTGGTCTTTGAAGATAATAAAGCCGATCTAAAGAAAGGTCCTTCCTATTCCTGAAGATGGTGTTCCCACACTCAACCATGGCCTCTAGCATGGTCTTTGCTTATATTCCAGTGATTGAATCCTTGCGCATTCCCTTCTCATGTTCTAACAATCGAATCATTGCGTAGACCCTTCCTAATGTTCCAACAATCAAGTCCTCATCTAGTCCTTTTCTTATTGGTAGAAGACCGTATTAGGAAAGTTTTAATTTTCATATGAATGTAATTAAGGGCTTGTGGTATTTCTGTTGCGCAGCACGCCAACAACACAGTGAGCCTAGATCTAATCTAAGGCCTCACCCACAAACGATAGACAGGAAGAAATATAAACTAGAAATAGATCAAAGCAATCCAAAACAAACCACAAGACAAGATATACGTGGAAAAACCCCAAACTAGGGTAAAAAACCACGGATGCAAAATTCCACTATGAAGAGAAACGAAGATTACAAGGCAATATACTAACCTCTCCCTTGGAAGTACAGAGAAAATCCTTTGCCCACACCTCAGAATAATGTCCTAAAATTCACCTTAACCTAGAATAGCCCTAGGGACCCCGATTTATAGTTTTGGCAACTTCCCTTTCCGCATTCCAGTTGCGAAAGGACTTGCGACACGAAATCCGCGAAACTCCTTTCGCATCCCAGTTGCGAAAGGACTTGCGACACGAAATCCGCGAAACTCCTTTCGCATCCCAGTTGCAAAAGGACTTGCGACACGAAATCCGCGCAACCTCGACTGGTCGTGGGCGGCCCCAGATGTGGCTCCACTTCTCAACAATCTCCCACTTGGAGACACATCTCCATAAACCTTTGTCTTCTTCATCCGGAGTGCACCACCTCCCCGTCTTCAAGCCTGAAGACCAATCAAAGCTGAACAGAACTTCAGCTTCTCCCTTGTGACTGCCTTGGTCAGCATATCCGCAGGATTCTCACTTGTATGAATCTTCTCCAGAGCAATCGATCCATCTTCCAGTAACGAACGTATGAAGTGATATCTGATGTCAATATGCTTGGTCCTTGAATGAAAGATTGAATTCTTAGCCAAGTGTATTGCACTCTGACTGTCACTGTACAACTTGCAATCTGCTTGCTTCTTACCCAACTCTTCCATAAAACCTTGCATCCACACCATCTCCTTGCATGCTTCTGTAGCCGCAACATATTCTGCTTCTGTCGTACTGATAGATACTATCTTTTGTAACTGAGAGACCCAACTGACTGCAGCACTACCCAGAGTAAAAACATAACCCGTAGTGCTTATTCTGCTGTCGATATCTCCTGCCAAATCTGAATCCACATAGCCTTGTAACTTGATTTTCGATCCACCATAACACAACCCTACGTCCTTAGTACCTAAGGATCCACTTCACAGCTTCCCAATGTTCCTTCCCGGGGTTGTTCATGAACCTGCTAACAACTCCCACTACTTGAGCAATGTCCGGCCTCGTGCTCACCATAGCATACATGAGACTCCCAATAGCTGACGCGTATGGGACTTTAGCCATGTAGTCCTGTTCCTCCTGCGTCTTTGCACCTTGCTCCTTAGATAGCTTGAAGTGGTTGGCTAATGGAGTGCTAACCGGCTTAGCACCTCCCATATTGAATCGATCAAGTACCTTGGCTATGTACTCTGCCTGTGACAAAACTAATTTCTTGTTTTCCCTGTCACGCTTTATCCTCATGCCTAGGATTTGTTTTGCAGCTCCTAAATCCTTCATGGCAAATTCTCTAGACAATTGTCTTTTGAGATCTGAGATGTCCTCTATGCTTGAGCCAGCCACAAGCATATCATCAACGTACAGAAGAAGGATGATGTATGACGTATCAAACTTCTTTAAGTAACAACAGTGGTCTGCATGACATCTCCTAAAACCGTTTCCTGACATGAAACTATCGAACTTCTTGTACCACTGCCTCGGGGCTTGCTTCAGGCCATATAGACTCTTCTTCAGTCTGCACACCTTGTTCTCATTACCTGGTGCCACGTATCCTGTCGGCTGATGCATATATATCTCTTCTTCAAGGTCCCCATGAAGAAAGGCTGTCTTAACATCTAGCTGTTCTAGATGTAAGTCCTCTGAAGCCACTATACTCAAGACCATGCGAATCGTAGACATTTTCACTACCGGTGAAAATATTTCAGTGAAATCGATACCTGCCTTTTGTTGAAACCCTTTCACAACCAATCTGGCCTTGTACCGTTTCGAACCATCGTGCTCCTCCTTCAGTCTGTAAACCCACTTGTTATGAAGAGCTTTCTTACCCTTGGGTAGAGTGACTAGCTCCCATGTACGATTAGACTCAAGAGAGTCCATCTCATCATCCATGGCCTGCTCCCACTTAACCCGTATATCTGACTGTAACGCCTCTTCAAAACACTCTGGCTCACCATTATCTGTCAGTAGTAGATAATGTAAGGAGGGTGAGTATCGGACCGTAGGTCTCCTCTCCCGAGTAGACCTCCTCACAACTGGTGTATGCGGCTCTGCCTCATCCTGTGGCACTGTAACACCCATGTCCGGTAACTCTTCCAACTCTACGAATTTTTCCTTTTTCTCGGCCTTATTTTCCTGCACACTGTCCTTATGCATCACTTTTTCATTAAAGACTACGTCCTTGCTTCTGATGATTTTTCTGTTTTCTGCATCCCAGAACCTGTAGCCAAAATCATGTTGCCCATAGCCTATTAACGTGCACCTCCTGGACTTCGCATCCAGCTTATTTCTGTGCTCTGCATCAATGTGAACATATGAAGTGCAACCGAACACTCTGAGATGTGCAAGGTTCACTTCTTTCCCAGTCCACGCTTCTTCTGGTAGCCCACCATCCAATGGTGCTGAGGGACTTCTATTGATGAGATATGTGGCAGTATTCACAGCATCTGTCCAAAAGGTCTTGGGCAACCCTGCATGTAACCTCATGCTCCTGGCGCGCTCAAGGATGGTCCTGTTAATGCGCTCAGTCACACCATTCTGCTGTGGTGTCCCTGGAATCGTTTTCTGATGTTTGATTCCATTTGCTGTACAATACTCCTCAAACGTCTTATCACAATACTCTCCCCCATTGTCAGATCTGAGACACTTTACTGTTTTACCTGTCTCATTTTCTACTATAACTTTCCACTTCTTAAATACATCAAATACATCAGATTTATGTTTTAAGAAGTAGACCCACAGTTTTCTACTAGCATCATCAATAAAGATAACAAAATAATGTGAGCCACCAAGAGATAATACCTGTGCCGGTCCCCACACATCAATGTGTACAAGCTCCAACAGATGTGTCTTTGGAGCGCGTCCCGTCTTCTTGAAGCTTACCCTCTTCTGCTAGCCATACACGCAGTCCTCGCAGAATTCCAAGTCAATAGACTTCAGCCCTGGTAGCTTCCCTTTTGACAATAGCACTTTCATCCCTTTCTCATTCATATGTCCCAGCCTCTGATGCCATAACTGCCCATTCACTCCAGTTGATGCGACTGCGAGTGAACTATACGATCCTGAAGTCACGTACAAAGTACCTTCCTTTTTGCCTCGAGATATTACCAAGGCACCTTTTGTGATATTCCAGGAGTCACTGGTGAATGTCGTCACATAACCGGTATCAGCCAACTATCCCACTGAGATCAGATTACGTTTCAAACTCGGTACATGTCTGACATCCTTCAATTTCAAGACGTTCCGTCTTTCTGATTTACATGAACATCTCCCTTTCCAACAATATTGCACGGTTCATCATCACACCCAGGTAGACTCTCCCAAAGTCACCTGACACATAATCACGCAGAACTTCCTTACACGAAGTAGCATGAAACGAAGCACCCGAGTCTATAACCCAAGACTCATTCCTCGCATCAAGAGACAAGATCAACGCCTCTGTGTCGCTCTTCTCAGACAGATTCACTGAATCTTTCCCACCTTGAGAGCTTCCTTCTTGTTTCTTGAGCGCCCTGCAATCACGTTTCATGTGCCCCTTCTTGCCACAATGCCAACATCCGTCTTTGTCTTTCGGTCCCTTAGACTTATTCCTTGACTTAGAACGCCCGTGTTTATTGCCTCATTTGTTCAGCGATCTTCCTCTTCCTTCAATGTTTAGAGCATTCCCTGAATCCCCTGAAACTCCTGATGCCTTCCTTCTAGATTCTTCGTTGAGAATTAGACCGGCCACATCATCAAATTTCAGTTTTGTCGATCCTGAAGAATTGCTCACAGCAATCACCAAACCATCCCAACTGTCTGGCAAACTGGATAAGATCAATAATGCCCTGACCTTATCCTCAAAAGCAATGCCAACGGATTCCAACTGGCTCGTGACTGTATTGAACTCGTTTAGATGTTCAGCCACGCTCCCACCATCTGACATCTTCATGTTGAATAGCTGTTTCATAAGATGAACCTTGTTGGATGCTGAGGGCTTTTCATACATGGTGGCTAGGGCTTTCATTAATTCTTTTGTCGTTTTTACCTTGGATATATGAAGGCGACGCTCTTAGACAAAGCGAGTCGGATCGTTCCTAAAGCTTCCTATCCAGTAAAAACCATTATCATCTGTCAATTTCTGGTTTCTTCTCTTTTCCTCCTAGAGGAATATAGAGGTCCTTCTGATACAGATAATCCTCCATCTGCATCTTCCAGAAGGCAAAGTTTGAACCATCAAATTTCTCAATTCTAGTTTTTCCATCTTCTGCCATTGCTCCCAATAGAACTAAACCAATTGCTTTGATACCAGTTGTTGCGCAGCACGCCAACAACGCAGTGAGCCTAGATCCAATCTAAGGCCTCACCCACAAACGATAGACATGAAGAAATATAAACTAGAAATAGATCAAAGCAATCCAAAACAAACCACAAGACAAGATATACGTGGAAAAACCCCAAACTAGGGTAAAAAACTACGGATGCAAAATTCCACTATGAAGAGAAACGAATATTACAAGGCAATATACTAACCTCTCCCTTGGAAGTACAGAGAAAATCCTTTGCCCACACCTCAGAATAATTTCCTAAAATTCACCTTAACCTAGAATAGCCTTAGGGACCCCAATTTATAGTTTTGACAACTTCCCTTTCCGCATCCCAGTTGCGAAATGACTTGCGATACGAAATCCGCGAAACTCCTTTCGCATCCCAGTTGCGAAAGGACTTGTGACACGAAATCCGCGAAACTCCTTTCGCATCCCAGTTGCGAAAGGACTTGCGACACGAAATCCGCGCAACCTCGACTGGTTGTGGGCGGCCCCAGATGTGGCTCCACTTCTCAACAATTTCATGACCTGAAATGTAACAAGAATACAAATATTAATAGAATCTCTATAAAAATTGAATCAAAATTTATGTCCTCCCCTTTTCTTTTCTTTTCTTTCTTTTTTTTTTTTTTTTTTTTTTTTTTAATTTCTAATTTTTTTTTTTCTATGATTGTGGTCATATATGAGTGATCACTGCATTAATGGGCAAAAGCAATCACAATTTGGATGATTAGCTATCGTTGTTGGAACATCCGGGTGATCATGCTTGTGACTAGCGAGCTATCATTGTTGGAATATATAGGCGATAATACTTACAACTAGTGAGCGATCACTGTGGGAACAAGCAAGCGATCACAGTTTGGTCGAGTGTGCAATCCTAGTTGAACGTGCAGTCAATTGCAGTTTGGATGTATTTGCAATCATCGTTGGAGCGATGGTTGTTGGATGTGTTTGCAATCATGGTTGGAGTGATGGTTGTTGGATGTGTTTGCAATCATGGTTGGAGTGATGGTTGTTGGATGTGCTGTCGATCGCTGTCTCAAGTGATTGCTGTTGGAACAAGCTTGCGAGTGCAATAGCGATTGCGGCCTTTTTATTTTTTTAAATAAAATTATTTCCCACTCTCTCCTACTTTTTGAAGGGAGAAGGCCTTCAAGATGGGAGGGGTTGAGAGAGATTTCCGGGTGCAATTGCTTTTCTGTGCACATCCTAATTCCACACCATAGATAGCAATTCAGCAAAGTACGGTATGGTAAAAATTCAAGAATTATTCAGTTCATGCATTGAAAGATACGACTAAAAATTTTGGCTATAAAATGTGGAAATGCCAAAAAGTCAAAAACGGATTAGTTCAGGTATAATACAATTTTACCTGAAAAGTTGGGGATAAAAAAATTGGCTATACAGGCCTTATGGATTGGATGGCATGGACATAACACACTAAGACTTGCACATAGGGGTGCACATTTAACCGGTAGAACTGTGGAACCGGACTGGAACCGTTGGATCGGTCCGGTTTGGTCCGGTTCTAGTATGCTAACGGTCCGGTTCCGGTTCCGAAAATCCCAAAACCGTTAGGAACAATTCGGTTCCGGTTTAGGGGCATGTAAAACCGAACCGAACCGTTAACTGAACTGTGGAACTGATCCGTTAAACCTTGGATCTGAACCGTTGATCCAGAACCATTTAATGCTAACCGTCAAATGGGCAGTTAAAATGAAAATGGTTAAGAATCTTAAATCTCGTCCGTTTATTAGCATGGGGACCACATTTTGGACCATTGATTACGCATACACATGTACCATGCTTGAGATGACATTTTTCATTCATGCATGAAGAGTTTTGCTAACCACACTCGTGTGGGCAAAAAGCTTATGTACATGCCACACGTGCCATCATGGCATGATAGATTTGATCCAATCCATCCATCAGAAAGGATAGATTACACTGATGACTAACCCAACCATCAGGGTTGATCCACTGCTCAGGCAAACTACCCTTTGTAAAACAAATGTACAACTCCAACTCATCCTTCTATTTGCAATATTGGGCCCACATGCTAAGAGGACCAGATTATTTTTACTTGGGGAAACACGTAGAAGGTCTGACCAACCTGATGGATGGATTGGATCTCGCACTTATGTGCATGATGGCACATGTGTGGTGAGAAGATGAGCTCTACTGCACACGCCTGTACACTTAGCAAAGCTACGCCAGATGATTTTTTTTTTTTTTTTTTCACCTTTTTTCTTTTGTCTAAAAACCCAGAACCGTGGAATCGATCCGGAACCGAACCAGTTTTCACGGTCCGGTTCTGGTTCGATTCTAGTATGCTAACAGTTTGGTTCCGGTTCCGAAAATCTCAGAACCGTTAGTAACGGTTCGGTTCCGGTTTTACCCCAAAACTGGACCAAACCGAACCGTGTGCACCCCTACTTGCACATGCAGTAGTGTATAAGCTGAGCTTTTACTCATAGCTGAGTTAACTGTTTATTTATTTATTTAAATCCCAGGTTACACAAGTTAAATGGTCCAAATTATGTGTATTATTTTAGATGTAACATGAACCAAAAGTTATGGTTATTCAATTATCTAACTGTTAACTTGTTGATTATGGATGGCTGGAATGAAAATCCCAACGGTCATATTTCAACAAACAGTTGTCAGTGAATCAATGGTAAGGGTTGGTAAAGCAATATGAATTTAAAACTGTGACTTGGACACTGGTAAGCACATTTTAGTTGGTCAACTATGAGTTGAGTTCATACATGCAATATGTACAATTCATGAAGATTTATACTCTGCCAGAGTATCAAATAAAGCCATTCACTATTGAGAAAAACTTTGATATTCTGTTTGAGTGTGATGAATGGTATACATGAATTGCATACTTGATGTATGAATAATTCAAATCAATCTCTCCAGATTGATCTTGGGAGTGTTACTTAGCAGCAATGGGTTGCACAGTTTTGTTGGTTTAACGCAAGTTAATATAAGCCACATATAAATACATTAAGTGCCTGAGTATCAACAGTCATGCTCTTCCAGAGTATCAAATCAAGTCTTCTCCTCTGAGAAAAGAAACTTTGACACACTTGGCTCATAGGAATGGCATACTCTACGTATAATCAAATCAAGTTAAACCCTATGAATTGTGGATCCCAATCGAAGTGTTTCATGTAACAAAAATGATTCCTATTTCCTTAACATTGGATCGGTAGAAATTTTATTGGACAGTATCATTTTTCAACAAAAAGTGTCTACTAATCGGAAGCGGATTGCGTACTGAGTAACTCAGTACACGTACTGAGTAAATTCTGTGGGGTCCACCATAATTTATGTATTTTATCCACTCCGTCCATCCATTTTAACAGATAATTTTAGGGCTTGAACCTAAAAATGAAACATATCCAAATCTCAAGTGGAACACACTATAGGAAACAGTGTGAATTGAACATCTACCGTTGAAAATTTCTTGGGGGCCACAGAAGTTTTGGATCAAGCTTGTATTTGTGTTTTCCCTTCATCCATGTATGTGTGATCTTATGTACAGGTTGGATGAGAAATAAACATCACTGTGGGCCCTAGAAAGGTTTCAACGGTGGAAGTCATTATTCCAACTGTTTCCAATGGTATGGTCCACTTGATATTTGGGTACGCTTATATTTTGGTCTCAACCCCTAAAATAAGATGGAAAAACGGATGGACGGCGTGGATGGACCAGATACATTCACGGTGTGCCCAACAGAGTTTACTCAGTACAATAAGAGCGTACTGAGCAACTCAGTACGCAATCCGATTTCCTACTAATCAGGGGTCAGGATTGTTCAACCAATCTGATTTTGGGGAGTGTGGCTTACCAGCACTCGGTTCCAGAAAGTATGTTCAATCATAACTGTTATATGCCAATGTGTACAGGTTTCGAATGCCTACGTATCTGGCATCATACCCTGCCAGAGTTATCTTTTAGGCTTTGCAACAGGCCACCGGAAGAGAATACTGCTGCGGCGGAAGGAGAAGATTATGTTCTGGCATTGGCCTGGATTGAGAAAAAAAAAAAAAAAAAAAAACCTTTACAGCACCATTCCATATCCAAATACGAATAAAAATGTCTTATACACATTTTGACATCATGGTGGAAAGATGCAGGTATTAATCCATATTATTCCAGATAATATGCCGTTCAAAACGTTTTTGCAAGAACACACATGTCAGTCATGGGGCCTTCCCCCATGTCCAACAGGGCCAACCTATCAAGCCTATAGGAAAGTCATACCAAGATCCAACTACATTACTAATTGCACTTGAATCATTCATTAGATGGGCCAGAGCCAATCTGAGTGCTGGTCTGGTTAGCCAAAATGGGCACTGGATGGGCTAATCTGGGTCCAGATCAATGTTTTAAATATCGTTATCACATAATGTATTGCAACCTTGAGATACAGACACATCAATTATTGCATGGGATATATCAGTTATAATGCATAATGTATCATTGTTGTTGGGGTTGTTGGGAAACATCGGAAGATTGTGAAATTAGTCGAAATTTTTATGGAAACTTCAAGGATTGTTGAAAAAGACATCAATACACACTTAGAAATCAAAACATTACAAAAAAAAAAAAAGTGCACATATAAGGGTTTCCTTTGTATGGGATCTTAATACATGCACTGTCCAACTGAACTGATGCAGGTATATTTAAAGTCTATTCATATAATTTAGAAACGTAAGAAGACATATACGGAAACACAAGCAGTACATTCTAAAGCAAAAGAAGAATCACTAGATCATGTTACATACATGTTTGATTTTGTGTTTGGATACAAAGATTGCAACTAATTTGGGAGAAATTGAATAATTTTGATTTTTCTCAATTTTCTGTAATTTGCCCCATCTTCCTCAAATCTTGAAATTGATGATTTTTCATGGAAAACATGAAGAATCATAAGTTTGTAACCATTTAATGTGATTTATAACTAAAAAATGGATCAAAAATCGAAAATGCTCACTTGATTGAATAGGTGGGATATATTGGTCCTACCTATGCATTTTGTATTGCACATGTCGGATATATCGGCCAATATCGTCGATATTCAAAACACTGGTCCATATCAGTAACCCAAAATGGGCCATAGGCAGGCACAAACTAACCGAACCAAGTTGCAACTATGTATCTCTTGCCTCTTCTTAACTTAGAAATAACGTAGGGAATTCACAAGAATAAAATCACGGAGTAGTCATGGCTTCTTAAACCGCCCAACTCAAAGTGAGGTATTTTGTTTCATAAACATGGGAACCATTTCATAAAACTAAATAAATAAACAAATAAAAGAATGGAACTTCAATCACCTCAAAAAACCTAGGGCAGCCTCTTTGAGCATAGAGTAGCTACTTTCAGTCCATAATATGTAATGATTTCTGTCAGAGTTTGCATAATTGCATGCTAGCAATACAATAATTGTCTTACATGGACTTCCCTTAGCTTACTGTAACCTCCAACAACAAGGGAGCTTCAAGAAGAGTTCCCGAACTCGATTTAATCTTTTGAAGATGCTGATGCACTTTCTCAACCCATAATGAGATCTGGCCGACGATTGTATACTTGAACCAGATCATCCCTGCCATTGATAAATTATTGTTAGTTCCTAAAACATGTCCCAATAGAAATTAAAGTATGTGGACCAGAAGGAAATTCAGGGGTGCCAACAGGCCCTGGTTGAGCTGGGTCTATTCAAAATTTGATTTTGCTAAGACCAGCCCATTAACATTACTAGAAGGAATTTCATAGGGAAAGTCATTTTCCAAAGCGGTTTGATGTCAATTCATTATGAGTATGATGGGAAATAAATGAGGAAAATTATACAATACAACATTCTGTATTGTAATAAGGGTAATGCACCAATCAGGCAACGGACAAGTGGCATATAAAGACATTTTTCAAATTTTTTTGCCACATTTTAGGTACAAGTGGCATATAAAGATATTTTTCAAATTTTAGGGACAACTGACAAGTGGCATATAAAGACATTTTTTCAATTTTTTTTTGTTACAGATTTTAGGATATCACCTGACATACCGTGGTGGCTTACCCTATTACAATACAGCATGATGTATTGCATCCCTTTCCAACATACTTAGCAGAGAAATAGTAACTTCCAAATGGGGTCTTGTAGAAAATTTTATGGTGTTTAATGCATTCCCTTCCAAGTCTAATGAGAAAGAAAACATACTTGAAAGAAATTAATGGCTGCATATTTTGTAAGATACGGCTATCACTTGCTGTTTTTGCTTCAACAGTCTCTTCAGGTTTTAAATATTTCATTGTTGAATCTAAAGGTGGTGGAAGAATTGCTACATGTTGTACAGTGATTTTTTCTTTTTATTTTTTATTATTATATACAACACGCTCTTTTCCATTATAACACATTTACCATATTAAAAAAATTTGGCCACTTGCTAACCAAGATCATTTGCAGGGGACCTAGGGATATTTCCATATAGCTCAGTATCAGGTTTTGTCTTCTTATCAATTCTCCCCTTGAAACTCTTCTTCACAAGTGTCATTCTTTCGAAAAACTCAATCTCTTCCACCAAAAAATACGTAAAGCAATCCCATTGTAAGGCCCACCTGAGGGACTGATTGGATCATACAAAAAAATTGCTTATCTGTACGTATATTGGAATGTAGAGAGACGAAGCTTTATACCTCATAGCTTTATACGTAATAAATATAAATAGTTTTATGGGATGACTGTCAGCTTGTTCTAGGTAGACTCATTTAAATCTAGTAGTGGGGTGAACTTTGGGACCCAGACTTGCTCTAATGGGTACAAAATAAGATCCATACGTGTTTATTGTGGGATTGGATACAATTATCCATCGGGTTGACCTGATACATTTACACTCCTACATGTATGCATTCATGAATATATATATAGACAAGAAAGCATAAGGTAAAGATGCAGTTAAACAATTTATCATATAAATACCTTTGTTTAACTTTGAGTATTCCTGTGCCTATCTGCATTGGTATGCCCATGATGATGCACTCACTCACTCCCTCGATCTGGTCAATCCTCCCCCTAATCGAAGCATTGAAAAGGTGCTCTCCCGTTTTCTCAAACGATGCAAGCATCAAAACACTATCTTTCATCTTTGCGATGCCAGCATTTGTGATTCCTAGCACCTGACCCTGGTAGAAACAAACAAATACACAAAAATAAAAGCCATCCCAATGCATGCACAGTCAAGCAACACAACAATAAAAACTGATGGGATTTATTTCGTAGCACTTCATGCTGATGATCTAAATAAAAAAGCAGAAACAAACACTTACCTTAAACGTCATTACATCAGCCAAAAGCATCATGTGGCGAATGTCAATGCTCATTCCATGGGTTTGCATGGTGTACTTTATTTCATCAATGATACACTTTCTTGCAGCTTCGATTCCAAGTGTCTGCTCAATTTCTATGATATGATTACTCTTTGTTTTACGTCCATCAACTCCGGGTGTGCCCATGACTGCTCGTAGGTTCGTACTGCAAATGTTCAATGTATTCTGTAAATTTGTGAAAACTGGCATGCCTCAAATTTCCTAGCTTTTGTTTATCATGTTTATCAAGTAGATTCTAAACGGATGAGTCATCCTAGCACACCACGCAAATTTGAAAAGACTTAATGTGCAATAGGGGCTATTTTAACCTGAGATTCATTGAGGGCAATGTTTCCTAGCCCAACCAAAACAAAATTAAAAAACAAGGCAAAATTTTCTGGAAAGCCAACATACATTAACAAATATCAAATATCAATTATCTGCATAAGATAACCAAAATGGTGTGACCGTTTATTGCTGCATATATCTCTATATGGATGGCATGATCATTCTTGATTTTTGCATTTAGAGATCCATGTTTGAGTCAGAGTAGCAAACTGTTTAGCATCAAAGAAGCCATTGGAAGGATCAAAGCAAAGCTCGAATCCATAAATTATGGCGTCCAACCATATTTTCATTACAAGATCTTTGGAATGAATCATTGAAGTGATGGGGACATCATGCTCACACCCCCTCTAAGCATGTATTCTAGGAGGAGGCGGGCCTCACTTTCGATTTGGATCGACGATGACATCTTTGGAGGGCCTCATAATTAGGGGGTTGCATTATGGAGCATTGGAGTGGACCCGTCATCACATAGATTCTACCATCGGATCTCATGATCGTGGCCCACTACTTTAGATGATCTAGGATTTTGAGTTTTAACTATTTTTGTTATTAGAAACTTCATGAACGGCTTTGATTACTTAGATTAGTTATTGTATTTGCTTTAGCTTTGGTATTAGTGCGCGCACATGGCGCAAGGATAATTTTGTCTTTTTTGGGTTTAGGGTTTTCTTATAAATATAGCAATCCCATGTAGGTATTGTAATAATATTTTATGAATAAAATTTCCTGCGTTTTTTTCCTCTCTCTCTCTCTCTCTCTCTCTCTCTCTTCTCTCTCTCTCTCTGGGTTAAAGAATCGAATTGGATGCGAAGCCCTCTCTTCCTCGAAGGGCTAACTACCGCGGTGCGAAGCAACATCCGCTTCAAATCATCTCCACCTTCTTACGCACCACATCCATCACCCTCTACACCTCTTCCACCTTCAGATTCACTCACTTTCATATCCAAGTTTTCTCCTATAGCAATGGACAAACAGATTTTCAGATTCTGGCCCATTTTCAAAATTTGTTTAAATCTATTTGAAAATCGCCTGGGTAGCATTGGAGATGCTCTTGCACAGCATGCAGTATCTAGGTTGCAACCGGCCGAATGATGGATGAATTTCAGAGAGAGTACGAAGACTTTAAAAAATTGTAGTAAAAATTTTGAGCCAAACAACATCTTCCAATTGCGAAAGGAATTGGAGTTGTTTTGCACTTATTCATTCAAAGAATAAGAATAGATTGCATACTAGGATGTTGGATAGACTTGTCTTCATGCACTACAACATGAAGCTAAGAATGCGACGACATCATAGGAGTATTATAGGCGCCGATGACACAGACTACTGTCTAATAAACTTAGACAATATTTATGATGAGGAGGACCTGCTTCAACCTTGGTCGGAAACAAGGGAAAAATAAATTGAAGAAGATAGTGAAGAATTGAAAATTGATGACCCACTAATACGCGCAATACAACAAGAGAGTCGTGCAGTTGTGTTGGACCCACAAAAGAGGGGCAACTTTCATGCAAAGTACGACTCAAGATCAGCAGAAGAGTATGAGCACGACTCAAGATCAATGGAAGAGTACGAGCAGTAGTAGTAGCTCGACCATGTCGGATGATGGTGATGACGCCCCTGCCCTTGGTGTTGGTACTTCTGGTGTTGCTCAACACGCCATACAGCTGTCTACAGATTGTAAGGCCGATGAACATCAACAAGGTAGTACACGAGGTTGGACTTATGAGTGTACTGAGTCACGATACAACCAGCAGGAGGAGGGTAGGTCTAGTGGTGCAACGGGTCCGAGCCGGAACATCAGCAGACAACACATGGTCCTGGGAATTATGATGGATATTCTTATGGCCAATTGGATTATGATGGTTATACTGAGCCTGTTCCATCACATTCATGTTGGAGTACTCTCGATCCATATCCATATGATTATAGATATACAGATCCAAATCCAAGTTACTCATCACAGACACACTCTCAATCTCAAGATTCTCAACAGCCTGAGTACGACCATCAGTATGACTATTCGACAGGCACTGGTGGATATCCTTACTCGGGATCGGAGTCGTTGCCTAGTCAGGATCAGTCATCCTCTGGTTTCGTTGACCTAGTATTTCCTTTTGGCATTGGATATTATGGATATGCAACACCTCCACCTATTAAATAGCCGCAACTTGATGATGACGATGACAACGATGTGGAGGTCAAGCAACCACAAAAAAACAGATTTTCATTTTGGTGATAACTTGTAAATTTTTTTATGGTAATTGTAAGTATTGCAGCAGTACTATTGTTATAGACCCATTAGTCCATTACCCACACATTCACCAAGCAAGCACACACTTGACATTGCCAAACTTGTATTTAAAATAACTCCCTTGACAACCAATCAAGTAATCCTTAATCAAGCTGCAGGGGAGTATATCCGACACTACTATTTTTATTTTATTTTATTTTATATTCTTGACTTGAGGATGATAGGAGTCATAGGACAGGAATCACAGCCACAAGAATACAGGATAGGAGGAGAAGTCTCTGACAAGTGACAAGTGATAACATTTGAAGAATGAAGACTTTAAAATAGAATGAACATTGTAATTTATGCAAGTTTGAACTCTAGTCTAGACTCTACAAACCTCACTCCTCGGGTATGTTAATAACTTAATATAGAATAAATTATGAAAAATAATTGCAAACACCTACACATGTAAGATATTTTGATATTACATTCATTTTAATATATCTATCATTGATATTAGATAGTTAGAAACTTAAATATATGAGTTTTGCAGTCAAATCCAGGTTGTTTAGTTCATAAATTCATCAGATAGTCCGATACAACTTCTCACAAAAAGAGTGGACCGTTACACCATAAACATGTTCCAAATTATAAATGAATGCATATTTGGAATATTTAGAATATTCCGGATTTAATGGATATTTTTCCATATTTTTTTAACCTTTTTTTTTTTTTTTTTTTTTTTGCACCGTATCGGTAACGATGGGCACCGTTATGTCCGCCGATACCGATACAGAACACCTTGTGTGCCACCAATTTTCAAGCACCCGAAAATGTGACATGTCAATGTCAAGGTGCTCAATAACAGCACGGTAGCTATAATGGCCGTTACGACCTTTTTTTTTTTGGAAGAAAATGTTACGGCCTTGTAATGGACTGTTATGGGGTTATAACAATCGTTATAGGCCATTTTTAAATAATGGTTGTTAACAACACTATAATGTGTAACAAAGGACACTATTACCATGATTGTAATGATTGTTATGTCACCATTTTTGGATACTTTTGTCAATGTGCTATCATCTATATTATGCTCCCCATATATACTGCAAGCCATTCTTCCTACCTATTCCAGGGGGTTTGACAAACAAAGAAGATACAACTGGCCGTGACAACATGTACACAAACAATTAGTGGCGCCATGTCCATGGATAGCCTATTGTGAAACAAATTGGGTCCACAAACAATTAGTGCCAATACGATGTCCATGGATAGCCTATCATGACACAATTTGGCTCAAATCCAAACAGCCCGTATAGCGGGCCCCACATATCCAACGGCCATTGTAAGCTATGTTGGTTGGACATACTTAGGCCCCAAATAATCTGCAACAAAATAAAGTACGAAGAAATTGTTGGACCTCTCCAGATGTACTTTGTTAGTCTTCCCCCCCCACCCCCCTTCTTTTTCTGTTTTACCCTAATTCTTTCTACTTCTATATTTTTTATTGTCTACTTAGGATGCTAGCACAACGTCATGGTCTAACTGGATCAAAAAGACAATTGAACCCATTCCAATCCAATTTCCAGTTTGATGACTAGTTCGACTTCACATTGATGTATGATGGAGAACTGGGGTAGGCGTACAATGAGTTGGTTAGTGTAAGGAAACTAGTGTTGGAGACCACATGCACCCCGCCAACTCATCTAAATTGCAACGACTTAGATGTCCTGAAGCCATGCTTGGGAGATTAGTGTGACAAACTTCAAGAAAATAATTCTTCAAAAGCATTGGAGTCAAGGTTATACAAATGGTACCAAAGCTTGGAAGACAACGACAAAGTTCAAATCCAAATTGAGTTTGCAAGTCTATGTCATAATCATATCTACATCCAGTGTTTGAAATATCGGTATTGCATTATGTATCGCACCCTTGGATACGGGTATGTATTGGTTATCGCATGGGATATATCGGTTGTATCGTGTATTGTATCGCTGTTGTTGGAAACATGGGGAAACGTTAGAAAATTGGTCAAATTTTTCAATGAAACTTCAGTGATTATTAAAAAAGACATCAATACACACAAATCAAAACATTACAAAAAACAAGTGCACATAATAGGTTTTCTTTGTATGGGGTCCTAATCTATACACTGTCTAACGGAATTGATATAAGTATATTCAAAATCTATTCATATAATTTATAAATGTAAGAAGACGTGTGGAAACACAAGCAATACATTCAAAAGCAAAAGAAGAATCACTAGATTAGGTTACATACATGTTTAAATTTATGTTTGGACACAAAGATTGCAACAAATTTGTGAGAAATTGGGAAATTTTGATTTTGATTTTTTTTTTTTTTCTTTCACTTTTCTGTAACTCGGTCCATCTTCTCGAAATCTCGAAATCGAAGCTCTCAATCCATGATTTTTCATGCAAAACATGAAAATGTTGGATTTGTAACAATTTGACATGGGTTTAACATGATTTATAGAAAAAAGTATCGAACATCGAAAATGCTCACCGGATCGAACATGTGGGATATATCCCATTGCTTGTGTGTTTCGTATCACATAGGTGGGATACAAGATATATCGTGGGATATATCGGCTGATATCATCGATACTTAAAACACTGTTTACACCTAGTATAAATGTAAATATTATCCAATGGATTAATGTTCCATACATCACTTTTCAATGCACACATGTTTCCACTAAGGAATTTGTGTATTCTCTGTGGTATAGAGTTGGTGAGCAGCTATAGCCCTAAGTTCCTTCTGCATGAATATGCAAAAGGAACAATTACTATTCCATGTTAACCATTTTTATTATTCTTTAAAAGCTGCAACTTTGAGGGAGGCATTCAATATTAAATCAGAGTAGGCATCCATCATCATCATCATCATCCAGAGTCTTGTATCAGCTAATTGGGTCGCCTTCATGAATCTTGTTCTGCCAATCATTCCTATTTAAGGCCACATACTTGGTAAGTGAATAAGCTTGCACATGAATAAATGAAAACAAAAGCTCTTCATATTGACCATTCCGTTATTCTTAGAAGCTACACTTTTGAACAAGACATTCAATCTTAATGAGCATGGGCAGCCATAGTCATCATCATAGCATTAACCCAGTTATTTGGTGTCAACTTTATGAATCTTGCTCTGCTGATCATTTGTAAGGCCCTATCCTTAGTGAAAAGGCCTGCATATACCTTCACACCATCGTCCTTACAAGCCCTTCCATCAAAATCTGTCACCTCCCTTACTTGGTGGTCTCTGATTTATGTAGCACATTACTGAATAATGTCATCAGCTCTCCATCATTTTCTTCTATTGGAGCTGCTGCCAAGCTGCCTTGTATGTCCCACTCTTGATTCTATCCCTTTTGCACACCCATCTTAATATACTCATTTATGCAACGGTCAACCTTGGCTCATATTGCCTCATCATTGCCCAATTTTGCCCCATGCAGTATGGCCTGTTGTTATATTTTTTTATAATAAAAATATCTCGAGTTCAATTGGAAAACAACACTCTAGAAGCACATCTCCACTTCATCCATCCAAGTCTACTTTTACTGAAATAATCCTCATTGACTCTTATCTTTTCATGTAAAGAGCCAAGTAATGAAACAAGTCGCTTTGATTAATCTGCTGGCGATTTATATTAACTAAACCCTCACCCCTCTAATTATTTCTTGGAGTTGATATAGTAGCATTCCAGTTACCGTATTGGTTATGCAACTTTGGAACGCATAATCTAGTTCCTTCCTCCAAACCTCCAATTTAGCATTCTCCCCTTCTCTAGTTTCATCGACCAACACCACATCATCCACGAACAACATAGACAGAGGGACCTCTTCTTGATTACTAACGGTTAATTCATCTGTAAAAAGTGCAAAACTGTACAAGCTCAATGCCCATCCTTGATTGAAGGCCCAACTCTACAATCAATTGTCTCACCATAGGCCATTATCACCCAAGCAACAAAACCCTCATAAATGAATTTAATGATGTTAGTTTATCTTCCTAGGATCCCTTTACACCCCAGAACTCACCAAATAACCACCTTAGTTACTCCATTGTAGGCCTTCTCAAAATCCATACAAACCTGCATAGATTTTCTCCCTTCACTTTATACTTTTTTCATTAATTGTTTAAATGAGAAAATAATGACGATTGTTGACATCTAGAGGTGTACACGAGTCAAACCGAGTCGAGCTTGGCACAGCTCGACTCAACTTGACCACTAGCTGACCCCAGCTCGAACTCAGCTCGGCTCAGTCCTCGAGCCTGACTGGCCAACTTAGCTCGGTTTAGTCAGCAGCTCGGGCTAGTTCAAGCCGAGTTCGAGCCAAGATCGAGCCGAGTTCTCCTGTGCAGCATTTTCACAAACAATGGACTGCACCTTCAAATTCTCACTGTATGTAAAACAACAACAGTAGTTTTACAGGTATTTCATCAAAGACCTTGTAGGTAACATCAAAATCAGGAAAAAAAGGTATTTGTTTCATATACATACCTTCCTTGCCACCAGCCGACACTTCGTTGAGTCATTTGATCAAACACTTGGTGAGCAAACATCAATATCAAAGTAACCGAGTCACCGAACTGGTTTGATCTGAGTTCGATTCAAGTTGGGGTTCGATCTGAGTCGAGTCGAGCTCAGGCAAGCTTAAACTCGGTTCAAAATTTTTTCAAGCTCAAAAAATCAGCTCGACTGGGCTCGAACTCAATTTCGAACCGAGTCAAATCGAGCTTTTTCGAGTCAAGTCGAGCAAGCTAATCGAGCTAACTCGGTTCATGCACAGCCCTATTGACATCCTTAGCACTAATTCTCTATTGGTTCTATTTTACTCATTCATTCAGCACCCTCTCTTATAGCATTAAAATGCAAACTCATTTGACTCCCTGCTTATTCGTGCACCATTGTGCATCTCCTTTGTTCTTTAAATAATTACAATTATCCTACTTCTCAAATCAGTTTACGCTTCCATTTATACAATTTTATTGAAGAGACTAGTTAACCAAACCAATCGAATTTGGCATAATGTCCTCCAGACCACTATTGGTATTTCATTTTCCCCGCAATTTACTTTCCATTTTTCATCCTTGATAGAGCTACCTTTACTACCCACACTCTCCCAACTCCCAAGGGTCTAATACTCATTCTATCCTTTCACAAAAGCCTTGATTTAACAACCTGTGAAAGTAGCCTCTCCATCAATCCAAATCTCATCATCTCCCACCAAGACCCTTTTGTTGCATCTAGTATGGTTTTCGCCTCCACCATTCCTCACCCTTATTTTATCTAGCCTTTTTATATCATTCTTTCTTTCCAGTATTTACCTATGGCACGGTTAATCATGTCTTTTTCTTACCCTTGTTTTTGCTAGCATTTGCGTGTCTTTCTCAGTTCTTTACCTATCACACAATATATCATGTCTCATTACCCTTATAGCACAACAAAACACCTTTTACATCTTCAATTTCATTCTCTTATTTTCTTCTCTAATTCATCCATGGGCCTAGAGTTAATAATAATATCATGCATGCATACATGAAACCATATGAACCATTGAAGGGAAATAGAAAATCTATAAAGACTGCACAAGCATAAAAGACTAACCCTTCTATGAGCAAGTTGAACTTGTTCTTCTCCTTGTCATGATTAATAACCGCACGCTCAACAGTAGGGATGCCCTGTGCATTAAAACCGAAAAAAGAAGTTAAATTAAAACAAAATATCCACTTCAATTCCAATCAACAGTAACCCATTTACAGTTTCCCTTTTTAAAGACAATCTTTGACAATTTTTAAGAGAGTAAGGCCTTCAAGAATCTAACCTCCACGATAACGTCTAAAAGCATTTTTTTCAAAGAATCCAGTTTGAATCGAAGAGTGTATTTATCAGCTTCAGGAGGAAAAAGTCTCAACTTCTGCGGGCTCAGAATCTCAATATGCTGTGAGATGGCCGTAAACTTGAGATGTTAGCATACATAGGCAAGTAAACTACAGAGGATTTAAATAATAAACATGCCATTCCCTCACCTGTTGTTTTAATTTTATTTTTGGATGCTGCAAAATTGACTGTGCAACAGTGTAAGCAGAAATCTTCATCTGTAAATCTTCAATCTTTGCCTTGTCAAGCTTCACAGATACAAATTCCCGCCTAGGCAAATATGAAACCTTCAAACTTTTAGCAACCTGGATGGAAAAGCATTGATCAGGGTCCACGCCGAACTCCTCATAGGAATACTGCAAACTAGATCACAAATTTTGAAGCCATACTTGCAAATTAATAGTAAAAAAGAAAGAAAAGGAGAAGAAAAAACGCAAATTAAGTAAACCAGAATTTAAATATCAAAATTGGTAAGTACAATTTGCCTCATGAAGTAGGTGCTGCTGGGATTCAAATTCTACAAAATGCTTGCACTTAAATTTTCAGCCAGCTATCCGATCTAAATCTAATGCCTTTTGAAGTAATGCATTTATTTATTATTATTTTTTGAAGAATTAATATTTCATTCTCAATTACCACTAGCAGCTTCTTTTGGACTGGCAAATCATTTTTAAATGCATTGCATATACTCTAGTGAGCATAGGTTACCAGACAAAAATCTGATAACATAGGTGCGATAGAGTAATGTGGCATATCAAATTCTATGTAGGGGCGGCAACAGGTTGGGTCAACTGGCCCGACCCACTTTTTTGGTGGGTTTGGGCCAACCTAAATGAGTAGTGGGTCAGGCTCGAGCTAAAAATGACCCATTTAAGTAAATGGGTTGGGCTTGGGTTGAACCATACAAGACCCAACCTGTCCACAAGCCTACCTATCAATGGGTTGGCAAAGATGACCCCGGCCCAATATCTAAGACAAGTAGAGATTATTTATTTATGTTTGTCTGCATGTATCCATTAGTTGGGTCAGGTTTTGCATACCGTTAACCAGTGTTCGAAATATCGGTATCACGTTACGTATCGCATTCTTGCGATACGGATACATATCGGTTATTGCATGGGATATATTGGTTGGATCGTATAATGTATCGTTGTTGTTGGAAACATGGGGAAACATTGGGAAATTGGTTGAATTTTTCAATGAAACTTCGGTGATTGTTAAAAATGACATCAATATACACTTATAAATCAAAATATTACAAAAAACAAGTACACATAATAGGTTTTCTTTGTATGGGGTCATAATTTATGCGTTGTCTAACTGAATTGATGCAAGTATATTCAATGTCTATTTATATAATTTATAAATATAAGAAGACATGTGGTAACACAAGCGATACATTCAAAAGCAAAAGAAGAATAACTAAATTAGGTTACATACATGTTTGATTTGATGTTTGGACACAAAGATTGCAAACGATTTATGAGAAATTGGGAAATTTTGATTTTTTTTTCAATTTTCCGCAACTCGGCCCATCTCCTCCAAATCTCAAAATCGAAGCTCCCAATTCATGATTTTTCATGGATTTGTAACAATTGACACTAATTTAACATGATTTACAGAAAATAAAGGGATTGAAATTCAAAAATGCTGACCAGATTGAACATGTGGGATATATCACACTACTTGTGTGTTTCATATCGCACTGGGGGGATACAAGATATATTGTGGGATATATCGGCTAATATCGTTGATATTTAAAACACTGTCCTTAACCTCATATTCCATTCTTAAACTTGCGTTGGGTTGTGGTGGGTTAGTCAAGCTTGAACCAATTACTATTGAATGGGTTGGGTTGGGTTGGGTCGGGTTAGGTCGGGGTTGGGTTGGGTTGGGCCACAAGGTAGTGGCCTAGTCGGTACTAGGTTGGATTTAGGGTACAATTCTTGGTTGTATGGCAAACAGGTTGGGCATCGGTTGACCCTCAAGGTGGAAATGGACGGGGCATGGCCAGGCAAGGCCCAAGCCATGGCTCAGCAATTTGTTGATACATCACATTGAATCGAGTTCATCACCCAATTCATATGTTCATTCGGACTAAAATTTGGAAAGTATGTTGCCATGGAAAACCCCATCAATTTGTCTAGTCATCATCTCGAATGGACACCCATTTGTACAATCAAATTAATGGAACAATATGCATCTACGATGGGAGCACTCTAATACCACTTTTTAGGCAAATTTTCAAAAAACATGCAAGTGTAAGCATGAACAAATCAATGGTGATCTTACCTCATATTTGTCACTTTGATCATGAGTGACTTTCAAGATGCCGTTCCTCCAATATCGAAGGTCTCCCTGATTTACCCCAATGATACAAGAGAGCAGGCAACTGTGTCACGTGCCCACTATAGGGACGAGCATGTGCACCTAGGATCCGTCTACAAGGTTGACCACACACATTTGCATGTGTGGTTAAAGGGAGGAGAGAGATGCTCCTCTCTCTCTGATGGGATCTATTTATAAGGAGTTCAGGTTTCAGAGGGATACACATGTACAATGCTCCTCAGCCCTACAAACTTCGATATGACCAACATAATCAAAAGTTTGTAAACATGCCTTATCCATTCACTCAAATTGACCCAATCCCTCTGTCACATGGCATCCATTATTGACCATTAACCCATGCCGACCTAAGAGATGGACCACAACATGTCAACCATCAGGTATCCATCAAGTATTATAAAATCATTTTAAGGGTAAAAGATCAATGGTTAAAAATCTTCAATTAAAGTTTTAAAACCTTTTAAGTGTTGGGCCTAGCTAGAAAGCCACTTGATATACAGTTGGATCATTAATCCGGTCCAGACATGATAGCTCAATCAGATCAAAGAATGGATGTGGGGTAAGGTAGGGCACCGGTAGCTTACTGGTGAGACTATCCATCCCAACTTCTTGTTGGTTTCCTCACACAAGATGACAACTAAACATGTTCACAGGTTGCCCAATCCCGTTACTATGGTAATGGAATTTAGGGTACCGAGATCCATGAAACACAATTGTCCCTTGACCATTGGTTGTTGGGTTCAAACTCGCCTTTCCTTAGGACAACCGGAGGAAAAATCCTCCCTTTAACCCATATAACCATAGATAATTACTGTTTCCCACACATTAATTATCGCATCTAAAGAATCTACCAAACAAAGGTGGTCATCAAGATCCACGATCATAGTCATCATTGGCTTTCAGGATACACGACACCAACGGTAATGCAATACAGTCTAGTGGAACGCAATTTAATCTCAAATTGTACCCACATCTCTAAACAGATCACAGAGCTTACACTGAATAGATGAGTAAGAAGGTTAAGTTTTAGAATTGAGTCATCAAAGTGGTTTCTCAACTACATGCATCATCTTGTTGTATTATCTTTCATGTAGTATAACTAGGTGGGGATGGGGGACTGATGTGGTATATCCTTTAAAACAAACCTAAAAATATTTAAAAGTAGCAAGAAAAAACATGAAAACTTCACAATAAAAATGCACTTCACAACAAAATTGCAAATATCATGATGATGTCATGTTGCTGCAAGCATTGACACATTGATAGTCTTTGGGACAAGAAGTTTAAGGAATATGTATTTTTTAGGCTTTTGGGTATTTTCAATTGATCCTTAGGAGAGTTTGTAATGGCCTTTAGAAAGTCCTCGTGGGCTAAAAAAATAGGCTAATCTAAGCCTTAGCCCAACTAATTGGGGTCGACTACATGATTCCTTTTCTGCAATTGCAATTTATCAAGGGCCATATCCTCAATCAAACCAAATTTCATTGAGTCTTTTCTTATTATCTCCATCAACGTCCTTTGAGCCTTCTCCTTGCCCTTCTAAAGCTTTTAACTTGAACCGAATCACTCCTAAACCTCCATTGCACGTGACCTAACCATCTAAGTCTACTTTCCCTCATTTTATTAGTTATTGGTGGTACTCCCAAGTTCCCTCTAATACAGTCATTTCCAATTCTATCCTTCCTTATCTTGCCACTCATCCATCTCAGCATCATCACTTTAACTATACTCATCTTATGAACATGTTGTTCCTTAACTACCCAACATTCAGCCCCATAAAGCATTACTAGTTTTATAGCCATCCTATAAAATTTGCTCTTTAGTTTGATTGTTAGACCTGGTTATCACATAAAACTCCAAAGGTGCATCTCCACTTCTTCCACCCATCTTGAATTCTTTGATCAACATCCTTCTTAATCTCTCCGCTCTAATGATCATCGACCCAAGATATCCAAAATGGTCATTTTTAGTTACTTCTTCGTTAACAATCTTAATTAATTCCTCATTTTTACTCGTATTATTATTGAAATTACATGCATATACTTTGTTTTAATTCAACTAATTTTAAAACCTATGGATTCTAAAAGCATCCCTCCATAGCACCAGCTTTGTGTTTACGCCCTCCCTCGTCTCGTTAATTAGAACTATGTCTTTGAAAATAACATACATCATGAGACCTCTTCCTGTAAATGCTTCGTTAACTCGTCTACAACCAATGCAAAAAGGTATGGGCTCAATGCCAACCCCTGATGTAAAGCCTACAGTAATTAAAAAAAAACTCATTTGTCTCTCCACTAGCGAAATCACAGTTGTTACTGCTCCCTCATAAGTACCCTCAACATGCCAATATATTATCTTGAGACTCCTTTCCCAACACCCACCAGATTAATTCTTTCAGGATCTTATCATATCCTTTCTCTTAAGTCAATAAGACAATACCGAGATCCTTCCTCCTCTCCCTATATTTCATCATTAGCCATCTAATTAGGAAACTATCCTAAAAGGATGACCTTCTTGAAAAAGGAAATAATAATAAACTGATTGTTTAGTACATTTGTCTCACTTAAGTTATGGTGCTCGATAGAGTGGACTAGTGGAATAGGATTAATGTAGAGAACCCCAATTCGTTGGGATAAGGTTTAGATGATGATTTGTCTCACTCCTTAACCTTTGCTCGATCATTCTCCCCTAAAGCTTCAGAGTATTTCTCATAAGTTTAATCCCAAGATAGGTAGTGCGGAGTTTGTTTTTTATATCGGACTCTATTTTTTATTCTGCTAGAATTTTAGTAGTCAAATGGTTATTTCAGGTTAGGTTTATAATTTAGTTGCAGGATCCTTCTAACTAGGTGCTGCTATCGCTTCAAATCCCTGCTTTGGACTCCCTTTCCTGCTCCAACTTCACACCTATTTATACTTTATTTGTGTTTTGAAAGAGATTCTTCCCTACTCTTGTGCCTGAATTTGTTGCGCTTTGCTTCGTGTTCTGTTCTAGTCCATAATATAAGATTAAGGGGGAAAGGTTGAATAGGGTTTTAAGGGTTATGGACTAATGGATATACCTTTTTAGTAGGCTAAAATATAAAACCATAGGTTGCCAAACCTTGTGAAGAATCGAGGGGTGTCCTTCCTCCATAACAATCTAGATGTTGCTTGATGTTAGAATGTGTTTGTTTTTCTACAATATAAATATAACATAAATGAAAATGATATCCACGTAATCCTACTTTTCCACCGTTCACAAAAAAAGGTTGTGAAATCTATTTCCATTTCCAACCTTATCCACATAAACCGTAGTTAGTGATGTCTCCTAAAACCGATGTTCATCTCTAGCATGGAGGTGACTATTCCAAGCCTTCCTTTATTAATGCTACACTGATGGTCTACCCTCCTTACTTGCAGTCACCAACCCTTGTTGCTCTCCCAACTTATCTTTCATTTAGGTGGACTTGAAGCAACAAAGCATGTCTTCCATCATCTCTTCCAACGTGAGTTACACATAGAGGCCATAGATATGTACAGTGTTCGAAGTATCAATATCGCCACAAGTTTTGCTCTCTAGGGATACGGAAACAATATTAATATTGTTGATAACAGGAAACGTGGAGAAACATTGGGGAAAATTGGGGAAAATGGGGGAATTTTTCAATGAAACTTTAGGAGATGCTAAAATACACATATTTGCATATTTAGAAATAAAAAACTTATAAAAAGAACGTATAAATAATAAGTTTCCTTTTAATGGGGACCTAAAAGCATGTGTTGTCGTAAGAAATTAGTCGAACCATCCCATCGATCCTAACCAATGTTTTAAATATCGATGATATTGGCCGATATATCCCACGATATATCTTGTATCCCACCTGTGCAATACGAAACGCACAGGTAGTGCCGATATATCCCACATGTTCGATCCCGTGAGCATTTTCAATTTTCGAGCCCTTTTTTTTTTTTTGTTGAAATTATGCTAAATCGGTGTCAAAGGGTTACAAATCCACCACTGGTTATTCATGTTTTTCATGAAAAATCATGGAGTTGGAGCATTGATTTCGATATCCATTGGTTCTTCATGTTCTCTATTTTATTTATTTATTTATTTATTTTTTTGAAAATTTCCTTTAACCAGCTGTCAATTGAGACTAATTTTGAAGTATTTAGGAGTATTTGATGAAATAATCATCACATAAACTCTAATTTCAAAATTTAAGTATAGGTGGTCCCATTTGGGGAAAATTGGGGAATTTTCAAAATGTTACCAATTTCTCCCAAATTACTTGAAATTTTGCACTCCAAACATGAAATCAAGCATGTATGAGGGCTGGTCTATTGATTTGTTAAGTCCTTGTCAATTTTCAGAAAAAAAAAAAAAATCATTTTCTAATTAAAAATTAATTAAAAAAATTTATTAAAATATTATTTTTTCTTCAAAATTTCTATTCAACCTGCTGTCAATTGAGACTAATTTCAAATTTTTTAGGAGTTTCTGAATAAATGATCATCACATACACTCTAAATGTTATGCATTCAATTTGAATATAGTTGCATTAGTTCAGTCAGACAACGCATAGCTTAGGACCCTATACAACGGAAACCTATTATGCGCACTTCTTTTTTGAGATGTTATGATTTAAAAGAGTTTATTAAGGTCTTTTTAAAAATCCCTGAAGTTTCATTGAAAAATCCAACGATTTCCCCAATGTTTCCCATGTTTCCCAAAAAGTGCGATAAATTACCCAATTCAAACGATATATCATGTGCGATAACCAATATGTATCTGTATCCCAAGGATGCGATACATAACGCGATACCGATATTTCGAACACTAATCCTAACTATCCACCCAACCATCCAACTTTCCATCCAAACATCCATCAATATTTCAGAATATCGACAACACACGATATTTAACCAAGAAATCGTTGACAATTAGAAAAGAAACGAAACACTGGTCATGATATCGTCCATGCTATGATAACGATAATATTGCGATATTATCGTCGATAATTTGAACACAACATGCAACCATGTGTCCATAAAAGAATTTTGAAATGATTTTTTTTTTTTTTTTTTAATAAACAGATTTTTGGAGATATTAATACATTAACAATATTATTGAAATATCGCCGATACATTGGCGATACAAGCAACACCTAAAATTTACACATTCGAAAATATTAACGATATGTTAGCAATACTAAGCAATACACTAGCGATACTTGGAATTTCTGATACTTCCAGTGTTATCAATATCGCTACTAGTGTTGTCAGTATTGTCGAGCTGGAGATACAGACAGTGTTCGAAATATCGGTATCGCGTTATGTTATCGCACCTTTGGGATATAGATATATATCGGTTAACTCATGGGATATATCAGTTGTATCACGTAATATATCATTGTTGTTGGAAACATGGGGAAATTGGTCAATTTTTTCAATGAAACTTCAGTGTTTATTAAAAAACACATCAACACACACTTATAAATCAAAACATTACAAAAAATGAGCACATAATAGGTTTTCTTTGTATGGGGTCCTAATCTATGCGTTGTCTAACTGAATTGATGCAAGTATATTCAAAGTTCATTCATATAATTTATAAATATAAGAAGACGTGTGGAAACACAACCAATACATTCAAAAGCAAAAGAAGAATCGCCAGATTAGGTTACATACATGTTTGATTTTATGTTTGGACATAAGGATTGCAACTAATTTGCGACCAAGTGGGAAAATTTGATTTTTTCAACTTCCCGCAACTCGGCCCATCTCCTCCAAATCTCAAAATTTGTAAGACCCGACTTGAGTTCATGAGTGTGCGTGTGTGTGTATGTATGCTTTTCGTATCTCTTGATCCTGCAGTCCTACCGGTCAAATCCCGGCGACCCGCGACCCCCGGATAGTGTTTGCGGTCATCCTTAAGTTCGGTCACGTTGACCCGACCAAGGTGTTCCCGTATCGGTATCGGTTTGGCGTAACGGTGCCCTCCGAAACCGATACGGATACGGGGGGGGTAACGGGGTAACGGGGCGGTAACGGCGATACGGCGTAACGCCCATAACGGCGCAAAAAATTTTTTTTGCTAAAAAAAATATGAAAAATTATGGATTAAATCTGAAATATTCTAAGCATTCCAAATATGCATTCATTTATAAATTGGAACATGTTTATGGTGGTGAACGGTCAACTCTTTGATGAGAAGTTGTATCGGACTGTCTGATTAATTTTTGACCAGGTAACCTGAATTTGACTACAAAAATTCATATATTTAATTTTCTAAATATTTAATTTATATACTTAACAACTTGATATCATTTCTCCCAATAGTTCTTTAAAAAAATGAAATTAAATTCAGGTAGATGGCGTTTTCAATTGGGGCTAACTTGGAGGACCAATCTATGCTCCAAATCAGCCTCAAATTCATGCAATTTATTGCCATTATCCTACTTATGAATTGGTGGACATTTATTGGATAGTGAATCATGAAAAAAAATTGGAACATTCCAAATATGGATTAAATCCGGGATATTCTAAACATTCCAAATATGCATTCATTTATAAATTGGAACATGTTTATGGTGGTGTAACGGTCAACTCTTTGATGAGAAGTTGTATCGGACTGTCTGATGAATTTATGAACTAGACAACCTTGGTATTGGCTATAGATATTTTATATTTAATTATTTTACTATATAATATCAATATGAATTAATTAGAATAAATCTAATACCAAAATATCTCATATTTGTAGGTTTGGTGTATTACATACCTTGTGACTTGTGTACATTATATTCAACATACAATCTAGAGATTTATGTCCAATTATATAAATCATATATCTAACAATTAATATAATTTTCCCAATAAATCTTAAGAAAAAATTTGAAATTATATTCAAGTAAATAGTGTGTTGATTTAGAACTGATTTGGTGGACCATTGATGCCCCAAATCAATGTTAAATTCATGCAATCTATTGACACTTATCTCACTAATGGATTGGTGGATATTTATTGAACAGTGATAAATGAAAAATATCCAATTATCATATTTCAAAAAACAAGTGTTTGCAAATTAACGGTGAGAATCATTTTAAACAATTTAATTTTGGAATTGTGACTTGGCAACAATAGTGCCATAATTTAATTATTAATTTTGACTTAATGTATGCCTCATGGACAATTTTTACGGCCATGTACATAGGGCCCCACCATGATGTATGTATTGTATATCAATGACATCCATCTGTTTTATCAAATCATTTTAAGGCAATGATCCAAAAATAAGGTAGATCCAGATCTAAGGTGGACCACTAGTGGGTGAGGCCTTGAAATTGGGGTCAACCTTGATGTATTTGTATATCCGTGCCGTCGATCTATTTGCCAACTCATTTTAAAGCATGATCCAAAAAACGGGTAGATTTAAATCTTAGGTGGACCACTAGTGAATGACGCACTGAACCTAGGACCCACCTCGATGCATTGTTGTATATCTTGCTGTCCATCCTTTTTGCCAACTCATGGTCCAAAAAATGAGGCAAATCCAAATCTTTGGTGGACCACACAATAGGGATTGAATTCCCACAATTAAAACTTATATATATTATTATTATTATTATTATTATTTGTTAATATTATTTTTTAAGCTGCGAACTTGTGTTTTCCTTGATCCATGCCCATGCAACCTTGTCAACAGTTTCAATGGTAAATAAACATTACAGTGGGTCATAATAGGGTTTTTAACGGGGGCATTCAATCCTACCGTGCGGTCCACTTGAGATTCGAATCTACTTCATTTTAGAGACCATGCCTTGAAATGATCAGGAAAAACTGATGGGTGGCATGGATATATAATATAACACATAAATCAAGGTGGACCACATGCACAAAAAATAATGCAAGTGCACGGTGGACATTCAATCCTATTGTGCGGTCCACTTGAGATCTGGATCTGCTTCCTTTTAGGGACTATGCCTTGAAATGATCAGGAAAAACTGATGGGTGGCATGGATATATAATATAACACATAAATCAAAGTGGGCCGCATGCACTAAAATAATGCAAGTGTACTAAGCGGCATACACTCTAGACTACCAATTGAATAAGGTACGTACGTGGCTGTTAAAACAGCCACGCGGGGCGCAGATTAGCTACCTACAGGTTTGAGTAGTAGCGACAGGTTTGAGTAGCGAGACACGCTACTGAAGTGACGTTACCAAGTTCCGTGGGCCCCACCATAATGTATGTTTTATATCCACACCTTCCATCCATTTGTAGAGATCATTTTAGAGCAATATCCAAAGAATGAGTTAAATCCAAAGCTCCAGTGGACCACAGCACAGAAAACTGTGGGGACGGTGACGCCCACCATTAAAAACTTTAAAGGCCACGAAAGTTTAGATCAAGCTGATATCTATGTTTTACCTTATTTCATGTCTTTTTTAACTTTTGAACGGGTTGGATTTCAAATAAAAATTATGGTGGGCCTTGGGATAGTTTCAACGGTGGGAATCACTCTCCCCACTGTTTTCTGTGGTGGGGTCCACTACAGATTTTTATCTTCCTCATTCTTTGTCTCATGCCCTAAAAGTATATCTCAAAATGGATGGACGGTGTGGATACAACACATACATCATAGTGGGGCCCACAGAACTTGGTGACGTAACTTAGTAGCCGACTCGCTACTAACCTGTCGTATCTAATCCGCGTCCGGCCAGGCCCCCATTCATTTTTTTGAGACTGCGACAGAGGGAGAGAGAAGTGAGAGGGAAAGTGAGAGGGAAAATTAAAAATAAAAGAAAAAAAAATGAGAAGGAAGAAAGAGAAATGAGAGGGAAGAAAGAGAAGAGGGTGGAGACGGAGTTGCACCAGAGGGGAAAGAAGAAGAAGAAGAAGAAGAAGCAGGAGGAGGAGCTGCGGTGCGCCGCGAGGAGCTGCAGCAGCACCGTGATGAATCGCAGCAGCGCCGCGGAGAAGAATAAGAGGAAGAAGAAGAAGAAGAAGAAGAAGAAGAGGTTAGTTTTTTTTTTCCTCTTTTTTGGTTTTTTCTTTTCTTTTCTTTTCATTTTTTTTTGTTTTTTTTTGTTTTTTCTGTTAGGGTTACTGCCCGTAACAACGTTACGGGCTCGTAACGGCCGTTATGCCTTTGTAACGGCCGTTACGGCCCCCGTAACGGCCGTTTCGGTTCCGTTTTCTGCACCTCTCCGTTTCAGCCCCGTATCGCGTAACGGTAACCGCCGTTACCGTTACGTATCGGCCGTTACGGCCGAAACGTAACCGATTTGGGATACCTTGGACCCGACTCAGATCGGCCCGAAACCTATGCCATCTTGTTCGCATCATCGTTGCAGTTCCGATGACACGTCTTGAGCGTCCATCCGATGTATAAATCATAAATTATGTACATTTCATTTTATGGCCCTTGATCATGATCATGTGGCCCACCTAGGAGTAGGGCTGTACACGAGTCAAGCTATCTCGAAAAGCTCGCTCGACTCGGCTCGAGTCAGCTCGGATTGACTCGGCTTGAAGGCCGATTCGGGGCGAGTCAAGCTTGTTTTCTAAAGCTCGAGTTGAGTTCAAGCCGAGTTCGACCATGGTGCATTTCAACTCAACTCGACTTGAAGCTCGAGCTCGAGCTCAACTCGGCTCGAGTAATATATTTTAATATTATATATTTATATTATTATTATATTATATTTAATAATATATATATATATATATATATATATATATATATATAATATATGATATATCTATATGTTTAACTTTTTTTTTTTTTTTTTAAAAAGTTAAAACTTAAAAGTTTTTCTAAAAACCCTACCCGACCACGCTGGATTGAGTCGGGTTGGGGTTTGGGTCAGGGTGGGGGTTGGGTTAGGTCGGGTTGGGCACCGGGTTGAGTTGGGTGTGGGTTTGGGTTAGGCTGGACGCTGGGTTGGCTTATGAATAAGCTCGACTCGACTCGAACCACTAGCTCGACTCGAGATTGACTCGAAAGCTTTGGCAAACAAGACAAGCTTCAATGTTGAGCTCGAGGGCGAGCTTGAACTTGAGTATAGCACGGACGAGTCAAGCTGAGCTTGGCCCAGCTCGACTCGACTCGGCTCGATGTACAACCCTACCTAGGAGTAGTGCAAGTGGCCCCCACTCCCTTTTTGCACAAGTTCCAACACACACACACATACACACACACACACACAACACACACACTACACACACCACCTAAACCTCCATATCTTACACCACCAGCACCACCCACACCACCCAAACCTATCCTACCCTAGCAACTTGGTTTCTCCTCCCTAACTAATCACGACATTCTCTTACCGAGGCAAGATTTCTCTCTCTTTTCTAAAAAAGAAATGATTACCATCATTTGCTACAACTCTCTCCCCCTCTCTTTCTTGTCATTCTCTCTATCTCTCCCTGTCCTCTCCTTCTTGCAAGCTTCCAACGTCCCACCCCTTGCAACATTCTAGCCCCTCATCTCTCATTTCTCTCCCCATCCATCCATCAAAATCACATCTCACCTCTTCATCTTGCTTCCTTGGACCCTTAGAAGCTTGGAGTGGAGTTTTGATAGAGATCTTAAGGTGGGTATCTATACAAGTGTTGATCTCTCTTCTCTCCCTTGTTTCTTTTATTTCTTCATGTATGGGACACGTGGGACCCACCAATCCATGGTGGGGATCCCATTTGATCCCTTGGATGTGGCCCTTGGCCCATCCTACATGCATGCATTATTCCATGATGGGGCCATTCTCCATGGACCCCATCATGATGTATCTCATGATCCTAATCATTCTAAGGTCATCTAGACCTTCATTTTATGGTGGGGATGGTATTCCTACCTTAGAAATTTTTATTGTGGGGTCCATGCATGCATGGACCTAAGATGTGAATATGTATAAGTAGATCTTTACATGAGGGATCTTAGTGGCAAAATCCCTCTACGTATGGCCGGATTCTCTCTCATTTCCTCTCTCTCTCTTTCCCTATTTTCTTCCATTTTTGCTGATCAAGGTGGCCCACCTTGTGGACCAACAAAATCCCAACCATCCCTAAAGAGGGGACATTTTCACAGTCCCTCCCATTGAACGTGTGGCCCCTAAATGCACAAAAAGGGGTGCATGCAAGCTTGTTTTTAGTAATGGGATGGTTTGGATATTTGTGGGGCCCACTTGGGTGGACCACACCATGAATTCTAGGAGTTTAATCCCCATTTAACTTATGTTTACAATTTATTTTTGTGAAGTATATGTTGCTGTCCAGTCTGTCTGGACAGATTTTGGACCATATTGGGGCCTGATTTCTGGTCTTTCGGTGGGAACTTTGATGCCATCCAATACATAATTCTTGCAGACCTATGTCCCACCGATAAGCCTACAAAAATTCAGTCCCACCTGACCCTGAATGAGCTCCCAAAGGTGTGGCCCAAGTGAGGTGGTTAGTCTGTAAATTCTGCACTATTCCAGCAACATATCAGTGTGAAATTCCTTAAGTATAAAATAATTTTTCCACTGGAGGGCCCGTGGACCCCACTTTGTAGTACATATATGAGGGGACACAAAAACTATTTTTTCCCAATTTTTAAAAGCCATTAATCCACACCATTGGAAGCTCAGATCAGGGCCTGTCAAAAATCTGCACTAAACAGATTTTCCAGACAGTCTGTTTTCATTAAATTAAATAAAATACTTCTGTTATTCCAAAAATTCTGAAAATTTACAAAGAAGTGGCCCACCCATGGTAGGACCCACCTACCAAGTTTCGGGGTCAACGGACCCCTGTACAATTTGTGGTGCAGACTGGATTGGCCCACCAAGCTGGGACGTCCAGCCATGGTTGGCCGTCCACCCTCCTTGTGGGCCCACCTTGATGTGTTGTGTATCCTCGTCGTCCATCTATTTGTGGTCCACATGGGACGTGGTCCACCTCCCTAAGGATTTGCCCATTTTTGGGACCCACTTTGATGTGTTTTGGGCTGACCACCCAGGCCCATAGGACTGTCCACCTTAGGACGCCTGCTGCTGGACGTCCAGTCCAGCAGCATGGCCCACCTGATTTATGTGTATTATCCATTCCTTTTACCTGGTGGGACCCACAGAAATGTGTGTGGGTCACCAGTGAGCAAAATACTTAGTCTAGATATATTATTGTTGGATTCTAGCAAGCCCAGGAACAGGCGGGTTGGAAATTTAGCAATAGACCCAAACTGGCTACCCTTAACAGCATGTTTTGAGGCAGTAGGGCCCACCAAATTTAAGGAGGTTTATGCACATAATCTTGTCATTTCCTGATGTGCCGTTCGGCTTAATTAGTGCACATTTGAGGCCCACCCCCAGTTGGGTTTTATTGGATCTATGTCCATAGTTTTGGTTGGACCTTGTAGGCCCATTTATCTTGGAATCTTCTAGTTAGGTCCCTTAACCTTTGGGCCTGTATCTCACCACTTATTGTGATAGGTTTGTGGGCCATAATGTGCAAGTAGTTGGGCCTTTGGTTGCCCACCAAAATAACTTTCTACTTGGGCCAAGTGATGAGGCCCAACCCACTTGGACAAAGCATAGAAATTGCCCATATGGTTGGATTACCGGGCTGCCCACTAGGCCCACCACAATATGTGGATTCGTGACCTTTATGGTTAGGGCCCAAACCTTGCTTGAGGGCCCACCATATTGCCTTTGAGTTGGGCTTTGAGTATAGCCCACTAGGCCATGGATTGCCTTAGGCCCTAGGCTTTGCTTCATATTCGAGTAGTGGCGGACTACCTTTTGGGACCCAGTTGAGGTTAGATATCCTCCTTGGTGGCCCTAAGGTAGGCCCATAGGTTGCTATGGGTGGTTTAAGGCCCACCATAGGCCCTCTTTAGGACCGTTTATTCCCTTAGGCATATTTATTGTCCTCCTTAGCTTTGTGGGCTACCCCAAAGTATTGGGCCCCCACTAGAGGTTTGCTCCTAAGATTTAATTAAGTATCTAGACTTGATTCCCTCATCGGGAAGGAGTATGTTCTAAGTCATCATCGCCTTATGGCACACCCTCATGACCCATATGCATCATTAAGTAATTGGATTACATTTGTGTGTGTGGTCATTAGGTTGACATGATAGAGGGATGGAGTTTCCCCTCTTGTGCTTGGAGCTAGTGCATGATTGGTATGCTTGACTCATGCATCTAGCATTGCATCTCATGGATATTGTTGCCCTTGCCTCATCAGGGCCTTGCCTCCACAGGGGTATTTGTGGATGGCCGTATGTGGACACCGGAAATGTTACTTGAGCATATAGGGTGTATAGGATGTCCATGGGTGAAATTCCCAAAACTTCCATGGTACTAAGGATCTGCCCCAACGCCGTGACCGAGTGGAAACTATGAGCGCACGAAGGCCTTACACCGTTAGGCCGCGATTCCCACTGTCGTGTAGTCGGTTGGGATGGGGTGTGGCCTTATCTGCCTGTGAGGGAGGGCATTGCTAGGCTGAGTTTGACCAGCTCGTGAATGGGTCCGCTGCCGTCGAGCCTCGTTAGTGAATGACTATCCATGGGCGAATAGTGAGGTCTCCTACGCTTGTTTGACTGTGCGGGTCTGTAAAGCGGCAGTCATCCTACAGTGCCCTTTATGCATCGCCTTGGTATGGTGCCCAGTACTCATTGCATTGTATTCATGACAAGCCTCGGTAAGGCTAGTGATATTGTCATTGATCATGTTTCCCTTCCTGTATCTCTTATTATTCTTCTGCGCACCATTGTCACACACTTCCACCACCCTCTAAGCTTCTATAAGCTTATGCACGATTGATGCGTGCAGGAGATCCTAGGTCAGCGTCGTAGCGGCAGAGCTTGGATAGGAAGTTGAGTTGAGGACCCCAGTGTTGCAGATCTTCTTCCTCCTTTTGTCATCAGATGTATTTCCTTTCAACTATGTACTTGAAAAGTTCAATTTATAGTGGATTTTGTAATGTGCCCCTTTGTTATTTTCGAGATTTACTTGTTGTGATCTTGGGTATGCGATCTTGGGTATGCTCGCGCTGGAATGAATATACGGTTATGGAAATCCTCCTTGTAGGATCCCAGGATCAGAACCTGCCTCAGGAGTCGAGAATGGGGGTACTATGGAGGCTGTTGTGGCCAGAACCAACTATCGGGTTTCCTTGTGAGTCCTGTTACTGAGTCTGGGGCGTGACAAAATTGAAATTTCCAATCTATGTATTTGTAACAATTTGACACTAATTTAACATGATTTACAGGAAAAAAAAAGGATTGAAAATCGAAAATGCTCACCGAATTGAACATGTGAGATATATCGCCCTACTTGCGAGTTTCGTATCACACATGTGGGATACAAGATATATCATGGGATAAATCGGTCAATATCGTCGATATTTAAAACACTGGATACAGGTAATATCAGAGATATTTTGAAAATATCGGGGATACTCTGAACAATGGATATGTATTAGTTTTTAGTTTTTATATGCATCTTCTAGTGTGATATTGATGATTAAAGCTTTTCAAACAATTGTGAAATATAATAGTGGGTGTTCATGGCGTTGTTGATACATAAGCGGATTTGGGGCTAATTTTTAATTGTTGTGACAATATAAGGTTTTCTCTTCTTTTTTCTTGTATGAATATTGCTTCATATTCATGAATATTGACTATATGCATTCCTTCTTCTTCTTCTTCTTCTTCTTCTTTCTTTTTTTTTTTTTTTTTTTTTTTTTTTTTTTTTTTTTTTTTTTTTGTGTGTGTGTGTGTGTGAAAGAATGTGTCTGGCATTCTTAATCTTTGTGACAATATATGATCCTTGCTAGGGGTGGTAAAGGGCCGGGCTGCCCCCAGTCTAGTCCTAGTAGCTCGGCCTTGTAGGGCCAAGTCTTGAACCCATAAACTTGGCCCAAGGGCCAATCTAGGGCTTGATGAATGGCCCAGCCCAACCTGTTGGCTTGGTATAATAATCAAGTGGGTCTTTATTATAAACATTTTAAAGATGGTTGTAAGGATCCCATTCAACTGTCATGTGTAGTTTAAAGGGCACTCTTAGGATTTGGGTCATGTTTCTATCATCAAAACGAATTATATGATGGGACTTGTTGCAGAAGAGGGGATACTAAAAAGGATTTCTTAGATTTTAGACTATTTCGAACCTTCTCTCTCTCTCTCTCCCTCTCCTCTCTCTCTCTCCCCTCTCTCTCTCTCTCTCTCTCTCTCTCTCCTCTCTCTCTCCTCTCTCTCTCTCTCCTTGTATGAATATTGATGCATATTTAGGATATCGAAGATCGCTATTTCATTTTTTTATGAAAGAATGAGCGTAACCATTAATGCAATATGCAAAAGATGTATCTACTCTTTCTAACAATTGCCGATTGTTTAGGTTTGACGATTCTAGTTTGGATCTCTATTTTTCTTTTCTTTTCTTTCTACTTTAAGATGTGGCCTTCTTGTGAGAGGAAGCCATATCCTGCCTTAACTCATCAACCATGAAACAGCTACGAACAATAGCTTCCTCCGAGCCATTTCCAACCTCAACGACCAGGCTTAGATAGAAGAGGGGTGGGTTCCGGGAACTTCCAACCCCTAATCCCCCTTAATTCACCCATCATCCAGTGGCTGGAATAACACTCCAAGGGATTTGAATTTAGCTGACAGTTGGCCACACACCCCATTATCTTGAGGATCCAGTGGGAAATCATGATCGGTGCGATTGGTCCTCTTGCACACTAGTTCTTCTTCTCCTATAAGATCGGACCAAGGGGAGCATAAACTAATGAATGATAAGGGGAAACAGGAATGGTGCTCTTAGTGGTGTTGGACTTCAAAACAAACTCAGGTTACATATGTTGTGTCCATCTGTTTGCTGTTTTTGTCTTACTCATGTTATAAGTTATGAACTCTATTAAATGAACTGCTTGAAGATAGTAAGCAGTAGGTGCTTCATGGTAGATTATGCTGCTAGTACAAGATAGCAGGTTTATTGTCCTTCAAATGGGCAGCAGAATCATTATTTGGAAATAACATGTTTAAGGAAACAGAAGACGCATAGATGTAGGTGATGGCTCTCTTTCAATTAATTTTTTGATTTACTAAATGCACCTGCTGCTTCCTTGTAGACTTCTGTGTTGTAAAAATCTATATTTAATGGATTATTTTCAAGATAGGAAGCAGTAGCTGCACGCATGACATTGCTGCTTAAGGGTAGCAGTACTAGTAAAGCGGACAGCTAGTTCACATGTTTTAAATCGACTGACAGAAGCGGCAAAAATGTTGATTGATGCCTCCTTGGATATCAATCAAGGATCAGCCACGTGTACCTAATACTCCCTTATTGATGCAAGGACATGTGATGACCTAATCCTCGATGCATGTATAAACAGGTTAAAGAATGTTCAAATAAATACACCAATTAACTAACTGTTTCCCGTCAAAGGGATTAGGTAAACTTCAAAACAAAGATGAGGTCAATCCGTCAGGATCATGCTCCTTAGCATAAAATCGCATAAACAGTAAAAAGGAAGGGACCTAGGGATATGGGGATATCCCAGATCTAGTATAAGTCAGTATACAATCAAGTTTGGATCTGATTCTACTGACTAACCATCCCTCTTTTCCGTTCAAACTAGAAAGGGGATATCAAGAGAGGAATGAAAGGGGTGAAGAATGAAGGTGATGCAGGACATGAAAATTAACTAAGATATGCAAGATCTCGGGCTATAGATCAAACTAGTTCAGAAACATTCACATAAAATTTCCACATCCCACACAAAAGTTCAAACATTCAAGCAAGGGGAATCAGTGCAGGTCTAGGCATACACATGTTAGGGCTGGATCAATAAAAATTATGAGCCAAACGATACTCAAAGGGAAGTAAAACTCATCTACACATGCACAACAATTAGACCCTAATCCAAGGGATTCACCAGTTTCAGTTTAGAGAACCCTAGGATTAGAAAAGGGGCACATAAATTGAAAGTAATGCAATCTAGGATTAAGGTTAGGGAAAATAGGTCTGAGAGGAGTAAAATAGGAAGAAAATCTAAACCTGGAAACAGTCCCCGGGCGCGAACAACGGGTCAGGCCTGTCGCACGTGCACAGGGGCTTGGCCGCACGTGCGAGGGGGGGCCGAATGCGGAAAGCGCCTCCTTGGCTCTGGTCTGCCAGGAGAGAGCTTCAAAACCCTCAAGTTTTATGTCGATCGGATGCACGGTCTGTGCATGGTGCTCCGCCGAAATTTCAGCCCTCCTGCAGGGCCATAATCTAGAATTCTGTTGTAAAGAGGAAAATTGTTGCAATAAAGGACAAATTTGAAGCGCGGATGGTGGTAGGAGATGAGAAATAAAGATGGTAGAGGATGGGGGCGAATCGAGATTGATGTGGCTTCGTACCACAGTAGTTAGCCCTTCGATGAAGGGAGGGCTTCGCAGCCAATTGGATTTCCACAACTTGAGAACTCAGAGTAGGAAAACGCAGAATTTTTATTAAGCTTCAATGAGGAAAAAAAAAAAAAACCTACAAGGGATGCCTATTTATTGGAAAACCCTGTACCTCAAAACTCATGTTATGTGCGCAACCTATTACTTAGTGATGAAGTAAACAAAAATAAAAACTAATCAAAGAAATCTAAACTGTCCATGATACTCTAAATAACATTAATAAGCAAAACCTAAAATATGAGATTAATGGGCTTTACTTGACTATTGGGCCCACTCCAACAAACCAAAACTCCGTCTTCTAGCTAGGAGGCCCTCCCTGGACGTCGTTATCAATCCAGATCGACGGTGGGGTCCCCCTCCTCCTTGCGTACATGCATAGGGAGGTGGCGTGCGTGTGCATGTGCGCGTGATGTCCCCATCAAAAGGGTTTGAGATGAAGAAAGTACAGGTTATTTTATCGTCAAAAGAAAATGAGGAGGATGATTCTTTCCTTTTCCAACACAACGAAGATCTAGAAAGAAGGAAACCTGAATTCAAGATGGAATCCTAACACCCAAGGGTCAATCCTGAAACCCTAATCTATTGAATAAAGATGAAGAAAAATATGAATTTCTATTCATCCAATAATAATGAAAATAGGGTTTCTCACAACGTATATATATAAGCTATGGAAAAAGTAAAAGTGCACTAAAGCCCCTGAAAACAGGAAAAATAACAAAAAAGATGAAAAAAATAAAGAAAGTACAATAAAGCCCCTGAAATAAGAAAAAAAAGAACAAAAACGCCTAAAACTAAAACACTCATGTGGTAGGATGTGAAATCCGACCCATGGATCTATGGTCAGGATGCGATCATGCCGCTCCTGCACTCGTAGCACATCAGAAAATGGGTCCGATGTACCCAACATCCATCCACTTCAACCCCTCCACTCCAGTACTTTGTCGGTAACGCCTCCTCCTCTGGTACACTCTAAAGGGTGCACCACTGATGTCCGCACCAATTCTCCCTGGGTAGGAAGAATTCGTTACTGGTGAAAGTGAACTCCTATATCTCTCGAGCAAATCGGGGTCGATGCACTACAGCTCTGCTTCTGTGTTCCAAGAGTTATCTATAATGGGCCTGTTCCTCCATTACACCCGGAGCGAGTGGAAACCACCTTGGAGTCCAAAATTTCCTCTATCTCATCTCTTCTCGGTGTAGGTGGAAGAGAAGATAAGATGGGTACAGGAAGATTAGGTTGTGGCCAATGTCCATATATAGGGAGGGTCTGGGAAGAAACGGTGGAACCAGTGGATAGAGGTAATGGTTCGTAAAAGGGAATTAGATCTTCCACATTAAATGTGGCCCATGGTAGCAGGGATATTAACAACATAAGCATTAGACCCTAACCTTTTCACAATTTTATGTGGGGCCTATGCTACGGGCATGAAGCTTCTTCACAGATACATGTAGAAACCGATCAGACCTAATACGAACCATGACGTCATCTCCAGGTTGAAATTCCCTAAATATCCTGTGAATGTTAGCAGAAGGTTTATAATGTTCATTACTTGAATTAATCTTCCTCCTGATCTCACTATGCAATGCATGTATATGCTGGGCGAAGGACTCTCCTAACTCTGAAGGACGTTGTGGGGTAGTCATAGGGATTAAATCTATGGGGGCTCGGAGTCTAAGACCTGAAACAATTTCAAACGGGCTCATTCTTGTGGACCTGTTCACTGAAGAATTATACGCGAACTTTGCTGTGGGAAGAACAGTGTCCCAGGTCCAGTGGTGGTCTCTAACCAGACATCTTAACAAATTCCCTAGGCTACGGTTCACTACCTCTGTTTAACTTCTGACTGGGGAAGATATGCTGAAGAAAACTAGAGCCTCATACCCAAAAGATGCCAGAGAGTCTTCCAAAAATAACTAGTGAACCTAATATCTCTGTCCGACACGATGGATCTAGGTACTCTATGGAGTCGCACAACCTCTTGAAAGAATAACTCAGCAACATGGGAGGCATCTGAGGTCTTATAATAGGGTAGGAAATAGGTCATCTTAGAAATTGATCAACAACCACGAGTATGCAGTTGTGCTTACGAATAATCTTGGGAAGCCCAAGCACGAAGTCCATACTAACATCTTGCCACGGAGCATGTGGAACTGGCAAAGGAGTATATAAACCTATATTTTGCTTCCTCTGCTTCGCTAGTTGACATGTCCGACACTGCCCTACAATCTTAGCCACATCTCGCTGGAGATTAGGCCGATAGAAACAATCAGATACAAGGGCAATTGTTTTATCTCGACCAAAGTGACCTGCCGTCCCTCCAGCATGCAACTCCAAAACTAGAAAATCGTGGAGGGATGTTCGTGGGATACAAAGCTTGTCCCCTCTAAAAAGATATCCATCTGTAAAGACGAACTCCGCACTCCTCGTGGGAGGGTCACTAGACAATGACGCATAAATGATCCCAAAATCAAGACAGTTTGAGTACTCACCCTTGAGTTGCTCAATGTCTGTAACTTCAACTCATGGACCGCAGCGTCATGATACGACGGCTAAGCGCGTCAGCAACCTTATTCTCTTTTCCAGCCTTGTGGTTAAGCACAAACGTGTACTCTTGAAGAAATTGTGCCTACTTGGCATGCCTAGGGCTCAACTTCTTTTGAAAGCTCAAATATTTCAAGGCCTCATGATCAAAGAACATGACGAATTCTTGCGGTAATAAATAATGCTACCAATGGCGCAATGATTGCACAACCGCATAGAACTCCTTGTCATAAGTGGAGTAGCGTTGTTTAGCCTCGTTCATCTTCTCACTGAAAAAGGCCACAGGATGTCCCTCTTGGCTTAACACTCTGCCTATGGCAATTCCTGACGCGTCACACGCTACCTAAAAGGCTTTGGTAAAGTCAGGTAGACGCATGACTGGCGCTTCTATCATCTTCTTTTTAATTTCCGAGAAAGCCCATGCTGCGGCCTTAGTCCATTGAAACTCCCCTTTTCGTATGCAATCTGTGATGGGAGCCATAATCGAGCTAAATCCACGAATGAACCGCCTATAGAATGTAGCTAGGCCGTGAAAGCTTCGCACGTCGTGTATGGTACGCAGCTCAGGCCAATTGACAAAGGCCTTGATTTTCTAATGATCTGCAGACATACCCTCTGATGATACAACGAACCTCAGGAAGATAACACGGGAGGTCAAGAAGGAACACTTCTTGAGATTCGCATAGAGCTTTTCTACGCGCAAGGTGTTACAGACCTACCTCAAGTGCTCGATGTGCTAGCTAGGAAACGTACTATAGATGAGGATATCATCGAAGTACACAACTAAGAACTTGCCCATAAAGGGTCGCAGCACCAAGGTCATCACCCTCGTAAACATACTTGGCGCATTGGTTAACCCGAAGGGCATAACCAACCACTCGTACAACCTGTCATTCGTCTTGAAGACAGTTTTCCATTCATCTCCCGGGCGAACACGAATTTGGTGATAACCACTCTTAAGGTCAATTTTCGAAAAGGTAGTAGGGGTGACCATCATGTCAAGCATGTCATCAAGCCTCGGGGATGGGAAACTGATACTCGATAATGATCTTGTTTATGACTCTAATATCAACACACATGCGCCACGTGCCATCTTTCTTGGGTGTAAGAAGCGCGGGCACAGCGCACAAGCTCAGACTCTCACGAATGAATCCCTTTTTAAGTAACTCATCCACCGGCCTCTTTAACTCGGCATGCTCGGTGGGGTTTATTCTGTAGGGAGGGAGGTTTGGTAGGGTCACCCCTGGGACGAGATCTATCGCATGCTGAATGTCTCGCGTCGGTGGAAAGCTCGTTTGGAAGGTCCTCAAGGAAGACATCCCTTAAGGTTCAAAATTGTTGATCCATTCTCTTAGTTAGGCCCTCCATAGCCTTGGCAAATTGATCGGAGTCCATGGTGTAATGGAGACCAAATCCACAACCAGTGCGCGTGGGCATACACCAAGAATGACGAGTGAATGGTCCTAGATCTATGTGCAAGAAAGAGTAAAAACAATGATACTAATGCAATACAACTACCCTATATGGCCTAGATCTATATGAGGACTCAACAAAACCTAGGAAAAATGGCTGAATAAACTCAACAGAATATGTCCCCTTCGCAGAGCCGGTAACACGGGTCAAGCTGGAAGAGACTGAACATGCATAAATTGCTGCTTAAAATCTTATTGTTCATTTTTTTTTGTTAATAGTATTAATGACTGAATATCTTGAGATTAAAGAGATTGAAATCACCAATTGAGGATCGATACTCACTTATTGAAATCTTCACGATCGTTTATAGGATTCACTGATATCAAGTATAGACATCTAACTTGTGTACCACTGGAAACCTAAATGATTTTTAAATTTTGGGTAAAGGGTTTCTGTAGAAAATTTTCACCACAGAGATGGATTGACAATAAACTGACCTACGCTAAAACTGATCTCTGATACCAAATTTGATGCAGGGACATGTGATGACCTAATCCTAAATGCATGTATAATCAGGTTAAAGAATGTTCAAATAAATACACCAATTAACTAACCGTTTCTAGTCAAAGGGATTAGGTAAACTTCAAAACAAATATGAGGTCATTCCGTCAGGATCATGCCCCTTAGCATAAAATCGTATAAACAGTAAAAAGGAGGGGACCTCGGGATATGAGGATATCCCAGATCTAGCATAAGTCAGTCCACAATCAAGTTTGGATCTGATTCTACTGACTAATCATCCCTCTTTTCCGTTCAAACTAGAAAGGGGATATCAAGAGAGGAATGAAAGGGGTGAAGAATGAAGGGTTTGAGATGAAGAAAGTATAGGTCATTTTGTCGTCAAAAGAAAAAGAGGAAGATTCATACCTTTTCCTGCACCTCGAAAATCTAGAAAGACGGAAACCTGAAATCGGGGTGGAATCCTCAACACTCAAGGGTCAATCTTAAAACCCTAATCTCTTGAATAAAGAGGAAAGAAAGTACGAATTTCTATTCATCCAATAATAATGAAAATAGGGTTTCTCACAACATATATATAACCTATGGAAAAAAGTAAAGTGCACTAAAGCCCCTGAAAACAATAAAAATAACAAAAAAGACGAAAAAAATAAAGAGTGCAATAAAGCCCCTGAAATAAGAAAAAAAAACAAAAATGCCTAAAACTAAAACACCCGTGTAGTAAGGTGTGAAATCCAACCCATGGATCTATGGTCAGGGTGTGGTCATGCCGCTCCTGCACTCGTAGCAAGTTGGGTTAGATGGACCCAACGTCCATCCACATCAACTTCTCCGCTCCGGTACTCTGTCGATGACGCCTCCTCCTCTGTTATACTCTAAAGGGTGCACCACTAATGTCCGCATCACTTATATGCTGCTTGTTAGTAGACAGCCGTTGTACTGTATGATTACTACATTCATCTGCTGCTTCCATTTTAATTAAGTAGCATGTTAGTAGACAGCTACATATCATATGAAAGATCACCAAACATCTGCTAGTACTAGTAGTCCATCATATCAGTCATGAAATTGAAAAAAGGTCAATGTTTAGTTCATCCCTGTTCATTGTGTAGTGATCAGGTACTCAAGTCCTTAGATGCAGTTGGCATACCTCCTGTTTGTATCAAGGTTTTATGGCAAAGCACCAGTCCTAATAAACAAGAACTCCTATGTTCAAAAATTGCAATCCAAATGGAGGCGATAGAAAATGGAAAACAAACAACACCTCTCCATTTGGAATCCACAAATTTACATTTCCTGAGTATTCCATTTTCCTTTTCCATATCCACATTTCCAATTCAACGAGGAAGCACTCCTTTAAAGTTTAAATAAGCATGAATTTTACAACAAAGAACCTAAAGAATCCTCAGAAAGGTAATGTGGATCTGGTTGTCTAACATTAGGGTGCAGTAAAATCCATAAACAGTATAAGTTTTGAGATCATCTCTTAAATGTTCATACAAAATCAGTCCTTTCGAGGCAAATTCTTTAGAGAAACTGATTGGTCAATTTGCCTTAATGGATGGAAATCCAGTGAGTTTATTCCACATTATCATGACTACTATAAGGCTCACAAAAAAGGGAACAGTATCAAGATGATGAAAGCAAGAACTATTGAAATGAATAAATACCATACCTCACCCAGAATGGTCTTTTCAATGCGTCCTTTCACTATGCGGGCAGAATGTACATCATTATCACAGACCAGTGTGGCTGTAATAATAGGAGTGCCGATTTTTTTAACGGCATTTATTATTTCTCTGATGCGGGGAACCCCAAGTGTGACATCTGACACCCATTTTAAGGAATCACTTCTAAAGAGTTTACAAGTTTAACGTCGAAGGAACCGAAAATAAAGAATTTCTTAATCAGCCAATTATTAAATTCAATGTAAATGAGCAGTTATTCGAAAATGTCAAGATTGATATGAATGCCTCCTGATATATTTTTCAGGTTGTAACTTACCATTCCTATCCTGAAACAACCATAATGAGCATGAGAAAATAAAAGCATTCAAATTACCATACTGAGCATGAACATATGTGAACGATGTGAAAATGTAGTGAGTGATAGAAATTATCCAGTTTTCAGCATGCACAAAAGGTACAAAAAGTTTCAGAAGTTAGGTAATTAAAATTTGTGGACCTGTTTGTATTTGTATTAAGTTTAATAGACTCTAAGCAGTGAGGCATAGTGAAAATGCCAAATGATTTGTACTGCATGAAGATGCTAAGTGCTAGATGATGCCATCATAGTTCTTGCTTACTTGGGAGTAATGACTCTCTGGTTTCTATAGTCTATAATGAAAGTGCCCTGGTTTATCAATTAGCGTGAGTGTTGAGTCGGCTAGACAGAGAAGCGCCATAGGAAGATCAATCAACCGTCTGCCTCAACCGGATGTGTGCCCGAACTCGCCACATGTAAATCTAAGCCTCACATCTCATGTCCCAAAACACTAGGTGAATAAAACCCTTAAAATTTATTAGAATATCATAGGGTTTTTGAGTTAGAAAACTTTTTTACAAAATTCAGAAAATTTCTAAGTTTTCTACCTCTGTCGATTTATCGATAGACTGATCGATATAATCGATAAGTGCTGTCGATGTCCTCGAAGATCACTCGATAATATCGAATGAGGACATAAGTTGTCCAGCAACTGCATATACTTCTGGACGGAATTATCGATGTATCGATAGGTGTATCGATATCATCGAAATTTGAATCTCGAGTCTATCGAAGTTGACCGATAAAATCGACAGCAGAGCTTTTGTATCCATATTTTTCTCAAGAAAATCATGAAGACCTTTGATATATCGAAGTACTCCTCGATATCCTCGGAATTCAAAAATCGATGATATCGGAAGGCCTTCGATGATATCGGTCTTGGACACAGGTTTCCAGCAACATTATTTAGGTGATTTTTTATCTTGGATCGAGGGTCACTCGATAGAATCGATATTCAAATATCGATAATATCGAGGCCGGATCGATTGCATCGAGAAAGGACATAAACTGTCCAGCAAGCTCACTGATAAAATCTTTGGATTTATCGATGCATCGACACAACTATCAATATCATCGACATTCAAATTCCGATGATATCGAGTTTACATCGGTCTAGACAAATTTCAAAGGCAGTGTCTATCTCATTTTCAAATGTCGAGGAATCGAACCTCGTATCGATACTATCGAAGTTCGAAATCCGATGATATCGACACCTGTCTCGATTCCCTCGACCAGCTGGCAAAAGGTTTCAATAGCATATGACATTTGAGTTTGTATCATCGAGCGGCCAGTCGATGCAATCGAGAGTATACGCTCGATGATATCGACCCTACTCAATGATATCGAACTATGTCATAAATGCGACCGTTTTATATCTGTCGGAGCTTTTTGCCTATAAAAAGAGAGCTTGTCTTTAGTTGCTAGTAGAGAAAGAAGAGAGTGCTTTTGAGTGTTTAAACTTAGATCATATACCCAAAGCCCTTTCTCTCATGGAAGTTCATCCTCCAATCCACCCTCACTATTGATATTCAATAAAGTGGATTGGGTAATGAACTTCCGCATTCAAGGATCCTCCAGCTATCATCTTAATGGCAAATCATTAAGCTGGGATGCCTTGAATGCATAGATGGTTGGAATCGCTCTACCTTCCTTATAGGAAAACATTTAGGAGAGTAGGATTCCATCACAGCCTTGACCCAACCCGTCGCCATGCATTGATACATCTTCTGAGTTGCGGATCAAGGAAGCTGAAGTTCTTCATCAAAGGAGGAGATCTTCAACAAATGTGCTAAAAGGGACTCATCTGCTTATCTGTAAGTTATCAGAGTCCAAAGGACCCTTGTAATCATTCCTTAGTAGGATTGGGTCTAAGGTGTTTCTCACCCCTTGCAAGTCCTCTAGGAGGCCTCCGGCGGGAGTGTACGTAGTGGGTGCGTTATGTTGACCCTTGCTCTGTGGAGAGCATAAACAGTTGGGGTCTTGTGGAAGAACCTTGGCCAGTGTGCCTAAAAGTGAGTGCGTTGTGTTGACCCTTGCTCGTGAGAGCATAAACAGTTAGGGTCTTGTGGAAGATCCTTGGCCAGTGTGCCTAAAAGTGGGTGCTTTGTGTTGATCATTGCTCGTGAGAGCATAAACAGTCAGCCTAGGTGTAGGTTGTAAAGGTTAAAGGTGAACCTGATTTAAAACCTTGGGTTTGGGGTGAACCGTGTGAAACCTCCTTATTGAAATCCGGCACACTCAAGGGTTGAGTGCATCTGCCGGGAGTGGAGTAGACAAGTAGTTGAACCACTATAAAAATGACCGTGTTTGAGATTGTTATTGTCTTTCATTTGTTTATGTGATTTCCTTAAATACTTTCATATCTATTTATCTGAGATCACACCTCACACACACACAGTCATATCCATCATAAACTAGTTTGCATATTGATCATCTCTCAAATTGTTTGTGATTGGATCCTCTACCGGGCTAGGAAGTCAGTAGAGTTACTCTTGAGTAATCCTAATGTATGCTTGTTGTTAGGATTAGAAGTGATAGGATTTTAAGTTGTTATAAAATTATTAAAAAGTCCTATTCACCCCCCTCTAGGACATACTGGCATATTCCTACTTCAACTAAAGCGGTCTTTACCACAATTTCATATAATACGAAGTCTATCATTTATACATGAGCTAATGAGGATAGTTGAAGATGAACAAAGATGATAGTCGATATATCATATCAATATATGAGAATCATCAAGGACTTAGAGATCAAGACTCAGCAATTCAGTTTTGAACAAGTTAGCCTGGCAGATATCATTCTTACCAAAAAATGATGCACCGATACACCATCTAGGACATGTCCAAAACACCCAAAAAAAAAAAAAAAAGATTTTCTTGTTTCCCCCTCTTTTTTTTTCTTCTCTGATATTTTCCATAAACTTTTGAAATAAAAAATTTGGCTTATACACATCATAGAAAACCCAATATGCCCCATATCATATCGGTTTAGAGCTGAACCAGTACAACCCCAAAACCAATATTCATAAGCTTGGTTTGTAGTTGTACATGCACAATGGGCACCAATATGAGATGATTGCATTGAGGCATGGACTGACTACTAGTATGGATGAAGACGAATGGCACACCAGTGGAAGTAGCTGCAATATTCAAAGACAAGTACTCATATAAAATGGAAGAAGTTCTAAAGGTCATAAAACCTTTAATGAAGGTTCTTTGGTTTGATGCCAATGATAAGCTTTCTGTATAAAGCCATGGACAGAGCAAAGTTCTCTATAAAGCGTGATTGTCAAAACTACAGAGATATTTGGAAACCGATAGGCAATTCCGGAGCAATATGCTTGACCATGAGCTTTTCTGTACTTTTCAATTTTGAATACTTGTTTTGCACTTATGTTGCTTTTCTATATTTTTTATTATTATTTTTTTAAACATGATTGTAGCCTATTTTCTAAACCCACTCAATTTTGGCATGCACGTATGTTGATGATGACGACATTCGTATTGGACTGAACATTTTAATAAAGAGGTTGGAGTTGGACTCATGAATCACCAAATAGGTTCCATTAATAAGGTCAACCAAGGTTCAAAACCACCATTTAAAATTAAGATGAGATAGACATTGTTTGGAGTATCCCCAATATTATCCGTATCTCCAGCTAAGCGATACTGATAACATTGGTTGTATTAGAAATTCAAGGTGTCGGAGATATATCACTAAGTATCACCCATGTATCGATATTGTCAATGTATCGCCAATATTTTCGACCCAGTAAATTCCAAGTGTCGGTTGTATTGCCAATGCATCAATATTGCCAATGTATCCAATATTTTCGACTATGTAAATTCAAGGTATCACTTGCATTGCTAGGAAATCTGCTTATTAAAAAAATTCAATTTCAATTTTTTTTTATTTTTTTTTTTTTATTTATTTTTTAAAATAAAAATTTATGGGCACATGGTTGAACGATGAAAGATATGTTTGTATGTGTGTATATGTATGCATGGATGGATGGATCATGGATGGACACACACATAGGGAAAAGGTACTCATGGGAAGCTTCACATGAGGATGAGCTCTGCGGGTCCCATCGTGATGTATCATGGACATCCATCCCATTAATCAGATACACCCTTCCACGGTGAGCCATGGGCCAAAAAATCAGGCCAATCCATGACTTAGGTGGGGGCCACACCACAAACAACAATTGAGAGTGGATGCTTGCCCATTGAAACCTTCTTATTGCATATAGGGCCCAATGAGATGTGGTTCAGACATCCAGCCCATCCATTCTGTGTATCCCACTTGGATGAGGGGTCACTCCAAATTTTAGGCCATTCCAAAACTCAGGTGGGCCCCACCAAGTGCTTTTAGATGTTTTAGGCATGATTTCCCATGGTTTCAAATGGCGTGGTCAGCTTGAATTCCAGATACAACTGATTTTTGCACATCCCATAACCTAGAGGGGACCTAGCAAATGCATGGCGTGGATGTCCATCACACATCACGATGGGACCCACAAAACCTGACCTCATGGGAAGCTCCAATGAAGTCAACCTCATAGTACCATTGCCCATGTGTGTGTGTGTGTGTGTGTGTGTGTGTGTGTGTGCACGCATGCATGGATTGATGGGGTGTGTGTTCGCGCACACATGCATGGATGGATGAATCCCTCATGTTTGCATGTATGTATGTACAATGTTTTAAATATCATTATCGCATAATGTATCGCACCCTTGGGATACGGATACATATCGGTTATCGCATGGGATATATTGGTTGCATCGCGTAATGTATCGCAGTTGTTGGGAAACATGGGAACATTGGGAAATTGGTCGAATTTTTCAATGGAACTTCAGAAATTGTTGAAAAAGACATCAATACACACTTAGAAATCAAAATATTACAAAAAAAAAAAAAGTGCACATAATAGGGGTTTCCTTTGTATGGGGTCCTAATATATGCACTTTCCAACTGAACTGATGCAAGTATATTCAAAGTCTATTCATATAATTTATAAGCGTAACAAGACATGTACGGAAACAGAAGCAATACATTCAAAAGCTAAAGATGAATCCCTAGATTAGGTTACATACATGTTTAATTTTGTGTTTGGATACAAAGATTGCAACTAATTTGCGAGAAATTGAGAAATTTCGATTTTTCTCAAATTTCCATAACTTGACCCATCTCCCCTAAGGGCCTGTTTGTTTTTACATTTCACAGGTAATTGCATTCTCCCTGAGCATTTATTATTTGCTCGGGGAAATGCATCGGTTATGTAATCAGGCATCATGACGATTTCTCCCGTTTGAAATTACTGGGCAGGATTGCAAATGCCCAGGCATGACACTCCGCGCGTTTGTTTTTGGCCTGTGACCCACTCGCTGGTAAGCGGTACGTGCGATAGCAGAATGGTTGGTGTACCACACGTACACCTGCCGTATTCACGTCAGCCAATTATTTTGTGGCCTGATCATCAAGGATATGTTACATCCAAACCGTCCATCCATTTCGCAGTGGTAGTCATAATGCAATGCTTGAGGACAACTAATAACACAAAGTGGGATCAGGTGGACCACACTACAAAAGCCAGTGGGAACTTTTCAACCGTAGAAGTTAAATTCACACTGTTTCCGGTGGTGTGTTCCACTTGATCTTTGGATATGCTTCGTTTTTCGGCTAACCACTTACAATTAACTAGTAAAAAGGCTGGACAGAGTGGATAAAATGAATACATGACGGTGGGCCCCACAATCAGTTTACTCAGTACGCAATCCGCTTCCGTGCACATAAACAGATTGGCTACTCCCCCCTGCCACCAGCCAATGGTTGGTGGTCGGTGTTATGTGGTCACCATCATGATGTAAGTGTTTCATCCATGCCATCCATCTATTTTATCAGATCATTTTGTGGTATGAGAAAAAAAAATGAGATATATCCCAATCTCAAGTGGACCACATTACAGGAAACAATGTTGAATGAGCGTTCGACCATTAAAAACCTTTTGGGGGCCATAAAAGTTTTGGATCAAGCTGATCTTTGTTTTTTCCCTTCATCTAGGTCTGTATGACCTAATCAACAGATTGGATGTCAAATAAACAGTACAGTAGGTCTTAGGAGGATTTTAATGGTGGATATCCAATCACTATCGTTTTCATGTGGTGTGATCCACCTAATACTTATATCCCTCTCAATTTTGGTATAAAGCCCTAAAATGATCTGTAAAAATGGATGAAACACATTCATCATGCTGGGGCTAACAGATGAAGACATCACCGTCCTGTCTTCGATACATGCAGCAGATCTCGCCCGGATAGCCCGAGGTGCACTGTGTTTTCCCATCCACCATCTGCACGCCGCCCTTCCATCAGTCAAACGGGCGAAAGCGTCATTATGACCCATTTCGCCGGGATTTCACCAGACCACTCAAAAACAAACAAACGCCCTAAATCTCAAAATCAAAGTACCAAATCCATGATTTTTCATGAAAAATATGAAGAATCATATATTTGTAACCATTTGACACTAGTTTAACATGATTACAACAAAAAACATGGATCGAAAATAGAAAATGCTCACTGGATTGAATAGGTGGGATATATCGGCACTACCTGTGCGTTTCGTATCGCACAGGTGGGATACAAGATATATCATGGGATATATCAGCTAATATCGTCAATATTTAAAACACTATGTATGTGTATGCATGGATGGATGGATCCACCATTTTCCCCATGGTTCCTCAATATCTCCCTGTGTCAACGATTCATGCTTTTAGGCCCAATTAAAGGGAAACTTATTATTTGATTCCTAAATATGCAAATATGCGTCTTTTTTGCTATTATTTGATTATTAAATATGTAAATGTGTATTTTAGCATCTCCTGTAGTATCATTGAAAATTTCCACCATTTCCCCCATGTTTCTCTACTATTTCCCTGAGTTGGCGTTACATGCTTTTTAAACCCCCATTAAAAAGAAACTCATTATCTATGCATCTTTTTTACAATTATTTGATTCCTAAACATGCAAATACATGTATTTTAGCATTTCTTGAAGTTTCATTGAGAAATTCCACCATTTCCTCATGTTTCACCAATGTTTCCCTCACTCAGCGATACATTTCTAGGTATCAACAATAATATTAGCGATATCGATGTGTTTCTATATTCCCAGCCAACGATACATGTAATGATACCGACAGTATGAACATTGGACACAGATTTGTCATCTGATGAGGAGACTTAGCTTAATTAGCCTAGTGGGGTGGCTAAGTGGAAGAATAGACATCCAGTGGAAGTTACTTGAGGCTCATTACTAGAAATGAATGTCTTGTAGATCTTTTGGGGTGATGTAGTTATTACTGCATGTCATTTGATCAATAGGATGCCGTCTTTGATTTTAGATGGTAAAACATCATTCTCTCTATTGTTTATTGATCGACCAACTTTTCATGTCCCTCCCTAAGTGTTTGGCTTTGCTTTGCTCATATATGTGGGCCAAGTTGTGATAAACTTTTGCCTCGTTTAGCCAAGTGTATTTTCCTAAGATATTCTCATACTCAAAAGGGTTATTGTTGTTAATTCCCCACTCTCAAGAAGCATTTTGTGACTAATGATGTCACCTTTTTTGAAATTGTTCCATTCTACATTCAAAATGAGCATACTATCGAAGCCACATCTGTAATTCCTTCAGAATCTTATGTTAAGATGCAACCACCACCTTAGAAGGATTTCATGCAAACTTATTATAAAAAAGGAGAAAAGATCAGGCATTGCATACTATTCCTGTTTAGTCCCCTCAATTGGCTACTACACCTACTAAGGTTCTCAGCCCCTCTAAGTCTCCTAAGGTTGTTAATGAACTTCTTATTGCGGCCTAGAAAGGTAAATGCTCTTGCATTACTCATTCTATGTCTAATTTTATCACCTTTACCCATTTTCCCATAAATTATCGTAAGTTGGCCCTTACCTTATTTGCTATATCCATTCCTAAGTCAATCTATGAGGCATTGTTGGATGAAATTTGGAAAAGAGCTATGTATGAAAAGATGGAAGCCATGTACTCCAATGATACCTGGAAGATGATAGATCTTTGTTCGAGTAAGACTCTAGTCAAGTGTAAGTGTGTCTACACAGTTATGTTCATGCCTAATGGGTCAATAGATCATTAAAAAGGTAAGTTGGTCGCCAAAGGGTATACTCAGATTTATGGAGTAGACCATCTGGACACGTTTTCACCAGTGGCTAAGCTTAATTTAGTTTGGGTTGTTATATCATTAACTGCAAATCATGATTAGCCTTTCTGATGAGGACATCTGAGCACCATACTAGAGGAGGAGGGCTGAGCTAGTCTCCTTATGGTTAGACGGCCATTACATGAGGTCCACTTGACCCAATTCACATTCCTAGCTACGTTGAAGACCCCACATGCATGTACATGCATCTTTGAAGACCCTACACTGGGAAGATGCACGTGGGCTGCATATAGGAGCTTGATAGATACATCGGACCGTTGGATCATCATCATCGGACATTTTGATCGTGGACCCCCATGGGCCACGAAATAGTTTAGTTGTTTAGATTATTTACATGCTTCATTATTTTTGGTATACCGTATATTTGTGTTGAGATTAGGAAGTTAGGAACAACTTTTAATTTATTAAATGTTTTTATGTTGAGAATCTTATCTGACAGCATCTTTTTGTAAAAGGTCTTTTCAGAGACTATAAAAGAGAAAGATGGACGTGTGAAGCCCTAATGACACTATTTTAAAAAAAAAAAAAAAGCTGTGTTTTCTTTTCTTCATGTGATTTGAAGAATACTCCATGTGATTTGGAGCTTGGGTGTAGTGTGATTCCATAGCCCCATTCAACGAAGTTGCGAGGTCTCCATCTATCATCTTCCTTCTCTCTTCCTTTCTATCTAAAAGAGGTATTTTTCTAAAAACTTCATCTATTTTCTTCCATTCCTATCCAAGACCATCCAAATCATATTTTTCTTCAACTTCTTATTATCCAACTTCAACTCCAACCGAAATCAACTATTGAGGACCCAAAAAGCCTAGCCAACGACCCACACGTATAAGCCCCTAAGCTAACTGAATGGACAACTACTCAATCCCTTGATTTCCCTTTATTCCCCCATAAAAATCCCTTGATTTCCCATCCATAACCCTACTCTAAACCCTAGATCCCCAATTCCTATTTTCCCCAATTTCTAAAAACCCTAATTCTAAAATTCCGAATTCCCATGAACCCTAATTTTCCAAATTTCAGATTTTCCCCTTCCTAACCCTAATCATAAAACCTACAAATGTCCCTTGAGTGTAGAACGTGCCTATGCTAAATTGGAAGTTCTATCCTTCCATCGGGCGTACTTTTAATTGATTTATGTGATTACTTAGCATGCGAGCATGTGATTTATGTTAAAATCAGATTTTATTGCCTATTGTTTACTCTTAATTACTCAGTGGATTAACATCTTTTGCTAATTGAATTACTTTATGGACTCTTTCATAATCTCCACATTATATGCTAGCATTAAATCATGTGTCTTGCATCACTTTCCTTCAGCTAGATGTGAAGAATGTGCTCTTGCATAGAGATCTACAAGAAGAAGTCTACATTGAACAACCTCATGGGTATGTTACTCCGGGGAAGTCGTCTAAAATATAGAGGTTGAAGTCAATATATGGATTAAAACAATCACCACAAGCCTAGTTTGAGAAAGTTCAATAATGTGGTTGTCGTATGGATTTATTTAAAAAAAAAAAAAAAGCATAGTAGATCACTTGATTTTGGATACATGAAAGTTGCTTTGTATGTGGAAGGTATCATAGTGTCTGCCAGTGTCTGCGACATCAATAATATCGGCCAATATTTTCGGTATTGCACCACGGCGATACGAAACCCTTGAGAAGTACTCCGATTTCTTAGAGTCGATGATATATTGCATTATATCGTTGATACAATGCGATATATTGTTGATAAGTCAGCATGTATTGATGATGTCAAGAGAGAGAGAGAGAGAGAGAGAGAGAGAGAGAAGTTTGGTTTATCTATAAAAAAAAAATTTTTTTTTAAAAAACACGTACCTCACTACAACGTCCATGCCATCATGTCTCTCGGTCTCTTTTTCCTCTTCTATCTCCTTCTCCTCCTCCTCTCTATCTGTTCTATGGTTTTAGGCTTGTAACTTAATTTTTTTTCAAAATGAAAAGCTACAGGTGGTGTGTTGTTCATCCATGGTATTTAAAAAGTGGTTCCCAACATGATGCTTATGCAAAATCCACCTTGACCACTAGTGTGTCACCACATGTTCATCCTAGGGAAAAAAATCAGCCCTATCCGTAGTTCTGGTGGACCACAGGATTGCCCAGATTTTTAGGCCCCTTGCCTAAATTTTATTGCGACATCTAATCGTTGGAGTGGATTTTACAAAATCATCATGTTGGGCCTTGTAAAATCAGCGGTTAAAGACTCTCCAAACTGGTTTTTTTTTTTTTTTTTTTCTGGTGTGGCCCACCTGACTCATAGGTCAGCATGATTTTTTTGCCCTGGGCCTAACATGAGTTTACACATCTAATGGTAGGAGTTGATTTCACACAACA